>JAMZAV010001134.1:0-464257 GCA_024449915.1 Sweltsa coloradensis | reverse complement strand
GGCAAACACATTTCTCAACACAACATTTTTGTCAAATAAAATAATATGTTCTTTCCCCACATTTCTATATGTACAAGAAGACATGTTATTGTTTCAATTCAATTATATTTTGAATTTTCCACATACTCGAAATTCTATTTTATTGAGTCACTATTAGGGATGACATCGGGAAGTAAAATTCGGAACCGGTTCCAGCACTCGAATTACCCGGGTCCTGTTACGTCACGATGTGTGGAAACGCTGTTTCCTAGGCCTAGTTGGTTTGAAGGTCATACCGACTGACTACGTTTCCGTCTCTGGAAACTTTTGCAATAATCGTACACAAATAAAGAACCACGTTGATAACCAAGCAATGATCTTCATTCTTCATTACACCAAAGATTAGTTTACCAATTACACTGTACAGGCAGTGTAACTCGTCGTAGGTATAGCTAGGCCTACGCGCAGAAAGCAGGGGAAAACAAACACGCATCGCATGTGGGAAAATCTCTCACTACTAGTAGGCCTATTGCCCGCACTGAAGCTCTCGTCGCAAGATAAGCCTGGGAAAGAAAGGAGATAAGCCCAGGAATAACAATCCTATGAGTCGTGATTTTGAATTTCGTGAATCGGTTGAAAGATGATCGCATCGTGAATTCTTCTTCTACACCAACCATCTTTGTCAGTCAGCTGTGAGTGTGAGTAGAGTTGGTTCTTGGTTGGATCGTACGCGCATCTCGCACCGCGCAGACGGCAGTGCCCAAGATATTCGCCGCATCTTTCTCTCTTGCACTCACTCGTGGCATGGGCACGACTTGCTGAGACGGACGGAAGCACGTGATAGCTTACAACGCGCTCTGTCGTCGACTCCAGTTACTCTTTAGGCAGCGGGCACGCTCCGCAGGAAATACCGCAATTACATAGCGCGTAATTTAAACTTGTGAATTAGCCTAAAAACGGCCGCGAAATATACCCGGATCTTAAAATCGGCTCCGGGTAATTTCTAGAACCGGGTACCCGATGTCATCCCTAGTCACTATTCTACGAGAAGGCCTACGTCTCAGCAATCAGTTTTGTGAAAAAATAAAATACGTAGGCAGGCCTACCTGCGAGAAACTTTTATGGAACCCTAGAAACTACAAAAATTTACTATTTAGAGGAACAATTTAACATTCTTGCAACTACCGCTTCCAACTACAGATGAATTGATACCAGATACGATACCACTTTTTCCATGAACTGATCAGATTCCTTCTCATTTAGAATATCCGTCAAAAGTCCTAAAAACAAGACATTTTGACACCAATAAAGGACCTTGGGAATTTGTAAACGGTGACTTTGGACCCGTTCTATCATAGAGGCACATAATAAATTCTAAGGTTGTTCCCAATTAGACTTGTTGATTCTGCCTGTCCGCGGGTGGAATCGTGTCCAAAACTTGATTGATCTTCCTACTTAAATACGCCGGTCTCTAGTTGGTCATTGTTCGCTCGTCGATGGTGTCGGCGCCTACAGGGTTGGCTTGATCTGCTTAAATTTAATGTCCCCCACTGAAAATCAGTTCTATGACTTGAGTGAGTAGACTTTAATAAAAATTAATGTAATTTATTTATTTAAGAGAGTATAGGACATGCGTTTTAGGCAAATTGCTGTTCGCTCGGCCAACTGACATCACAGGTGTCTGAAATTTTGAACATATGTCACAAATGTGGAATTATAGGGCTCTGCAGTAACACATTTTTAAATTTTGTTTTAAAATAATTTATAAAAATTAAATAAGTTTTCACGAATTTTGATTTTGCTAAAAACTCTAAAATTGACCATATTCGTGATTTTTTTCTGACTGATTAAGTCAAAATTTGGAAAATCTATGACCACAGGGCTGTCTATGTATGCTTTATTGACAACTTTGCATAGTTTCATATACGTCGGATGCATCTTGGCCGAGCGAATAGCTATTTGCTAACAGACAAATGTGTCCCATTCCCTCTTAATAAACCTTACCCTGGTGAAAGGCAAGCTCTCCGTAAGGGTCACCTGTAATGACCTCTTCCTCTTCCTCATCATCCAGGGAAGGCAGGCTCTTCCCGACAATCGACATCTTCTCATCCTTCTCTTGTGACAAGCCAGAACCGTCACTTTCTTCTACGTGTTCTATTGACAATAAAATAAATAAACAATTAGGATAAGTGTGTATTTGGAGTCTACCCACTTACAAAAAAGATTTTCAGTGGGGGTATTTAATTGAAGCAACTCCTAACTAACCCTGTCGAAGCTGATGCCATTGATGGACAAATAATGCCCAACTAGCAATTGATATTTAAACCGCCGTCTGGATGTATGTAAAGGTACAAATAGACTGCTTGTCACGGTTCCACAAAATTCAGTCATGACTTTCAGCCGAGAAAAAAGTTCCCGATCCCTGAACTAATACCACCACACCATCTATGGTTCAAATCCGAAACTAAATCTTCCATGGGAAAACTGTATTAATATGTCTTCGGATGTGGCCAGGGCAATGGTAGGGGAGTTCAATTCTGTTCTATCACGAGTGAAGAAACAGCAAGAAAGTGTTTAGTTCCTGCATTGTACATGCCACGTAGCGTATCTAGCTGCATCTCATGCATGCGACGAACTGCCAGATGTATGCGAGCAGTTATCACGCGACGTGGGAAGACAAGGGGAAAGAGGCAGGAGGAGTTCAAAACAATACAAGAGATGCTAGAAGTAGAGTGCCACAAAATTTCTTTTGTCTTTCTTTTCTACACCTTTTTTATAAATTTGATTTGTTAATTAATTGCATTTAATATCCTTTTTATTTGTTATCAAAATTGTTGTTTTATTTAATGCATTTTTGTTGTAATGTTACTATTTCAAATATTTACTAAACTGTAGTTCATTGTTGTGTCTGCATCTATGTAATTAGAATTAGATTTATTTAGTTGTCCTCCTTTGTAAATCAGTTTATAACTGAATAGGATAGACGTTGAATAAATAAATAAAAATAAAATACCGTATTTACTCGATTGTAGGTCGCACAAAGAATTGAAAATTGAAAGGTCTAAAAGTGGGGTGCGACTTATAATCGCATGCAAACTTTTTGGAAAAAAAAATCGGCGGTTTTCAATAGATAATGATGTTCCCAAACGAAAACTTCATGTACACCAAGACGTGCGGGGTCAGCTAATCACAGAACAATTACCACTCGACGCAAATACTCTCGTAACTAAAGACGTAGGAATTCGGAAAATGTGTTTTGAACGGTCTGTAGTACGAGCGAAAACAACTTGCCGGCCGGCTGCAGCGTCCGACAAAGGAGATGCGCGGGCACCACGTGACTGGGCGGGCCGGCCGGCCAGCCGGCAAGTTGTATTCGCTCGTACTACAGACCGTTCAAAACACATTTTCCGAATTCAAACGTCGGGCGGAAAAGTTTGCGGAAAAGTTCTTCGAAGTAACCACACTATCTCACACGTAAATTGACTGTTAAGGCCTAGATATTCTTTCGAATTACGAAATAAAGAGAATTTAGAATAAACAGAATCTAACAGGCCTACACTGTTAAACTCTATACTGATTGTCGGGACCGATGTTTTTGTTCGAAATACAAAATTTTTCGAAGTATCTGAGTTTGAATTAGCAAAGGTTTTACTGTAGTCCTACCACTAAACAAGACTTACCAACTGCATAATATTTTGGCAGCATCCTAGAACTTCTTTGGACCCAAGGCTGATGGGATGTTGATGTTGAGGGGTTACTTACCTTGTCCTTTTTTATTTTACAATGTAAAGAATTACAGGGCATGTCTACCTGCATATTATAATAGTGCGACCTACATTCGCATGCAAACCAGCTTTTCGATTTTAGACATCTCAAAACTGGGGTGCGACTTACATTCGTGTGCGACTTACATTCGAGTAAATACGGTAAATCTCTATTAGCTATGCTGGAATGTGTTGATTGTAGGGGTGTGCGAGTACTCGAAATGTCGAGTTTTTTTTATACTCGACATCGAGTCGAGTTTGGTTTTAGGCTCGAAGTTTTCGAGTCGAAATCCTATGAAAACGGAAAAGAACCATCATCACAGTAGGGCTAGGCCTACGTACAGACACCTCTAGACAGAGACCTGGGCCTAGGCTTGTTACAACCTAGGCCTACTACGTGTGTAGTGTGACGGCAAAAAGTAGGCCTTGGCCCTAGAGACTGCGTGCTTTCAGAATGATTACGATAAACAACAACGGAGACTTGGATGCGGGAATCGGGAATAGGACTAGGCCTAAGCCTAATCTAGGCCTACACGGCGTCGAAAACAAATAATATCCTTTATTGGTTTCGTTGCGTCTATATCACCAATATTTCAGATCAACTATCGAGAAGAAAGAATGCCAATGAACATTCCATTAATGCACTTTTTACGTATTTTATAATCGTAGTTGGCGTAGTTTGACATGTTTTATGTCTCTTCCTCCAATCTTCCATCTTTGCTTTGATGCCAGTGTTTGATGACGCGAGCCTTCAATCTTCCATCTTTGCTTTGATGCCAGTGTTTGATGACGCGAGCGACGCGTGGCGCGCTCCGTCGGCCATCGCTAGAACTAGAGTCGATAAAGAAGGTTCTTCTTTATCGACTTCTTTATCGACTGCTAGAACTCGTTCCATTCAAGGGCGCGGAATATTCAAATGTGCTGAAATAGCATTGGATATGCCTAGACCGCGAATATTATAATGCGAGTGCGAATTTGGAGGATTTTTTTTTGGATTAAAACATCGCAGCAGTATTGTTATGGGGCCAGGAACTCTTGATAACATTCTGTTTAATTATAATTTTATTGAAATTGACTAGCACAAAGGGCAGGAAGGCCTCAATGGCCTGATACAAATACAATGATGTATTTTTTATATGTTTACAACAGAAAAATCGTTGTGTTCCAAGTGGACCAACTAAATAAAAAAATAAAAAAATAGAAATGAATACTCGACTCAACTCGAATTCAAAACGTGCTACTCGCACACCCCTACCCCTAGTTGATTGTCTCCTAGAACAGTGGCCGGCATTAACTTTATACTTCGATACAAAAGTTGACCACAAGGAAAATAGCCTAGAATCGGTAAAACGCATCAAGAACACTTTACATTCAGACTCTGCAAAATTATACTTTCTATTTCTTCAAGCAGTTCTTCCTTGAATCACAAAATTCAATGGCATGTTCCAGCATGAAAGACCTTATGCCCACAAACTTCATTCAGCCAGTGTGTCTCTTCTTCGTCAATTCATTGCTAGCTTCATTCTGTTCCGCATCATTCAAAAAGTGACATTACTTCAAAAGAGAAAATCAATTACCAGATTCCTCTTTATTCATTGGGTTTAAAACACGGACAATTCTGGAAGAAGCAAACATCAGCTCCAATGATACGAAAACTTTCTTTGGCCATGTCCGAGATTTTTATGAAGTGGGTGCAAAAGAGTTATACCGACTTTTACCTTTGCATGATGAAGTGCTGAAGAATGTACAGTAAAACCCCTATGGATCGTTCCCGGATCGTCCGTTTTCCCGCCATGATCGCTATATTTGAAAAGTTTTTGCAAAAGTCCCATTTACACAATGTTAAAAATTCCCGCATCCATCGTTCCTCAATCGATCGTTTTCCTCGCTGTACCGTTCAAAATGTTGTGTTTCTCAATGTTAAATTTACCCTAATGTATCGTTTTCGCCTTTGATGAACACCGACCGACGGACGAAGCACTATTTCCTGCAAGACAATACATCATCGACAGCGAGCGCGATGTTTTGTAAGCTGTAGTCAGGTTCACTTCACCTCCCCGCCCGCCGGCAGCTGCCTACTAGACCGGTTACCCCTCCCCTCCCGCTCGCGCTGCCAGTGGCACGGCTCTCTTCTCTCCTCTCTCGGCCGGCCTGCCTGCCAGCTCAGACACTTCACATTCTCTCTCAGCAGTGCAGTGCCGTGTATTTCTTACGCGAATGCGATAATAATAATTACAAGATCATTGTTTTCAATCAATGATGATGTCAATACAACACTTGTTTTAACTGAAGCGCGAGTGTTATATAAGTTGAGTTGCCGTGTCTTATTCTCGGATATAACACTGCCGGCTGCCCCTACCAGCTAGCCGTGTAGTGTACTGCAACATTTGAAGCTGAGACGATCTCGACCTTGGAGACCCGGACCATTCCCTAGGGACTTCAAGGATGCAGTTCAGTCGCCCGTGCAATTTTCTCTCGTCGCAAGCACGATTCGAAATCGTAGTAAATATCGTTCCCAGAGTCAATGAAGAGATACAGGGAAATGTGATCTTCATGCACGGAGCATTGATCGATATCAACGGAAAAAAATACTTAATCTCCTTTAAACACAAGTACAGCGCGGACAATAGGGCGCAGCGACCGAGAAAACAGATAACGTGACAATCCATTCACCAAGCACGTGCATGGTCAGCTGTGAGGTCTCGACCCGACGAGTAGATTCTTGCGCCGCCGATTCCCGCGGCTGTCTCTCTCGCACTCATAGCTTACGCGCCAACACACCCGCGCATGAATCAACACTTGTCTATCATCGTTGTTGATTTTTATTTTTTACCTCATTAAGACAAGCTTTTTATTTTCTTTACGTACAACAATTATTATATGACTGTCTTCTGAAAGTCGTAATAGATACTTGATATATTATTATCCAGATATTTTGAGTAGGCAATGAATTAGACTGAAAATTTTCAAAATTCATTTTTTTGTTATTTTACTCAATTTTAGGCATATTACATCGTTTTATTGGTTTTCCCGTTTTGACCGTTTTCCTCACTGCATCGTTTTTTTGTAAGCTACCCTGAAAAACGATACATAGGGGTTTTACTGTAGTAATTTTTTACCCACTTCAGAAATCATCGGGAGAAAGTAGTAGAAAAATCGAAGTTATCAGCACCAGTCAAGCGAGTCCTTCTAAACACAAGAGTTCATGGCCTACTCTGTGGGATCCACCCTTGTCACTCAGCTCGTCCGATAAAATTGATGTGTATTGGCACAAAGTGTTGCAGCAAGAAGAAAATGGCCCAACTATGCTTCTCAAATCTTTCTAAACTAGCGAAGGCAATGTTAATTCTGCCCCATAGCAATGCTGGTGTAGAAAGAGTGTTCAGCACACTAACACTCATTAAGACAGCACACAGATCATAGCTAGAATCGCCAATGCTTAATGCACTGATGCACTGTTCGTCAAGAAAAGGGATGGATGAACCTTCAGATGAAATGAGGAAAAGGCTAGAAAATTGAAGAAGTAAAACAAAATGTTCTCATTGAAGTAGGCCTAGAAAAACTGTTTTATATTTGTCACATTTAAACTAAATATAACTTTGTTAGGTAGCCTAGGCCTATCTAGACTAACATGTTCGTTGGTTTTTATTAGGGGTGTGCGAAGCTTCAAAATTATTTAAGTGATTAATTAATGGGATCAAATGCCACAAGCTGCTCATTAGGATAGACAAACATTCACATTTGAATTTGAAAAACTAGGCTATGTGAAATTACAAAATGGTAAAATGTTCTTTCTTTTGATAACATACTACATCCGTGGCAACTACAAAGTGATCGAGAAGCAGAGTGATATTTATAGAGGTAGTGAAAAATGGTGATAACGAAATTCGCGATTTTTTTTAAATGTCCTTTTTAGTGCCTAAAATGTAATATTGTCGACGAATTACATCATTTAGAGATGGAAAAAACACATTTTGAAATCGCGAAATTCGCGAAATCTCGTGTATAGCGCGAAATAACGAACGAAATTGTATGAAACTGGTCAAAACGCGAATTAACTCGCGAAATTGAACCGTTTAGAGTGCAAAATGTAAGGGATGGTGGAGGTGCCGGTCCAGTTTTGGTGGAGGTGCCGGTCCAGACTGAATATTACGCGTGCGGTAGGCGGTACAGTCATCAAACAGTCAACGCAACGCGCGCGTCACGGGCTTCACGGAAATAGACCGCGGAAATAGTCCACCAAAATAACAGTGCATACAAATATTTATTTTTTGTTGGGAATCGACTCTGAATCGATTTTTAGGTCACAATGATCGATTCTAACTTTTTGTAATCGATGTCATCCCTAACTTAAGGGGCTCCGTTTTTTTTTTTTTTTTTTATTTTTTGATTTTTTAAAAACGTTTTTGACAATTTTTTCGAAATCGCGAAAAACGCGAAATTTGGGTTTTTAAAAACGAAATTTGTGTTTTTATATCACCATTTTTCATTACCTCTAGTGATATATATCCCGACTGACTCACCTAGGTGCTCCTCTACAGCCTCTTCCTGCATAGGTTCTTCCCCCTCTTCCTGAGACTCTACAGCCGGTTCCTCCGGCTGAACTAGGAACTCTTCTCCATCCCCTCGTACCAGATTACCCTCGGTTACCTGTAACACAGCTCTGAGTTTACAAGGAGAACTAGGATACTTACTAAAGAAGAGTGGAAAAGGCCTACGGGCTACTTTGGTTGAGATAAGTTGACAGGTTGGGAAAGAATAGAGAACATAAAACGAAAACACAGTCTGAAGGCAACAATTCTTTTGCGTTTTGTCCTGGCGTGTTCCAAAAGGACCAAAAACCTTGTGATTATTAAAATTGTCTACTTGGCAATTTTTGAAGGAAATTAAAAAATCAATTTTTTTTTATCTTTCCGGCTTTTAACCAACTTAAAAAACTTAAAGTGACGTAAACGCCCACCTGTAGCACTCCCCCGTCCACAATATTCCTCAGCACCTCCTCGTTCATTGCCACATAGTTCCCGTCCCCGCTGTCTAGCAGTATGGGCATGTCGGTCGGTAAGCCAGCGCGCTTCAGCACGTCCATGTACTCGCTGTGTATGATGCTCTCGCCGCCCTCCACCGCCACCTCCTCCTCCTCCTCTTGTTGTTGTTCTTGTTCCACCTCCTCGGTCTCCGTCTCCATCTGGTAGACAACGCTGCCTTCTTCTTCGCCGCTAGTTCCTGTAACAAGCGCACAAGGAATACACGTGAGCAAGGGTAGACGATGATCAGGGTGTGTGATTTTTATATTTATAAAAAAAAGGAAAAAAATGATTTACATAATATTACGGATGGCACTTTGACCAACCAAATTAAATTCGGGTAATTGACCAAAAGTCGGTCAAATATAAAAAATGTTTGATATTTTCCTCGCATTGGCCTTTTGTGGCAAGATACTACGAGACATTGTCAGCAACCAAGAAAGGCTAATCATTATTATATGATGACGGGTACTCACGTACCATGGGGCAGATGCTCTTTCTGTCATTCTCGCATTTATTTTTAATGTAACATGTTCAAATGGTGTACAAATAAATGTAAATATTAATAAATAAAATAAAAATAAATAAATACACATTCAATGGTGATAATGGTGAAAATGACTAATGAGTGTAAATGAGTGAATTTCCTAACTTTTTGTATGCTCACTGTAGAAAAGCATTAACGGCAACAGCAGTGAAATTGTCCCATTTCATATTTGTAAGGGAAAGTAACAAAATTTGACTTTCCTGAAGAATGAATGATGCCAAATAAAATATTTATTAAACAAACAAAATGTTACTTTGACCAATTTGAACCGGTCAAATATTACTTGGGACAATATTAATTTGAGCGGTCAATTGACCGGCTTGCTATAGGGCAATGTTCGCCTCGATTCTCCGCCAGGATCGCATGATTGGGGAGTGACCACAGGACTTTTCACATTTTGGTTCCAGTGGAACTTACACATGGCGGTGACAGTGACCAAACGTCGATCGTCCTGCACTCTGGTGGGAAATCTGTCACCCACCACAACAACAATGCACTGCCGCCAAATTGTTTAAAAATTCCTATTTTATCAACGTAAAGACAACTGTGGTCACTGGTCATCTCCAGATCGTTCTGCCCTCTGGTGGGAGATTAGTTTGACCATTGCCCTATCCCTACATAATAGGCCTATACCGGTACATAATATTTTTTCAATTTTTATCAGATTTTCCCCTCCTCTGCCGCTTCAAATTCTCGTCTTGGAATCCTCTCCCTGCCCATCCTTTTCATATGTCCAAACCATCTTAGACGTTCTCTTCCTAGCTTAAAATTCAATCTCTCCAATCCCAGTTCTTTCCTTATTTCATTACTTCTTATCTTGTCCATCTTTGTAACTCCCTTTATACTTCTTAAAAACTTCATTTCTGCTGCTTCCAGCTGACTCTTCTTTTGTTCCCACTGCCCATGTTACTGCCCCATATGTTAGTATAAGTACAAAATAAATATGCCTTATACAGCAAAATTTTACATTTTTGTGGGAACAACTCATTCCATAGTAACTTTCTCACCAACTGGTAAAACCTTCTGCTTTTGCACTCTAGATGACACTTCCCTACACACTTTTGCATCTTTTGTCAATATACTTCCCAAATATTTAAATTCTTCTTTTTCTTCTAAGACTTCTCCCCATAGTACAATATTTTCCATGTCTCAATAGGTTCCTGCCCTTTGTCTCCCTTTTTTCTTTTGCATATGCAAACATTCACTCTTTTTCTGATTGATTTTTAGCCTAAACTCTGTAGTAACTTCGTTCCATCTGTCCACCTTCTCCTGCACTTCTCTGGCACTCTCACCCCAAATCAACACATCGTCCGCAAACACTAATGTTCTTGTGTCCCTTCCATCTGTATTTGGTTCCACTCTTCTTATAATTTCATCCATTACAACAGTAAAGAGTGTTGGAGATAACACACTACCTTGTCACAAGCCCTCATTTACTTGAAACCATTCTGACCTACCCATATCTGTCTGTACATAACTTTCACTCCTTTGATATGTATCCTGTCTATTAAACCTCTTCCCACTCCTTTTATCTCTAGACACTCCCATACTTTCTCTCTAGGCAGGCGATCGTATGCCTTCTCCAGATCCAAAAACACAATGTGCATTTCTTTCCCATTTTGCCATCTCCCCTCCATTGTCTGTCTTATAGCAAATATGGGATCAATAGTAGACCGTCCACTTCTGAACCCATATTGTTCTTCTCTTAGATCTGTGTCATATACCTCCTTCAGTCTTAGTTCTATAACTTTCTCATAAATTTTTGCACACTGACACATTAATGTCACCCCTCTATAATTTTCACATTTCTTACGGTCACCTTTCTTAAACAGCGGTACAATTATACCTCTTTTCCAATTTTCTGGTACCTTCTTTTGTTTCCACGCAGCACTTATTACTCGAAATAACCATCTTCTTCCTTCCGCACCTGATGCTTTGATCATTTCCACAGAAATGTCATCCACTCCCGGAGCTCTACCATTCTTCATGGCTCCTAACGCCCGTGCCACCTCTTGTTCTGTTACCTCGTAGAAGAGTAGGAAGGCCAAGAGAAAAATGGGAAAGATTAATTCAAGAAGACGTTGGAAAACGGAATGAAGTGTGGGAGCATGTGGCAAGAGTAAAGCTGTGGGAGGACAGAAGAGAGTGGAGTAAATTGGTGGAGAGGAAGGAGTTAGATGATGTGGAAGAAACACTGAGTCTGGCAAGCTAAGTATCTAAAGTGTCAGTTTCATGCCCTTGATAATGGTGGAAAACCACCACTCAACCCGACATAGTTGGAACTGAGTTATGATGATTATTATTATCAGATTTTTATTTATTCATATCAACAGTAGGCATATCAGTGTTTCAAAACTTGGATAAGTTGGTTAGCAATACAAACACTTCCACAAGCATTCCAGAATAAAACATTTACTTTTTTTTAAAGGAAAACTTTGCGTAAAGCCAGCTGCAACTCCAGTTCTTTTGTAGATCCAAATGAAGTAAAAGTGCACTTGATCGCACTTCGGATTCGGGCCTGCATCCCAATTGTATGAGCCACCATGGATGGCTAGCAGGGGTGTGACAAAAATATTCACCAGTTAAATGGGGAGGACATCTATCGATACGATGACTCAAAGATGCCAGATAGGCCCTAGCGCTTTTTGAGTTTATTTTAGTTACCAGCGCAAACACCAACAGCACCGTCCACAAAGATCGTAAAGGCAAGCAACATTATCCAGTAGGAAAAGAAGGTGCTAATCTAGAAGGCTGCAGTATTTTTTGTTAGCTTCATGTGTTTGCGCTGGTAAATAAAACAAACATAAAAGAGAATCTGCCCCTTTTATACACTAGATCCCTTTGTGGCATTGATGTTCCATTGCGTGGCAGATAGACGTCATGCCGTAGTGTCTCTGAGCCAACGTTTGAAAAAATCACCGTTTTGAAGCCACAAAACTTCTAAATGTGATCACGCATTCATTCATAACTCCATCACAATTTGAACTAGGGATGAAATAGAAGAATTGATTAATCATTTCCGGATCGATTCCTGTCTGCATCAAATCCAAATTGGAGGAATCGATTTCTCACTAGACAGTTTAAACGTTCGCGCGTCGTGTTTTGGGGCATGGCCGAGCGGTGAACCACAAGTCTACTGTCCCTCCCTCTCCCGCCAGACACCGATCGTACACAAAGGCAGGCAGTACGGTCAACAGACGACGACTCAACGGTGAGAAAATAGAAATACATCCTTTCTTGACGTACAGCGGGTGAGACACGCCTTCACGGGCTCCACGGAAAATGACCGCGGAAATATTGCTGCGTATCACGGGTTCCGCGGAAAATGACCACAAAAATAACAAAATAACAGCGTACAATTAATAAGTTTTTTCTTGGGAATCGATTCTTAGGTCACAATGATCGATTCTAATTTTTTGGAATCGATGTCATCTCTAATTTGAACGTGTTTATTTCAACTCCCGCTCACCTTCCATCTGGTATACGACGTCCTCTTCGCTCCTCTCCATCTGATAGTTGTTGATGTTCTGAGTGTTTCCGTCCTCGTCCATTATTGCGTTCCCGTCCTTGTCGGTAATGGTTCCGTCCGGCAGCTGATAGATGATGGTCTCGGTCTCGGTCACCTGAGTGTCCTCCACTTGGTACACGATGTTGGTGGTGGGGTCCTACCGCGGACAGACGGGGACGTTATCAAAGTGCAACAAAAACATTTACTAAAGGGTGTGTCTGAATTAGATTCCAAGTCTAGGTCCATTCTTGGACTTACCACATAAAACGTAATTAATTGTTTTTGTAAATGCACAAATAAGTATAGGCTACATGAGATCCTTGCTGTACTACCAGTTTTCAAATAAGCAATTGTAAAACATTCTAATCATTTCAACGACAATTATAGTACCGGTAGGCCCTACTTCGTATTTTTTTACAGCAAAATGATTTTTTGCTGAAATTAAAATTTTACTAGGGCTGTGCGAATCCACGAAATTCGAATCCAAGATGGATTCGGATTCGAGTCAATTTTAGCAGATTCGAGTTTTCGAAGTATTCGAAAATTTGAATTTCCCGCCGTTTTCTCGCGTGGATTAGGCATCAATAGCCTTGTTCGTTCGTTCGCACACACTTTTGTGAACAGAGCCATTTTGGTCCGTTCGTTCACTTCAGTGTTAAAACTGGCACTCAAAACACTAGCCTAGAATCCAGTGTAAAGTGTAAACACTGACTTTTTGAGTGTTAACTAGGGCTGTGCGAGTCTCGACTTTTCGAGATTCGAGCGAGATTAAAGTGCTGCTCGAATCTCGCTCGATCTCGAGATCATACTGCTCGGAAAAACGAGTCTCGCTCGATCTCAATCTCAAATTGCTCGAAAAATCTAGTCTCGAGATATCTCAGTCACGAACCACGGTGGTCGTAATTATGCGGGACATTGCGTTATGCGACGTGGTAAAGTAATATTTATTCCCCGATTTTTGCGTAATAATTTCATATTGCCATGCCACATTGTCGAGAAATCTCTAGGCCTAGACGAGCTAGGCCTAGGCCAAAGGCTGTAGGCCTAACAGAGTCCCGGTTCCATTCCGTGATCGGAGCTTTGATAAACCCGCAGATCGGAGGCCTAGGGCCTACTAACAAATGACGCATAAAATAGGCTTCACTTTAAAACACTTTCCTCTAGAGAAGTTCTACAGAACGGAAGCTAGGCTAGGTACTTCTAGTACTAGCATACACCCAATAAGTGACCAACCCTTGAAAATTGTGTAACAAATCAACTCGCACTCGTCTTTTAGTACTCGCTCCTAGCGGGAAGGTACTTTCGGCGGGAAGGCAAGGGGGGTTTGGGGGGCTCTGCCCCCCAACAATAGCGCCGCAGGCGAAAAATTTTGAGGTCAGGTTTTATTAAAGAGCGTTTGGTGCGTTTTAGGATAACATAGCGGGCTTAATTCAGTACTGAAAAACTTCAGTATTTATACCGTGAAAACTCGTAAACCACTTGCAGATAAGATAAGATAAGAACACTGATGGTACAAATCATATGCGCCGCATCAACAAAATGCCCAATGACTTATGTTCGCGATCGCGTCTTACAATAATGTGTCTGGCTGTTTACTCGACTCAAGTTTCCGCGACGTCTCATGTTGCAACGTCTTTCGATTCTTGAAACAATTTTCAAGAATAACCTTGAGTGACAGACTGACAGTGTTGCTTGCGCAATAGCCTTGCAAACGAAGGCCTGAACACTACCCGTGCTGCTGCTGTCTCCTCCCGTTGTATCTCACGCTAGTCATCGTACGGCTCGATCGAAAAACATCGCGTTCTTTGTTCTAAATAATGTACGTAAATGTTTTAAGAGGCGTTTTACATGGGATTAGAAATAGGAGAATAATGATGACAAATATGAAGGTTGGTCGCTAGCTGATTTAATAATTGAATTTATGCGTAGTCACTTACTAGTTTACACACACACTGCCACTGGTAGACACTGGTAGACGGGCTGATCTGATCAGTACTTTCATCCTTGCGCCTTTTTACAAAAAATGTTAACTTAGTTTGCTTTGACATTATTCCTATTTCCTACACGAACACGACGAAAACCGTAGGCCTACGCACGAGCGGCGAACACACGCAATCACAATAGCTTCGTCACGCTCAACACACACTCCGCGGCTCCTACGACTCACGGGAATCACCAAGCAGACTTGCAGTTGCCTGCATGATCGTACAGAAGCCCACACCTAGCGGCGCCATTCAGTAACTAGATCCGGGCGCTCGATTCAAATTCTCGCAAAACGATATTTTGAAGCACGTCCATAAAAGTTACTCGCAAGAGCCAAATTGTCACTCGCAAAATGCGAGCGTGCGAGTGGGATTTTCAAGGGTTGTAAGTGACAACAAGACATCCATCTACATTTTATTTTAGGCCTAGTCGAAATTTCACAAATTCGTTGCCAACGCGCATGCGTCTGTCGACGCGCACACAGATTGCGCATTTGACTGGTCACTGGTAGCGCACTCTATCGAGCAAGCTACTGAACTGAAGCGTGATTTGTGAAGTTGGAGGTAGAGAGCAGAGAGCGCTTTATCGACTCGTTATCGACTCTAACGGAGAAACTACTTTATCGGTTTTTCTTACGACATTCCTATCTCGTTGCGACTGAGGTCACTGCCAGGTGTTGTTACTTATTAAATATTTTCACTACCAAATTAATGTGATTAAACTAATAAAGTTAGAAACAATTTATATTTCATTCAACATGTAGCCTAGGACCTCTGCCATAGATAGGCTAGGGCTAGGCCTTGGCTACTCCACGCCTAGGCCCTAGGCCCCTATGCACTGAACTGAGAAATGTTGTTTACTTTTTAAATATTATTTTTAAGTAGGCCCTAGGGCCTATTTTTTACTTTTGAAGCCGCCTAGGCCTAATTATTTTGTGTAGGCGATTCTTTCTTTGGGGTCCTACAACAATTTCAGTGCGCTCGATCTCGCTCGATTTCGCTCGACCTCGGATCTCGCTCGATCTCGAATCTCGCTCGAGATTCAAGATTTTTTTCAAATTCTCGCTCGATCTCGCTCGACTTAAAAAATCCCTGCTCGCACAGCCCTAGTGTTAACACTAGGTCCGCGAACGAACAAACCTGTCGTTTTTAAATGCGAATTAGGTCACAAAATTTCAAATGAAGCATTTTTCAAAGTTTTGGTGGAGGTGCCGGGTCATAAAGTGCAATTGTGAGATCGTAATAATCGTTTGTAGCCTATGTGAGTAAGCTCAAAATACTTCATATCAAAATATTGACATTTCACAAAAAATTAGGGATGCACATCGATACTTTTTTCATTATCGATTATCAAAATAGTAGGCCCCTAATGTCATTATCGAATCGATATTATCGATAATATCGATATCACTAATAAAGCCTGTTCTGACCTATAAGTGGAACCTCAAGTGTGGGGGCTCAAGTAAAATCAAAACAATCACGCTCCGTTTACTGTCTGGCTGTCTTTAATGTCATGTGTTTGGCTTATGTAATCGACTGATAACTAGGGACCCTTGATTTTAGCGAGCACTTTATTCGCGAATTTTTGCAATTTTGTTGATACATGAAATTTGACAACAGATGTCGACCTTTGGTGACCTTGGCATTCAAATGGCGTCCGCGATTTTCGGTGTTTTTTACGTTTTAAGCGATTTTATTCAATTTATTACTTATTCACGAATTTTCCCGCGATTTCACAACTTTTTGCGATGTTTTTCCTATTTTTAGTGTTCAAATCACAAAAAGTGCAGAATTATTTGAAAATCCCGCTAGATTTCGAGTTTCGATCATATTCAAGATGGCTGACTGTGAAATCGATTATTTCGCAAAAAGTTCGACTAATCGATTTTCCGGTCGATAGTCGACCATACCAGCAGATTGTGATGCTTTGTGGCCTAAATTGCAGCTGTCGTCCTGTGATCGCAAACTGCCGATAAAATGACAAAAATAATCTGTTTTATCTCGCGCGCGTGTAAATAAAGATAAAGACAATTGTTATTCGTTTGATTTCAATAGACCTACACATTGTTTCTTGCATAAGATGTGTTTCCAGCACAACAAAAGAGTTGACAGGCTGTCTGGGCCTACCTAACCTCAAATTCGCAATGTCTGAGGCACTGAGTTAAAGTTGTTTAACGTTAAGTTAACCGTAAGAAAATTGTTGATTTGTCAAAATTTTGAGAATAAGTGTCCTAAACATAGCCCAAAGCAATTCAAATGCGACTGGACCCTAGGTCTAGGGCCTCACCTAGGCCTCTAGGCCTAGGCCTACTAGTATGGAGCAGGTTTAGGGCCTAGGTCTAGGCCATCTTCAGGAAACAACATAGCATTGGACCATTATGATTCTACGCTTGTATCTAGGCCTAATCGAGTTATGTCTGCAAAAAAATGCACAGAAGAAATTTAACACTGAGATATTATTATAGAACCTTGGCCTTGACCCCAACCTACACATCTGAAGCCTAGCCCTAGCCTAGGTCTAGGCCTATGTATTCTTCATTTTTGTATGTATGTATTTGTATATACCACGATATCAGGCTCTAGTCTAGATTTTTTTAAATGGGAACAGTATCCTAGGCCAAGTTAAGCAGTTCTTTTAGGCCTAGGCTCTAGCTATTTTGGCATAGGCCTAGGTCTAGATTAGTGTCTTCCATTACATTCTTGTTATATATAAATTATAACATTACAATATGCATGAATGAGTGACACACAGTCACATGCAAATTAACAAATTTATTCACCGCTTTTATTTGCCGCTTTTTGTCGAGTTTTGATTTTAACACCGACTTTTTGCACCGCTTTTTAATAATTTTTGTACCGCTTTGTGGCGGTTTTATTTACCATAATTTAGTGTCCCTACTGATAACTCATTTCCAAACATAAATCTAGAGTGTGACACCATAGCCCAGCCAGTGCATGGCACAACGTGAAATAATCTCCGTCTTTAGAGTTTAGTTCGTGCCACTATTGACGAATTATTTAATATTTCGATAATCGATAATAAATTTTGATTATCGATTATCGAAATTATATCCATTATTGATTATCGATCGATAATATCGATTATCGTGTGAATCCCTACAAAAAAATGCATAATTTCATAATTTTGGTGGAGGTGCCAGGTAGTCGAAATTAATCTGGTGGTAAAAACTGTCAGAAACTTAGAAAACAGAAGGCTGAAATTGAGTTTAAATTTAAAACTGATTCTCACTCTCATGTGCTTGTTTTTCTTTTATACAGTAAGATCCCTCTTATCCGAGTTGGATGAGACCGGGGGCACCTCGGATTTGCGAAAAACTCGGATGGCGCGTTTCATTTGTTTATTTGCTCTCGTAGCATAGCCACACATGTAATGGATAAAGGAACATAAAATACACACGATACTCTTCATACAGGGTATACTAAATGATTTAATAGCTTGTAAATCAAGCTCACAAACACACGTACACAATTAGGCCTACATGTCGTAATAAAAACGTATGTCTAGGCCTAAACTCGACGCAGTAGGCCTAGGCTAGGCCTACAATGCAAACATAGGCCTAGGCTAGGCCTAGCTCTCTTTCTCATGTGGGAAAACCTCTCACTACTATATCCCGCGCTGAAGCTCTCGTCGCAAGATAAGCCTGGGAAAGAAAGAACATAAGCCCAGGAATAACAATCCTATGCGTCGTGATAACGAATTTCGTGAATCGGTTGAAAGATGATTGCATTGCGAATTCTACTTCTACACCCAACCATCTTTGTCAGTCAGCTGTGAGTGTGAGTTGGTTGGATCGTACGCGCATCTCGTACTGCGCAGACGGCAGTGTCCAAGATTTATTGCCGCATCTTTCTCTCTTGCACTCACTCGTGGCATGGGCGCGACTCGCCGAGACGGACGGAAGCACGTGACAAGGTCTGCTGGATCTCCGCCTAGCGGAGGATCGTCTAACTCTCCTAGTGGCCACACGAGCGAGTTAGACGAGCCTCCGCCAGGTGGCGGAGATGTAGTAGACCTTGGCACGTGATAGCTTACAACGCGCTCTGTCGTCAACTCCAATTACTCTTTAGGCAGCGGGCACGCTCCGCGGGAAAGACCGCAACCACGTAGCGCGTAATTTAAACTGGTGAATTAGCCTAAAAACGGCCGCGAAATATACCCGGATCTTAAAATCGGCTCCGGGTAATTTCTGGAACCGGGTACCCGATGTCATCCCTACTCGTAAGGCATGCCTACAAATGTATGCGAGTACATTTAAAAAAGTGCGGCGCGGCGTCTGTAATTATTTTTATGTTTTATTTACGTATTTAAAACTTTAATTTTTTTTTTTTTTTTTTGCGGCTCGGTTAACACGGTACATCGGATAAGAGGGATCTTACTGTATTACCGTATAGTACCGAATATAGGCCGACCTTTTTTTTATTATTTTAGGTCTCAAAATCCCTCCTCGGCCTATATGCGAGCATCGGCATTTTGACGCGCTAATTTAAAACACCAAGTTACAGCGCCGTGTGACAAGGAAATGTATAGTTCACTGCTTCTGTCTGGCGCTGCGCCAACAATACGGCAGGCACGGAGGACGCGACGCTATCTCCAGGCCTACTGATGAGTGAAGTATGACGAGGAACAGATAACTGGGCGATATGAACCGGTCTGCTTGGAGATTGCGTCATAGCGCTACGTCATCACGGGCTCCGCGTCAATAGGCCGCGCAGGAAAAACGACCTTGGCACTGGCTCCGCGGAAACAGACCGCAGGAATAACGGCGCGTAAAATAAAAATATTTCATTAAAAATTTTACTCTTTAAATTTCGATGATCAAAGTTAGGGGGTCGGCATATTTTCAGGGTCGGACGATATTTGGTACTATACGGTAATCATAAATTGTCCTGGAATTTGTGATAGGCCCCTACTGATAATTTTAAAGTAAGAGTTATTTTTAAGTTGTGCATTATCAAATTGTGTGTGTTTTTTTGTAAATAACGAAAGATCCCGAATTTTTATTTTTTAGACGCAAATTTTCTTACTTTAAAAAAACATTTTTGCACATCTCTTTAACGATAGGCTAGGCCTACGCAAAATTCCATTGGAAAAGATTCGGATTCGCTTCGGATTCCCGAATCTTCGGAAAGATTCAATTCGGATTCGAAATGAAAAACATGGATTCGCACACCCCTAAATTTTACGTAACCAAATTTTTAGGCAGCCCTACCATATTCAAACAATAAGAAAGAACATCTGAAATGAGTTGCAATAACTATAAGAAAAATTTTAAAAATGTAAAAAGGTTGACAAATAGACTATTTGTCAACCTTTTTACATTTTAAAAATTGGTGTAGGCCTACTATTTGAAATAGTAGGCCTACACCAAGGTAAATGTCTGTGGAAAACTCACGCGATAGAGCGTCGGGGCTTTCTCGCCGTCTGCGTTAACTCCCCCGTCTTCGTTCTGGACCGGGACCAACTCCATCGGGATGTTCACCTCTTGGGTCGCCGGCTGTGCACAGAGACAGAGATTACATAATACCCAGGAGGAGCGTGCTCATTCAACTTGACTTTCCTTGGAGGCCCATCATAAACATAGCGTGTACACGTTTTACTTTCTCCTAGACTGTACCAAATACTACTACAGTAAAAACTGTATTATCCGAGGTGGATGAGACCGGGTGCAGCTCGAATTATCGAAAAACTCGGATGATCGCGATTTTTTGTTTATTTGCTCTCGTAGCATAGCCTGATATGGTAAAATACATACCATTAAAAGAACATAAATAAACAGCTTCTTAGTGATTACATTGGCTGCCCACTGCTTTGCTGATAGAATGAATGTGTTGTCTCGTTATCTTATCTTATTACTAGAGGTAGTGAAAAATGGTGATAACGAAATTTGCGAATTTTTTTAAATGTCCTTTTTATTGCCTAAAATGTAATATTGTCGACGAATTACATCATTTAGAGATGGAAAAAACACATTTTGAAATCGCGAAATTCGCGAAATCTCGTGTATAGCGCGAAATAACGAACGAAATTGTAAGAAACTGGTCAAAACGCGAATTAAATCGCGAAATTGCACCGTTTAGAGTGCAAAATGTAAGAGATGGTGGAGGTGCGGGTCCAGACTGAATATTACGCGTGCGGTAGGCGGTACAGTCATCAAACAGACAACGCAACGCGCGCGTCACGGGCTTCACGGAAATAGATCGCGGAAATAACGGCGCCTATATGGATTCCGCGGAAATAGTCCACCAAAATAATGGTGCGTACAAATATTTATTTTTGTTGGGAATCGACTCGGAATCGATTTTTAGGTCACAATGATCGATTTTAACTTTTTGGAATCGATGTCATTCCTAACTTAAGGGGCTCCGTTTTTTTTTTTTGAAACGTTTTTGACAATTTTTTCGAAATCGCGAAAAACGCGAAATTTGGGTTTTTAAAAACAAAATTTGCGTTTTTATATCACCATTTTTCATTACCTCTACTTATTACATAAACGACTGCATTGTTGATAGAATGAATGTCTGGTCTCATTATCTTATCTTATAATGTAAACAAAACAACTCTGCGAGAGTCTTGGCCCGAAGCCAATAGGGAACTAGCCTTGGTCTCAAATTCACGTTTTTCATTTTTTATTATTTATAGAACACAGTTAAATAAACTTCACAAATGAAAGATTTTTTTAAAAAAATCATCCGTGGTAACTACGGGGGTACAAAGTTATAGGGTTTTGAACCCCCGCGCAAACGCTCGTTCTTGGTTCAACTGCGTTACGTAGCTTGCAGCATGCTCATCGTTGTAGTTTGTATAAATACTACAACAACAACAACAAAAGCTCGACGAGCGGCCGTGCGCGGCAGCGAAGCCTAGAGGCAATCCAGTGGACCGTGCTCATCAATAATCGGACTATTTTGACAACAACACGAACGATGACAAAGATGACGACCATGTGATTTTGACAGTGCGTCTACCCGACCTTGACTAGAAAGCGATTTATTTCTCATTAGTGGGAAAGAGCCACTGGTTATTTCTCTATGGTACAGTCATTCAAGGCTGCGCTAGGCTAGGCCCTCCGCCCTAGGCTGTGTCTTTGCCCTAGGTTAGGTAAACCAATTCTATAAAATGTCCATTTGGATGCCCTAGACACAGCCTAGCCTAGGTAGGGCTAGGCCGAGGCATTTCCTGTATCCTTAGCCAAGTTTTTTTAGGTTGATGATGATGATATCATTTATATCATTGATGTTTGGTAGGGCTTTAGATTTTATGATTAAATATGCGCCTAGACCTGGGCGTAGTGATAGGCCTACCTCGGCCCTAGGTCCTAAGGGCCTAGGTCTACCAAGAGGGCACAGGCTACCACTGTAGAAACACCGGAGAAGATCATTTTATACACGTGCCAAAAACCAAACGACAAACAAGGCAAAAAGAATTGTTCAAAGCTGCAGCACGAGAATGTTTTGAGGAGGACGCCCCCTCTACAAATTCATTCTACTGTTGTGAAGACCACTTTGATGCAAGTAAATATTAAATTGGTCTACTAGCTTTTTAATTCACAAGTGAATTTCCTATAAGCTTCTGTTAGGCTCCGGCCAAATATTCTCGCAGCAAAATTTGCCTTGGGAGCCTAAATCTAAGAGGCGTTTTCTCGCATGGGAGAATGTCCCAAATTCAATTTTTTTTTTAAATATTTCCCCGCGAGAAAATGAGTTACGTATTGGTCCTAGGCTTATAATAATCCCGAGGTAAATTAGAAGCTCATAGGAAACTAACCTGCGAAATAAAAAAGTACTAGGTAGACCAATTAATATCATTTACATACATGAAAGTGGTATTCACAACGGTAAAGTGAATTTGCAGCGGTAGGCTAGAGGCCCTACGACTCCTTGACATATTCTCGTCTTGTTGCGTTTAACCATTATTTTCACCTGTTCAGTTCTTTTTGGCACATTTATAAATACTTTCTCCGGTGTTTCTAGAGTGGTGTTTAAACACATTGGTACCTTACACCTTTTATAAAGCGTAATTTCTTTTAAAATCAATCAAAAGGATCATTGAGAAACGATAGCAGGAATGACAGCGGGCAAAGTGACGGCAACTGTCTGCTAGGATGTGTTTGACCCACCGCCGACTGGATGGTAGAATTTCTACGATTTATGTCTAGATAGCGGTGCGCGCTTGGGTCTGGGCTAGGCTGCGGTCAGCAGTCTGACGTCACACTACTTTTCGTGTTGTCTTTTGGCGGGAAGCCAGATTCAAATTTCAGCGTTAAATATTGAGAAAAGTATTAACCTTAGACAAAAAAAAACTTTTGTTATTTTTTTTTAGATGTTATCTTTAACATATTCGATTTCTGGAATGAAGGCTAGTTCCCTATTGACTGGCTAAAGTGAGGCGATACGTAATCTGTGGCTTGGGAGGAGGGGGGGGGGGGGGGGGTGACGGTTATCTCCGCGTCTGTCATTGACTGATGTCCCGATGCAATGTTTATTTCTTCATAATCATAGCCAGCCTCTATCATGTCGTCTTCAAGGCCATATTTTGTCTCTTACTCTCTCTCTCCCTCCCTCTCTTCTCTCTCGTCCGCCGTCTTTGAGCAAGGTCGCGGCGGCAAGCACTCACAAAGACACTGACTCAACACTCTACGGCACCCTACCCTCGACCCCTGCCCCCAACCCCCCTTACAATTCATGCGCTGTGCAATTCTTACGTGACATGTCATTGTAGTAAACAGCATAGGCCCTACTGCATGACATTTGAATGTAAAGAACATAACATTTTGGCCTAATTAAAAAAAGGAAAGGGCGCCTGAAACCAGCTCGGATAACACGGCATCTCGGTTAATCGGAGCTCGGATGAACGAGGTCTTACTGTATAAGTGTAATCTGATAGGAAAAGCTTCACTATTAATATGCTCTACAGCAGCGTTTCCCAAACTACGGGTCGCGACCCGGTCCCCGGGTCGCCATGTGTTCGATGCCGGGTCGCGGTATAATACTGCCATGCATGGGGTTTATCTTTTAGTACAAAACAGCAAGTCCCACCAAAGATTGGTTCCACATCTAAATTGTAGAAAGAAATACTATTGTGTCAGTCACGTTCAGACAGGCTATATAAATACCAAGGATTGAATCTACAGTGGTCGAACCAACAACCAAGAAGAAGAAGGCTTGAAATTTGGTTTTGCAGACTGAAAATTGTCATGAAAAAAGACATGGAAATTCAAAACCGCAATGTGTTATCTGCTTTGAAGTTCTTTCGTCAGAAAGTTTAAAGATCTCCTCTCACAAGCATTTGCTCCTGCACACAGAAGTAGATAGATAGATAGATAGATAAGGGTCTTTATTGTAAGGCGGGATTAAGGCTAGTGAAGCCTTATCTTCCATCCAACCTAATAGTACTAATAATAATAATAATACATTTGATGATGAAGAGAACATTACATGATTATATAAAATATTGAAATAATACATTAAATACATTATGGTAGTATTATTGCAAAGTTAAAATTTTCTATGTGTATAGTAATGTTATGCAAATTATGAATTTTGAATCGATTTATGCAACTCTTCAATAGTTTAAGAAACATTCATTCATCCATTCACACAAAAGTACAAAATTAATATAGCTTTAGACATTGTGTGCAGAAATACAGGTGAGCAGGAGCAGGTTGTGGTATGCATTACTCAATCATTAATTTAACAAAGGCTGTAGCGGCTGATGTTTATAGCTGTTAATTAATTATAATAACTCAAGTAATGTTGATGTATTTATGCTTGAAAGTGTCGTAACTAATTCCGTAAACATCCCTGATGCTCGTTGGGAGAGTATTCCAGACTCGAATAGCGTTTATTGTAAAAGAGTGGTCAAGAAGATTGGTTCTATGGGTTGGAAATGTTAACTGAGTACCTGATCTAGATCTAGTGTTGAAGGTATGGTTTGAGAATAAGTATTGAAAATTAGATGCTAGGTACGAAGGTGTTGATGTTGAGAGCAGACGATGAACAAGGCAAATCAAGTGTAGATTTCTACGGTCATTTAGACGAATCCACGCAAGATTTTTGAATCCAGGGGTAATATGATCATATTTTTTGATATGATCATATTTTTTGATACCAAAGATGAAACGAACACAGGCATTTTGAGCTCTCTGAAGACGAATAGAGAGGTCTTCAGTAAGGTCATTGTACACAACGTCGCAATAATCAAAATGAGGCATGACGAGGCTTTGTACGAGCATTGTTTTTAATTTTGTTGGGAGGAAGTTTTTTAAACGGTTTAAAGAGTGTAAAGATGCGTAGGTTTTCTGACACACGTGTTTGATATGTTCGGTCCAGGTCATGTCATCTGTCATAAAGAGTCCCAAGTTTCTAAAATGACGCTGAAAAGGTATAGTCGTGAAGTAAGGTGGCTCTCGAGGGGGAAAATTCTCTCGCGAGTTTTTCGAGCTCAAAGAAGAAATTAAACAATTTTTTGTAATTACAAGAAGCCAGAATATGCAGCACTTTTTGAAATCATCGAGTGCGTTTTGAAATTCGCATATTAGCAGATATGTTTGCACATTTGAATGAACTTACTTTAATATTGCAAGGCAAAAACAACAATGTGTTTATTCTCAGAGAAGATAGAAACTTTTATAAAAACAGTTTCGCTGTGGCTAGTACGCGTGGACACCTAATTTCAGTATGTTTCCAATTTTCAACAAAAGAAAGGTTGAAATAGAAGAATCCAATAGATTGGATTTGGATATGGATATGCAGGAAATAGTTCTGCAAATAATTAAAAATCATCTGCAAAACTTGAAAACAAAACTAGAACAATATTTTACTGTGGAGCCCTTCCAAACCATTGAGAGCTCTCGATGCTATGGGTGCATAGCCCCTATCTACTGACAAGTGTAAGTGACATTTCAATAGCTGGTTTGAGTGATAAGGAAGAGGAAGAGATGATAGGTTTGCAAAACAACTTGTCACTGAAAAGAGAGTTCGATAGTTTGTCCTCATCAGCATTTTGGCTTAAATGTGCGGCCGAGTTTCCGAACATTAGTGCTAGGCAGTTTTGTTTTTACTACCGTTTTCCACGACCTACCTGTGCGAATTGGGGTTTTCAACACTCACAAAACTGAAGACAAAAGATAGGAACCGTTCCAGTATGAGGAGAGTTGCACTGTCGACTGCAGATCCTAATTGGAACGAGCTGACTGAGAATCATCAAGCCCACCCATCCCACTAATCCCACTAAACCTGGCTGATTGACTTTCATGGTAAGCTTGTTTTGCTAATTTACCATAACATGTAAAACGAATTAAAATCTGTATAATTTTCTCATTACACAAACTATAATAATTATTATTATTATACATTGTTGTAGCACGCATTTCAATTATTCTGTTCTTTCTAGGGTCGTTAATAGTCGGAGCATGATTAAACCGGGTCGACATATTTTAAGTTTGGGAAACGCTGCTCTACAGTTAACATAGGAGGCAATGGCAAGAAATTATTCTTTAATGGTTAGGCGGACTTGGGCCTGCTGCTACAATTAGGAGCAAAGTAGGTTACAAAGGTTCTATTTTTTTTCTTTCTTGTGCGAGGTTGGCCTCTTTAGCCATTCTTCTATGTATCTTGCTATCCAATATAAGACTGCCTCCTTTCTATCCTGCTCAGTTCATCGGGCAGGGAGTCAATGTCACTCTTGAGGGCGGCGCATCTAAAGAGATGCGCTCTGTCTTGGTCTTTTAATTACAAAGTTTACAGGTGGCCGGTTCGTTGGTAATATTAAAACGGTGCAGGTGGTGTTGCAAGACGTCGTGACCGGTTGCAAGCCGGAAATGGGCGGTGGCCGTCTTTCTCGACCAGTCTTTGTCTGGCCCTTTCTTGATCTCGGTCCATCAGTTCTTTTTCAGTCAGTTGTTTTAAATTTAAACGGTTCGCACATCCGTAATCTCTTAACATTTTAAAATTTGTAGGCCTACTTGTAGTGAAATATTGGGCACTTTTTTTAACTTTATATTTAAAAAAATAATAGCTTGTTTTTACTGGAAAAACAGAAAATGCAGAATTGCATAGTAAGTAAAAAATGCAGATATATAATGAAAAGAAGATATTAAAATAATAACATGGTTGAGAACTGAGATGGTTTGGACCTTTGAACCAAATGCCAAATGATGTAAGAGAGGATGCCCAACAGAACAATGTATGAAAGAAGGAAGAAGATGGGCAAGGCCTAGGAAGAGATGGAAGGATGGATACCATAGCAAGAGAATTAGAGACTTTGAGAGCTGGGAAGGCGTGGAAGAGATACGATTGTAGGATGATAAAAAAAGTAAAAAATTTGTATGCAAAAGTAAAACACAAGAGAAGCGCGAGAAGCGGCAATATGGATAATGATAATGATTGGTATAAACTAGGAAAACGCTTAAGTCCCGTCGCGTTGATGGATGAGCTTTTTTGCAAGTTTTTAGTTTGCGTGGGATCTATTTACTTATCAAGTGCCTTTTGAACGCATTGTTGGTGATTGTTGTCAAGTTTCTATTGTTACTTGTAAATTGTTATTTTAAACCTAAAAAAACTCATATTAAAACCTTTATTCTACGGATAACGGATAACTTTTTCAACTTTTTCTTTCAAAAAGCAATATTTCACCATGTCAATGTGAAATATGAACGTTGTAGCCTTACCCGTTTGGTCAGAATCGGCCCAAATGTCACGAAAATATCGCGCTCAAAAAAAAAACAAATCGTAAAAGTACGATATTCATGAGAAATATTTCTTCGATTGTACCCAAAAACAATACACCTCTCAGTTCAGAGATTTCGAAGGTCTTCTCCAATTTTCATCAAGATCGGATATGCCGTTTGCCTGGTAGAGAGTTAACAGACAGAAAAAAAATAAAAAAATAAACACCCAAGCTAAATTTTTGGGGGTCAGTGAAATTGAAGTCTTCGCTTCGCCATCCAATAAATATGGTAAACTTGCGAGTGTCGTACCTTGGGTGCAATCGCCTTGTTCTTTGCCTGGTTCTCTAGCGCGAGCTTCAACGCGGGGGTAAGAGTTTTCGGGACGCTAGTCCGTGCAGGCGGACGACCTCGGCGCTTCGGGGTGGCCACCCTGGAAACGAACACATCAAGTGCTAACAACTTGTCTGTACCGGCAATGTAACTGCATGATTTAGGGTTCAAGTTTCAGAACCCTGGTCTCTACTGAATAAAAATAGGCTATTATAGCAAACATAATTTCTTTGTGAAGATTTGAACTTGAAAACATAAACAAGCTACGCGAGGTTAGTTTGTGGCTTACCTGTTGACCCCCTCGTGCAGCGCAAGCTTGGTACCCAAAGGGGGGATAATGCCGGACACGTTGTGATGGAACCGGATGTTCTTGCTGCTGGCTGTGCCGGGGGCCTTGGGAGACGTCTTCAGTGGGGTGTGCGCCTGACGAGGCCGGCCTGCGGGGGATAGAGATCCTTGTGAATTGTCACAAGAGATACATTTTTTAGCATTTAAATTTAGAATATTTCTTATTTAGCATTAATTTGGTAAAATCTAGCATTTTGTAGCATAATTTTTTTCTTTTCCACCAAAACCCTAAATGTGGGGTGTTTCTTGCACATCTAATGGTAAATGATGAATTATAGGAACATTTCAATGCAATATAGTCACATAAAACACTAGAATACATTGCTAAACTAGTTCTCAATAGGTAGAGATACGGGTTTTTAGCGTTTTAGGTTTTTGATGCAACAAAATGCTAATTTTGACGGTCCAAAATGCTAATTTTTCTAAAAATAATGTTTTTAATGCCTATTGAGAACTAGTTTAGCAATGTATTCTAGGGTTTTATGTCACTTGATTCAATAGAACTGTTTCTATGATTCATTAATTAATTACCATTAGAAGTGTAAGAAACACCCTACATTTAGGGTTTTGGTGGAACTGGAAGAAATTGATGCTACAAAATGCTAAATTTGTCAAAATTAATGCTAAATATTCCAAATTTAAATGCTAAAAAAACATCTCTATCAATAGGTATTAAAAAGCAATATCTTTTTATAAAAATAAGCATAAAATAAGAGGAGAATAATCATTAAAACACGTTCTGGTGCTATTTCACATCTTCCTGCTTACCTAGGACTGTAGCCGGAGGTGTCGACGGCACGGCTTTAGCCTGGAAACTCTCAGAGCCAGAACAGTGACAACAGAAGGCGAGCATTATCCGCCTGAAACATTCGAGCAACAACCTTAGTTTTATATTCAACTCGAGGTACCGACACCTTGTACACAAACTCAATGCTAGGTTCACTCAATTAGATTAGACAAATTGATGAAATTATGTCTAGCTAGATCTGCACTCAACGAATAGAAATTTTGAGTATATTGAGACATTCAGTAATATTTTAAATTATATGCTGCTTGGTCTTCTAAGTTTATCTTACTTTCAATGCAGAAGGTGCCGGGTTCAAATCCTGGGAAGGGAAAGATTGTAACTAATGAAATTAAGTTTACTCCAGCAATATACTAAGGTAGGCCCCTTCATGAATGGCGACTTTGGAGCAGTCCTAACAACGAAACCATGATAAATAACAGGAAAGTCCCACAAAATGGCCAATAGAGTGGGTTGCATACGAATATCTAGCTAGACCCACCTGAGTTTCCGAGCTGCGACTCGACAGCGGACGTGTGGGGACAGTCTTGGGTATCGTGTGGAACGTCATTCTAGGGGTATCCCCAGCCATGCCCACCATACGGGGCTTGGGTGAACCTGCCAAACAAATAACAACTCAGTTGTCCTCCTTTGTAAATCAGGTTTTGAAATGAATAGGATAGACATTAAATTAATAAATAAAATTCCAATACAAAATTATTGGTGGGGCAGTAGTGTGGAGGAGGTGCCATGTTGAATTGTTTTGTACGACAAGCCGAAGCTATTCCATTATACTCTAGGCCTACTTATCAATAAATAAAATCATTTAGATGGATGATTTAGTGCAACACATGAAAAATTGGGTGCAAGTGTTGAAACTGAAATGTTAAATGGTCACTCATTGTGAATTATGTTTAATGACGTTATTCTATAGAAGAGCACACATAAACCTTGAATGGCATGCATACTAGATTTTCTGGGTTTTAAGAGTCAGTACGTGGAAGTGCTTTACGTCTACCTACTTGAATGCACTATGCTATTTGAGCAATGAGTGACGGATACAGAGAAGGACAAATACAAAAAAATAATACATGCATTACGCGGGATTCGGGCACACATCCATTACCATTAGTCATACATGCGCTTGGGACATAATAATATCAATTACTGTAACGTTAATCTCTTGACTAACTTGCTAGTAATACTACCTTTTTTTTTTGAATTTAACACAAAAACCTATAAGGGCATTAAGGGCTAGAAATAAACCAAGGTAAATAAAGAGGGGGAATTTTCTTTGGCAAGTAGAAGGAAGATTTTAGTAGCGCTGGTGGCGCGCGGTGAATCGAGACGGAACTTCATCAAAATTCAAAATGTTCGTAATTTGTTTTTGCCCAAAATTTCTTTGAGTAGATCATGTTAATAGCAGAGCTAGGCATAGTATTGTTACGCTTTTGATAATTTATAATGCACGGGAAAACTCAAAAGTACAACGGTTTTACTTTGCAAGAGGTTGAGATGGGGAAAGCTAGCCAAGCCTCAAGTTCTAGCGCAACCCCACCTACCCTGTGCCTCGGAGGGTATGGAGCGCGGCTTGAGCACGGCGCGCTGCTTGTTCGGTGTCGGCTTACCCTCGATGTTGACACGTCGCCCGCCGGGACGAGGAATGGCCACCTGTTGGGTGTGCACCGAGGGGATTGGGCCAGCGTCTCCAGCACCTGGAGGTAACACGGAAACAGTTCAGTGTAGGCAGAGCCGGATATTAATATGGGGGAAATAACATTAACTTTAAAACCTTCCCACTCAAATTCTTTTGTTTCTATTTAGAAGGCCTTGCAAGCTGCACTGTTAACTTAATATGGAGTCATTATAATACAGTACATAATATTGGGCTTTTCCCCATTGAAAAACAAAATTTTTTAAATACTATTATAGAGATGGTTTTAAATACCATATTCAATTTTTTTTTTCTTTTAATTAGGGTGAAGTACAGTGTGCAGAAACACCCATATCGGCAGATAGCCGGTATACAAGTGGATAGTTTATTTAGGTTAGGGCACGTCAACCGTTAGGTCATAAACTCATAATGCACCACTCTAGCCTAGGGGATGTGAAGGGAGGAGGGGGCCCATGCTGGTCAGAACCAGCCACGGGTAGGGGGAGGAAAGTGAGGGTTCTCACGCCGCGGTCGTCATTGTCTTTTTTCGTCAAGGGAAAGGGGAGGTGTCCCCCGACGACGATTTCCCGAGCTCACCTCTAGTTTCGGGGGTACTAAACTCGGCTCCTCTCTTACTAGCTAGTTTGCAAGATGGACTTTTTCTCTTGCGTCACCTTTTATGATCAGCAGGGGCCAATTCTACCCCGGGCCCAATGGGGGGTACAGGGGAAAAGTACCAATTGTTATAACATTGCAGGTCTACTTTCCTACTTGATAAATGATAACATTTTATTTCAATGTTTACAAAAAAAAAAGAAAAAAAAAGAAAGAAACTATTCTAGAACACTGTAGAAAATAAGCTGTAGGCAAGTACTCTACATAGTAGCCTATGCATCCACGTGGCTATAACCAATTGGATTGCAGTGTAAAATTATGGTCACTAGGCAAATCAAGCACATACGCAACAAAATTTGAAGCACATGTTAAGCGGGTTCTTGTTTTACATAGTTTCCTGTTTAAACCGGTTTAGACAAGTTAATTTAAAATGTATAAAATAAATCAATGATATCTCAGACAATTCTCGTAGAATCGTTTATCTCCTAATGTTCAATGTGTCCCAACAAGTATTGGCAGCTGACTCTCTGACTCTGAAAACTGGTTTAAAAGGGAATTAATCTTTAACAGAACTGATTAATGTTTTTGAGTTGAGAAAAAATAAAAAACCTTTAATGAATTTTGCCCCAAGAGCAAGACAAAGACAACTTATTTCTAGGGCTGTGCAATCCACATGTGGATTCGCATTCGAGTCAATTTTATATTCGAGTTTTCGAAGTATTCAACAATTTGAATTCTCCGCTGTTTACCCGCGTGTATCAGGAAGGCAGTGGCTTTTTGTCACCTTGTTTGGTACCCAAATACATCGCGATTTTGGTCTTCGGCCAACATAGACCAAATCTTCAGAGCTGCAAAATGTGAAACATCAAATTTACTGAAGGCCTTTATTTTATATTGGTTTTTATAACAAATTATTTTACTTGGCCTAGAACTTCTTGTTTAAACACATGGTCAACATAACCCTAGGCCTACTTATTAAAAAGTTAATGAAGAAAGACTCTGGGAGGACAGGAAGAAGTGGAGAGAATTATTAGAAATGCCGGTTATGGAAGAAAACGAGGAAGAAGATGAGGGGTGCTGAGCCTGGCTACCAAGCACTAGAAGATAGCCCGAGAAACTGGTGACTCGTCACCCCCCGACCCGACGAATGTTGGAAAAGGGTGTTTGATATATATTAGGGCTGTGCGAGTACTCGAATATTCGAGTACGAGTCGAGTTCACGGCGAGTTCGAACAAATTCGAGTTTCATTTATTTTGAACTCGAATATTCGAGCGTCGGTAAAAACAGCATTTTCATTTACCGACCCGTCAAAAGTTACGTGTTTCGTCCGTTAGATAGCAGCATACGCGGCAAAGATCGTGATACACGATAGACTATCGTGTCGTAGGAGTTCGACTATCGTCGATAGTCGAACTCCTTCTGAGGTGAAGCTCGTTATGATTGGCCGGCTGAACTTTGCGAGATCCAATTGGAGCTGGTCATACGTCACATGCGAGCGTTGATTGGCTGTCAGTTTTGAAATCATTCACGTCTACCGTGTATCACAACTTTTGTGTCCGAGATGTATGTTGTTGACAACAAAAATGGCCACGATTCACGAGGAGAGAGCAGAGCAGACAGATGATTTGTAAAAATATGCGGCGGACTAGGCTAGGCTTAGGCGTAATTTCTTCTCTAAAGCATAGGCCTAGCATAAAATACAATTTTGAAATATTCATGAGATGGAACACTTGTCACAATGCAGGTAAAGCTCAGATCTTCATTTTATCGACACTGCTAATCCCTCAAAGAAACTAAATTTACAAAGAGGCCGACTCATGTACCAATTATACCTTCGTCACAATGTTAGACCTACCACTTCGTTAAGCGTGCCTAGATGTTGCCAAATAGAACTCTTTTCAAACACGACACATTTAAATTGCTTTTCTATTGTGTTGAAAGCAGTGGAGCCTCCTTATCGACAACGCTGACCGAAGTCTGTGACGGCGGTCAAGAGGAATTAAGGGTTGACAGCTTAACAAGACTACTTATTCCGCTTGAATGAAGAGCGGCGAAATAGGCAATGGTGGTAAATTGAAGATCCCCACAATAAACATTCAAACAACACACGGCGTGACAGTACCAGTGACAACAGGTAGGCTAGGCCTAGTAGCCTGGCCAGGATTTCTTCTGGCTAAGATTAGCGCCTAGGCCTAGTATATTTTACCGATCTTAGGCCCTAGCTAGGCTTACAAACTCAGATTGCCATACCAAAATGCACCCAGCACTAGACCTAGGCCAATGGCACCCTTCAAAACCAAGGTTAGTTGTAGGCCTAGCTAGGCCCTAGGTCTCCATAACCAAAAATATTTAACCCAGAAGATAGGCCTAGGCTTTAAAACTGAAGAATTTGTTTGATACCTAGGCCTAGTAGAAAGTCTGAAATGGAGAACACATTTTCTCAATTTGAAAATAAACTCGATTTAAAAAAATATACTATATAAAAAAAAAAAAAAGGCCCTAGCATCATTATAAATTAATTTTTAAATGAACTCGAATTGAACTCGAAAACCGAACATTTGACTGAACTCGAACTCGTACTCGACTCGAATTGAAATCTCCCGTTCGCACAGCCCTAATATATATATTTTGGCTTATCCCTTACTCAATAACGACATTTTTTCCTGACTATTTAGTATTTAGTAGGCCCTAGGCCCATTAGATTAGAACCTAGGCATACATCTATGATATGCAAAATTCCATTGGAAAAGATACGGATTTGCTTCGGATTCAAAATGAAAAACATGAGATTTGCACACCCCTACTTATTTAAATATGCAAATTGTCAATTGGGAAACCTTGGTCCGTGTACAAAAAGTCCACTTTGTAGCACTGTCAACACCTTTAATAATTATTAATTCATTTCATACCTGCCAACCTAGAAATAGGTCCCGAAAAACCAATGGCAAATTTGACGATTTTGGGAGTCAGGCTTTTCCACCGTTTTTTTTTTTTTTTTACCTTCAATTTGGTGGATTTTAGGTATTTAGAGGCCTACTTAGATCACTTTCATGTCATCATTAGTTGGGATAGAACATGAGTATGACCAATTTGAAAACAATTGTGATCAAAATATTGTTTGTTACTACGCATATTACAGAAGAATAAGGTTCGAGTCTAGGGTCTAGAGCTGTGCAAATTAGTTTAAATGCCTCCCTGGGTACCCGTAGATCTACAAAATTTTTACATTAAATTTACGAATCTTAGGCTACAAAGCAAGTGAAAAAAAGTTTTTGTAAAGTTTCTCAATTATTTACTTTAATTTGACAGGTCGTCAATTTCAACACACATGTTCTCATGATTGTGAACAAAGCTGCCAGAGATGCTGCTAGTTTCTTAGAAACGGCATGTCCAGCTGTTGAAAATGCACTTTCAGAAGTAACTAATATTGCCGGTACGGATGACATCCGGGTACTAGGGATGGGATAGTGTACACGTGTGAACGTTTTAATGCGATTACACGTTTACTATATAATAAAATAATAATAATAATATAATAAGATAATCGATTCTGGAAGACTGAATCGATTATCGATCGTTTCAGGAAATAATCGTATAGATCGATATATCGATTATCAAACGGCAACCCTAATTTCTAATTTCAAGTCACCCTTTATTTCTGGAAGCAATAAATTATGTCTTTGGTCCGTTAACAAATAACGACCTTTAAAAACTCAATTCATTTTGGATATGCATAGTATGATAGCCTGTATTTCTAGGGCCCATGTATTTATTTAAAAGTAAAACATAAAATAGAGAGAAGCATTTATTGCTCACACTTAACCTCGTGCAAATTATCTTTGCTGTTAAAGCAACCTAAAACTACAACTGAACAACCTCCCTAATAAAAAGTACCAGTTAAAAATTAATTTTCTGTTCAATAAGAAGAAGAGTCCAACAGAGATTGCCACCTACCATTGATTGCCAAGGTCGAGGGGTCGGACTTCAAGCCAAGGGCTTCCTTGGTCATTGCTGACAGACCTCGAACCTGAAAACCAAACCAACAGCTAGCATGATTTCATCTTTAAATAAAACTGCCCCAATTGCAGTTTGGAGTTAACAAACTAATGTTTAAGTGGTACTAGTAGTATTGTAATGAGCGTGGGCTCTAATATTTGCATCAACATTGTTGGTGGCCACAACAACCACAACAACTGAGTGACCTTTAACATGTACAATATGAATTGCTGTACGTAGTCACAACTAGTGATGACATCGGGTACCCGGAAACCGGTTCCAACTTCTCACACCGGTTCAAATTTTTTTTTTTTTTTTTTTTTACAAAGTGATGATAAAAATTTGTAATAAATAATTGATAATTTAAATTCAAATTTGTATTTCTTTTTGGTACGTAACTACGTAACAGATTGTGAAGTTATTCAGCTAGGCCCATCCCACTCCAGATTGCACAATAGGCTACGGGTGTTCAAGGACGCGCGCATTGTTTGAACTCTGAAGAATGCTATTAAAAGGGCATTTTTGACCTGCTAATTGTAAATAAAAAAATTTTAAAAATGTTTTTTTTTCAGAACCGGTTCCGGAGCGGAGGAACCGGATCGGTCTTTTTGGATTCGATGTCATCACTAGTCACAACATATTATGTTATTGAATATAATATGGAATGTACAGACATAAATATACCATATTAATTGAGGTAGGGAAAATATTGATAATCCTAAATTAGTTGTGACCTCCTCGTACCTGGAAGAACTTGGCGGCTTGCAGCAGCGCAGGCAGGTTCTCTTCGGTCACGCTCGTCTCGCCGCAGTACATGAACTCGATGAGACATTTTAGTACGGTGAACTGCATGTCTTTGAGTACGATTAGTGGGTGTTGTCCCAGCTGACGCTGAAGTATCGTCTGGGGGAGAGATTGATTGATGTTTGTTACTTAACATCTCGATTCATGCATTATTGCTATTTGAAACGATGAGTGGTGATAGATGATTGATAATGAAACACCATAAAAAATATCCTAGTGTCATTACATTTTGGACCATCGCGAGACGTCATCATCCTTATCATTCTTATCATCCTTATCGTAGTGCTACCGTGAACGCCTGTCTGGGGGAGAGAAGATGTGCGTTCACGTGCACCATTACATCTAATTCTGAACCACACTACATAAAGTTCCTGGGAAAACTATTAATTATTAAACACAAGGGCTGTACAAGCAGCGATTTTAAAATTCAAGCAAGATCGAGCAGAAATAAGAATTCCTGCTTGAATTTTGTGTGAGATTCGAGATCGAGCAAATATCGAGATTGAGCAATCAACATAGGTCTATTATGAAAATTGTTTTTAAAAATTCACCATCATTAGGCGTAGGCCCTACCTATCATACATTTTCTGTGTGCAAGATAAAAAAAAACAGGCATTTTGGAAAAGCCATTTCCAGAAGTAGGCTTGCCTAGGCCAGTGCCTAGGGTCCCTGGCTTTATCTTGCACAATAAAAATATTACAAGTATCAAACACAGTGCACTCGTCAAAAAATGTCCAGGGATTCATCTGACATATTTTTAATCATGTGGTGAAACCGTTTTAGGGGTAGGCTAGATCTAGGGACTAGGTCTAGCCTAGCCAACCAACACCAACTAATCAACATCACTTTCTGATAAAAAATCATAACAAGATCGATCAAATTAAGCGGCAATGCCACTTTCATAGCCAAACCTGAAGACAATACATCAAAATCAACATTAATAATGGTTTCTTATGATCTTAAAACTGTTAAACAAAAAAAATGCATCTTGTCTTGGTTAGGTCGCCCTAGGCCTAGATAGCCTAACCGACAGTGTTGGCTCGCTAGACTCCGATTCAGGAGGTCCCGGATTCGAATCCCGTCGAGACCGGCAATCCTGACTGAAGGTTTTTTCCGAGGTTTTCCTCAGTCGTTAATGCAAATGCAAGGGATTGAGTCCTCTTAAATAGCCCTCGGACATCCCTTCACAATCCTATCCGCAATATACCTAGTTAGTCACCTGTTGAGGGTCACATTGGTTAAATCTGATATGTGTATACCCTACAGCGGGCATCCTCCAAAAATGTATACATGTATGTAGGTAGCCTAGGCTTACGGTTATGGGATACACTTGGACCGTCAATATCACCATCACTTCCCAACGAAAAATCATAACAAGATCGATTAAATGAAGCGGCAATGCCACTTCATAGCCAAACCTGATGACAATACATACATCAAAATCAACATTAGTAGGCGTCCTAGCCTATCGGTTTCGCCCTAGGCCTATAAACCCAAAGCCTAGGCTTACGGGATAGTACATTTTTTGGATAGTTACTTTCCGATGAAAACTCAAATTATAGTAGATCGATAAAATTACACGTTGACGTCATAATAATCTTTTTCACCTGAAGAAAGTCCACCAGCATCAACAATAAATAACTATTTCTTGCTATCTCAAGCGTCAAGAAAATACGTGTCGAGAAAAATCCGCCATTTTAAGATTTTGAGAATTTTGTGGAAAGTCAATTTATAGAAAATATATCGCTTGCGAGCAATTTCGACTTCTCAATAACGACATGAACAAGACTCGACTTTTCGAGATTACGGAGCAAATCGAGCAAGCATCGAGTAGACAACCCTGCTCGAGCTGTCTTGAAATATAGAGTCTTGCACAGCCCCAATAAACACTACTGCCGACCGGGTACCTGTGCTTCTATCTGTACCAACTTTTCATGTAAATTTCCAGAAATTTGTGTTAGTTGGTACGCCTACTGTTATTGTAACTATATTATGCATGTCCAAAGCCATAAATGCATAATAATTTGCATGAGTTTTGTGTTTGTATTAAATTTGGCAAGCCCCTAATCAACATAATTCAAGACTGTTTGTGGCATACTTCAAAACAAATACATATAGGGAACCTAAGTGGGCGTTGTCCGGTTCTCTCCGGTCAGCGTGGTATAGGCGATTAACCTATGCTAAATGTTTCGTAAGCGATAGCGCGAGAACCCGACCACGGACCGGAATTATATTCATACTGTAAGAAACTATAATCTTTCCTCTTTGCGTGGATATACATAACTCTGCTCTATCACAAATATTAATGACATTTGTTTTGAGTTGAAGTGAACTCTACATTTACACTGTTGCCAAACCTTCCAAACTGCTTGTGAAAAAGTAAGTAAAAACATGTTGTCCGTGGCATCGGCATAACATTTGGTATCCGACTTGCACTGGGTTGTACTAGATTAGACATTACTACTAAAATATCCTTTAATGTGCCAACAAAATCTTGAATGCGAAGTACATTTAGCAACCATGGACAGGCGCGTGGTATGCGAGGATGCCACAGCTGCACACAACGTGGCTGCGTCTCGCTTAGGTTGCCGCTCAGTCAGAGTACATTTGCGACAGCGCGCAAACATAGGTCCATTTAACTCATAATAGTTTGAATTAAGGAAGCGTCATCGAGCAAAGTAGAATGCCATTATCTTCTTCACAAAATTATGCATCTTGTGATGTTATTGGTTTAGATTTCTTTTTCGTGAGTCAAAAGATACGGCGAGTTACATTTTCGTACCATGCTAATTCTTATGGGCGCTGAGACCAGAGAGAACCAATTTCCTTCCCGCCTTCAAAACTTAGGTTCCCTATTCATCTCTATGTAGGTATCAAAAATTGATAATGCTGGCGCTTATTGCGTATCAGATGTAAGAATGAACGTTTGCTGCCGTGCAATATTACACTGCCGCTTCTATCAGGGACCCAAGTTTTGAAAACTTACGTTTGCAGTCACCACTGAAAACGAGTGACTTGGAGGGTCACGTGACTACCAAAACGTACGTTTTGAACCAAATGCTAGTTTTGAAATCATAACGCACGTTTCGAAACGTACGTTTCCACCCACGGCCGAAAAGCTTGTGGTTTGATGATTAGTGATATATGTCATCGCCCCTATGATTCACTTACGCATCTTTTAGTAATTTCAGGAAATGTATGCTTTCATTATAGATGGCCGTGACTTTGATTTATTATTTGTCATTCGTTTAGTTCACTTTGTTAGAAAGTAATAATGGATGTTTATGTTGAACAGTTATCTTTGTATATCATGTATTACCTATTTTTTTTAGAATTACGCTTACTATCATTATATACTCGAGAATCGACATTCTACGCTAATGACAGCCATCGTAATCGTGGGCAATGTTTTTCACTTTGGTTCTTAATTTTAGCGCTAGAGCACTAGGCGTAATAATACGCAATTCTGATTGGTTGGGGGATGTTTTACATTCACAAAGCTTTGACTCTTTCGGAACAATCGCTACGATGACTAACAGCAACACCCATCTATCCCACAACATACGTTTTGATTTCAAAACTAGCAATTTACTCAAGTCACCGAAATGAGGTGGGATAGGAATTACGTTTTGATGGTCGCTAGTGGCTGCAGACGCATTTTTCAAAACTTGGGTCCCAGGGCTGAGTTGTTAGGCCAGCATGACCTCATGCACTAGTAGATGGAAAAGAGAGACCTAATACCTAGAGAACGCGTTGACTTGGAGAAATGCTGTTTTTGCTAACCGTAGGCCTACTTATTTCAGACTTATAAATCAACATTGCTTAGCAATGCCAGTCCTCAATTAGGAGGGCTATAGGCCCTACGTAAATTAAAAACATTATTTGCACATACAGTTAAATCATAATTTTAAAGAACGTTTTACTAGCCTACATTGAAAAGTGGATGTTGAAGGAAAAATAGCTGGATGCACAAGATGTTCCGCCTACAAGTGATGGAACTGGCAATTTAGAAACAATTTCAACCCCATAAATTTGTGAAAAATCTTTCACCTATGGGAACAGTAACACACATGACCACAATAGTCCCTTAAATTCTGTCCACAGTAGCCCCATGGTGCCATTTTCATACCTGCCAAGTTTCAATTTCCCAACTTGTAAGTAAAACTCACTCAACATATGGCGGGGGGTACTTTTTACCGGGCCAGGGACTTGCCCCCAAAATTTATTTTGACTTCTGGGTGCATTTGGTACATTTTAGCGAGTTTTGGGTACTAGGCCTACCTACCTAGTACCTATACTTACCTACTCATTATGAAAGTAAATTTGATACCTACCTAAGTGGGAAATATTTGGCTAGGCCTAAGGGGAAGCATATTCTAGCAAATTTTGCCTTTGTTTATTCGTATCATTTCTAAACGTTTTAGGTTTTAAAATAAAACCTAGGCTTCTTTTTGGAATTGACATTTGATTGGTCAGTAGATGCAGAATGTGGAGTTGACATTGATTGTAGATCTAGGCCTGAGGTATCATTAGACTGTATGGAAACTATCAGACCTACATCTAGGCCTTGGTGTATCTACAGACTGTGGGGAATCTTGAGCATTCTCAGCATACTGTGTGATGGCTTTGGCATACACAGCAGGCAGTAGGCCTAGGCATATTTTGCCTTTGGCTTTTACAACAGAAAATGCATTGGCTTTGTTTGCAGACTTAAAAAACCAGTTAAGCTTTTGAGATTTTAAACGATCCCCCATTGTACAACATGAGTTAAAGCCAACAGAATATCTAGGTCCTTTTAGCCTACCATACCACAATCAGTCCCGCGTGGAAACACGCATTAGTCCGAGTTATCGCTAGGCCTAGGTACCTACCCTAATCATGGCCTAGGCTAGGCGATGACTGCTTTGGAAAACACTGGCTTTAGGGCCTAGAAAGTCGCGAACAGACGAATAGTGTAGCACTATCAAACTCACAGAACACTTAGGCCTAACTAAGCTTGCGTCCGCGATAAAACAATGTGAATGATTGTCTACTTTAACGCGAGAGCTACGAAATGCAAACTAGGCTAGGCCTACACCTGATTTCCCACTTGTTGTCAGAACAGTCCTAGCTGTATTTGCTTTGGTTTTGAGATTTTAGAGTTCCGCGTGGCCGTGGCGGAACGAGAGCTTGGAGGCGGGGCATGTTGCCACATCCGGCATACATTTGCACGCTATGTTTGAATTAGTGATGACATCGGGTACCCGGAAACTGGTTCCGACTTTTCACACCGGTTCCCCCACCCAAATTTTTTTTTTTACAAAGTGACGTGACATTAACAATTTGTAGTAAATAATTGATAAATTCAAATTTGTATTTGTTTTTGGTGTAACTACGTACAGCACCTTCTTTTCTCACAGATTGTGAAGTTATTCAGCTATGCTAGGCCCATCCCACTCCAGATCGCACAATAGGCTATGGGGTGTTCACTGTTCAAGGACGCGCGCATTGTTTGAACTTTGAAGAATGCTATTAAATTAAATTAAAGAATGCTGTTTTCTTTGCTTTCCCAACCTGTCAACCCTTCTCCAATCTTTTAATGAAGAGAGTTTTATAGTGTAAAGGCCTATACCCGGTACATATTTCCGTATTTTTATCATTTTTATTATTGTTAGGACACATAATAAGTTCAAATTAGGTAATAAAAATAGGCCTAGTCATCAAATAGGCCTACAACAATTTTCAAGTTGTAGGACCTAGCAATTGTAAACCTATAGACCTACTACAAATCCTAGATAATAACCATTTAAAGAAATAACATCATCACCTTTATAAGGGCCTATTACAACACATTTTTAAGTTATGGGTCAACCTACTAATAATTATTGTAGCAACGGGACTACAGTAATTTTCATAGCCTACATACTTCGTTTGGCATAGGCTATAATTTCCATAAAATTAGAAATGCTCTTACCACAAAACCAACTAAAGTAAGTTACTGTAAGTTAAGAGTAGGGATGACGAAACCCGACTTTTTTACGACCCGGGTACCCGTCCACATTACCCGCGGGTTACCCGGGTAGTAACACAAAAAAATCGTGTGGGGTGTCTAATGAACTGTGAAGAAACGCGCTCATCAATTATCGTAATATCTCGGACGACGTAATGCTGTTCTATAAACAATGACGTGCCGATGAAGTAGTATTTCATAATCACGAAAGAGGAACAGCAGCGGGCCATTAAGATAACACTCACTGTTTTGTTACATCTGCTTTATATCTTGACACAGTCAAGTCAAGGTCACGACTCACGATGCGTTGGGTGGGTTGGGGCGTTGGGTGGCGTTGGGTGGTGGGTGGGGGGGGGGGGGGGGGGGGGGGGGGACTAAAGCCAGAATGAGAGTAAACAAGATAAGGAAAGGTTTATCACCATGGGTGATGGCTTAAGTTTTGACTTCTAGCAGATTGAAAACATAAGTGATGTTGTGGTAATTATTTATGCAGTATAATCTCTGGAAGATGGCACGAGTACACGAGGGGGGTGGGGGGGGGGCATACTCAGCACACTGCCACAAGTCGGCGGCATGAACAAAGGACATTATAATTCAAAACAAAAACGCCGCCAAGCACAAAAGATATGAGAAAGCGCATGTTTACATTAGCCTTCCACCTACAATGTGACACCTCAATTCAGGAACCGGGTTTTACGGGTAAACGGGTAGTGGAAACACGTACCCGTACCCGACTTCGTCCCTAGTTAAGACTAAGAGGCCTTCAAAAACCTCAAAAACTCACCAAATCGAATCTAAAAACTCAAAAAATTTCCGGGGGCAAGCTTCCGGACCCCCACATTTGTCCCTGCCATGTGAACACAGTACCCGGCAATGTTTTTAGAATAACCATTAAATATTTTTTCTTTGGGGAGAACACAGCTAATATTAGTTCGCATTCAGTGCGCACAAGTGCGGCCAATGGAAAACGCCATAAAATAGTTCAGTGATGAAGGCCAGGTAATAACACAAACCATGCCACATAACATTTTTCTAAATTTCAAAGTTAAGGTAACTAAATTCACCAATAGGGAATATTCCACTTCCGCCAAATACTGTACGAATAGATTTTTTAGAAGAAGTATTTCGTCCCGATTACAAATATGTACTTTGTTTTTCCGTGAAATAATAATCCAGTGATTTATAGCCGTTTTAAAAGCAGCTTTTTTTTAAAGCGGCAAAAACGACTGTGACGTCAGAACTGTGTTGATCCAACGCCGTCTGGATAAACATACATCCAGACCAAAGATGTTGGAATAGTATTATAGTAGGATCGAGATATACATCAAGACGGCGGTGTTTTAAACAAAGCAGCGCCTAGCGTAGCCTACAGTAATGTAAACAGATGGCGGACATTTTACATTTAACGCCTAGCCAGAAAACGAGAAAAGTTGACATTGCAATCAAAAAACAAAACTGAAACAGTCCTAGGTCTAGGCCTAGACGTAGAAAATTATTTATAATACAACAGTCTAGGCCAATCGTTCCTGTAGGTCCGTAGGATATAGGCATTGGTATGTGAATACTAAAATTACTCACTTGACAAGCCCTAGGCTTAACTTGCCAACCCTAGGCCTGCACGTTCATGTTCTGACACACATCTCGCACAAAAACCTTACTTTGATGACTAATTAAAGCCTATTGTAGATAAAGAATACCATGATAGTCCTAGGCTATGCAAAAATTCAAGACAAAATGCTCGTTATTCTTTATCACAATGATCTCGCAAAATCTCCTGTCACATACGAAAAAAGAAAAACAAAAGACGGTGAAAATGTACATCCCTGTGGAGTTGTTTTGTGTTGAGCGGATGGGCGAGCACCGCCGTCTGTATGTAAATATGTACAAATATACGTACATTTAGTTTTCAATTGGCCTTGACTCAACACAGTTATGACGTAGTACCGTCCAAAGATGGCGCACGCTCGTTTTTGGCGCGCAAACTGGGGGTCCAATTTACTTCTTGTTTAAATTACACAAAAAACATTTTTTTTAAATAAAAAAAAGTGCAGTGACTATTAAGACATGAATAAGAATTAAAATAAAATATAAAATATTAAGTGGAATATTCCCTATTAGGCTTCCCATGGCTACAAAAACTTACTTATACAGAGAAGCAAAATAGTGACGCGCTTTATTTGACTCCTGTTGACAAGACAGTAAAACCATTCCATAGGGATGAAGAGACCAGTAACCAACAACAGAGATTATTTAAAGAATACAGGGTATGGTTCATTTATTGGTATGGTGGGGAATTTGAAGTGTCGACACTAGCCCCCCTCTCCCCTAGGCATACCATTTCTTCCAATACCGGCACCAGCAGTATTGGCCGATTCAGTCCATCTCCAGTTCTTCTGTGTTTTTTGGACCCCTACGCATGCATGTAGGCCTACTATCACAACACACGCAGAAATATAGATACAAACCTCAAAGTACGGACTTCCTGCCGCCAATACGGCGCGGTGAACTCGCAATGTGTGCGTGTTGCACATGAGCGTCACGTCTACCAACGTCTGGTGCTCCAGTAGCTGACCGAGACGTGTGGCCAAATGTGACGGGTGGTCAGCCCATTGCACCATGAAGCGAGTCATATTGACGGCTTTCGAGACACTGTAGACCTGGGTTGAAATGATTCACGATCTGAACAAAACCAGCAGGGACTTTACTAGGTAAAACCCACCTGAAAAAAATAAATGAATTAGCACCTGTTCAATCATAAGTTTACCAGTAGGCCTACCCATAATAGACCTAAGCCTAAATAAACAGATGTACTACCTGGATCCCTATTCTATGGGAGACCATACAACAGTTAAATGAGCGCTGTGAGCAATCTCGTTCATTTGCCACACATTTACTTCAAACAGTCACCGTTGTGTCCATAATGTTATGTCACCATTCGATATTGTAAGAGTAGGCCTACTACCTAATTATTGATATTAAATAAGTGTTATGATAGTTAAATATAAAAAAAAAAACAAGAGGCATCAGTGTTGGGAGTGTCATAATTTATGGCACTCGCAGGGATGTTAATTGTTAAAAATGCCCCTGCCACTACAAGTTCAAAGGCCTACCACTTGCTGGCAGGGGCAGTTATCACATGTAGCGAGCTCTTTCCTTGGTGCGATGTTCGGTGCGATCAGTTCCCTGTTCCAGTAGGCGAAACGATTTGCCTCTGGCGAGCTTCTAAGCACATGGGTTCTGGTCAGAAAACTATATCTGGAACAAAGTCTTTTGCCGCCTGTTGGTGTCCATAAATGGGAAGTGAGGGTTTGTCTACTGCTTCGTCCTTTCTTATGTCTGCTGCGGTTATCCGGCAGATATGAGAGAGAGCTATCCCAATAAGCTATTTGTTGTGACTGTTGACATCCATGATATGAATGCTTCCATTCCATCCATCGGCGCATACTTTTATTACAACTGCTATCATTGACTCATAATAATGTCCTTAAAGCGGGCTTAAACTTAAAAACTTTATATTCATACTACCCAACTCATGGGAGATGAGAAGTGATTGGACTTTTCCATGTGTTCATTCAGTAATGACAGCTACATTGCGTCTTCTTCTGTTCGATTCATATCATGGATGTCAACAGTCACAACAAATAGCAGTTTAATGAAGGTGTGTCTTACGTCTCGGTAACTCAATTGGTAGAGCTATGGCGCATTAAGCCAGAGGTTCTGGGTTCGATCCCCAGTCGGGGCATACCTACTTTTATTACAACTGCTATCATTGACAACTATTATTATTAAATAAATAATAAAAAATAAAATAAATTGTATTTAGAGTCTACCCACTCAGTTATATAACTGATTTTCAGTGGGGGACAGTAAATCAAAGCGACTAAGTCTACCCTGTAGGCCCCGCCCGAACGCAATCAACGAGTGAGTGATAACCAACCAAAGATTGATATTTTAATAGGAAATATAGCAATCAGTGGTATGGACAGTGCAAACACCCGCGGATCAACGCCCGAATCAACAAGGCCGATTTAGAACAACTCTGAATTTGTTATGTGCTTCGTTGCTAGGACGGCTCCAAAGTCACCGTTTACAAACTCCTAAGACACGAACTGATGGACTTAAAGGCCCAGTCCACTCTTCAAACATCATTTGAATTTTCAAAAGATTGTATGTTATCATAGAGATCAGAAAAAAATGCAACGAAATCGCCCGACAAGTTTTGAAGCTATTCGTGCGCCTAGTTGGCTGCATCCTAGCCACACGTCACTTGGCGTGAGCACTCCCGCATACCAATAGCCAGGTAGAGGGCTGGCGGAGCCCACCAGTGTTAGGCGATCACTCGGGTAATGAAAACTTATAAGAAAACTGCATGTAGGCTACCTTGTACTTTATTGAGTTCATATTTAGTGTTACATATTTATGTTGTATATTGGTGTTGTTGTTGAAATCTTGTGACAATAGTGAACACGTATTGTGTCTATTCGGATGTATAGTAATGCCCGTAATAATGATCGTGGCATTTCGTTACATAGTATTATCAGTAAGACACGATTTCCTTCACGACAATAAACAGTAACTTTGCAAAATACATTGATTGAAATAATTATACCATTTGTTTTTTCCTATGTTTGTGTGATCCATGCCATGGTGTGATCGCCTCGACACGATACGGCCTCCCTCGCGCAGACATCACTGTGACTGAAGGTAGCAGGTAGCGGGCGACCAGCCGAGCTCGTTTCTCTCCCCCAAGTGACGTCACACATAGTCTTAGCGCGGCCCGGTTCAAATGTGAATAAATCCAATTTCGTTCAACCGATTTTGAAAATCCTTTTTTCTACGTACCGTACGTAGAACAGTACATGGAAGAAAATAGCTGTTACGACTTCAAGACAAGACTGGGCCTTTAAGTCCAAATCAGAAGTTAAAAAACTTCTGACTTTGGCGGGAATCGAACCCTGGACCTTCGGCATTGGAAGCAGATACGCTAACAACAAGACCAACGAGCCACACAATTATTATCAGGCTAGGCCTGGAAGTGGAACTTCTTCGGTTCATGGGCTCCAAAAAACAACAACTTGTTTTTTCATGCATTTTAGTATCGCGTAAAACTATTATTTATCTATACTACATACAAACCATTTCACGTTGCTATTTTTGGCGAAACTCCTTTTCGGTTGAAAAACCTGAAGTAGCCCAGGACTATATTTAAAATATAAACGTTAGGCCTAAAGGCTTTGTAGGTGCTAGGTTTTGAAAAATTTTTTCACATAAAAAACAACTGTTGTTTTTGAGACCCATGAACCAAAGAAAGCCTAGGGTCAGCTACGCAGTTTGAAACCACCTTTCGTCCTTAACCAATAATTTGTTCCATGTTTTATTGTATTTCAGCCATTGTAGTAGACTATCTCCGACATGGTTGGGGAAGGTTCAAAACTTTCCCGCAAATGAGGCTGTTCAGGGTAGTGTGAGTGTACCAAAATGTGTCCAAATATTTATACTTTTGGTCCAATCAACTAACAATTGAAGGCTGTATCGATTCAATTCTCGACCCAGTTTTTTTTCCGTAATCCCCATTCTCGACAGCGGCTTATCCCATGTTAAACTTCACTGAATATTATAATCAGAAATCGGCCCAGAGTTTAATAACAATATAAAAACAGTATAAATGTCCGTATTTGGTGGGTGCAAAACAATCTATAATGAGCAAAATATCAGAGATAAGGCTGGGGCTACAAATTGCGAGTTGTCCGCGTCGCAATATGCTCTCCGCAGAATAGGCTATGACTACACATGGCAATTTCAACGCACGGGAGTCGGGGAGGTCAGAGTAAAAACATCAAACATAGGGTGACCAGACGTCCCGGAAATTCCAGGACAGTCCCGTTTTTTCGTAATGTGTCCCGGTGTCCCCAAAACGTTTTAGGGGACACTGTTTTGTCCCGGAATTTGAAAATGCCCGTGTTTCAGCAATCTTACCAATACACCTAGTGTAGTTTGTGTTGCTCAGGTTGGCCGTGCCTCGTCTCTACGTCTACTAGTCGAGCTGGACGTGTGTTGGGCCCTAGGGTTGGGCCTTGTCAGTTGGCCCCATCACCTTGAGTGGGGTGTGTTTCGTGTTAACAGTCGTGCAACTGTATTTTAATTGCGCGTGTCGCGTGTCACAGTGCAGTGCGTCGGAGAAGAACGTGTGGTTTTTGTTTCCGTTTCAATTGCAGTGCAGGTGGTGTTATTGTGATGGTTAAACGAAAATGTGTTTTTAATGACGATTTGCGGAAAGAATACGCATTTCTAGCTCGCTGTGATGAAAGAAATAGCAAGGTTAACTGCATTCTCTGTCCCGCGGCCTTTCCAATCGAACACGGTGGGCGCACGGACATAAAAAAACATGTGCAATCAAACAAACACAAATCCACAATCGACGGTTTCTTTTCATCTAAAAAGTTAGATGAAACTGAAACAAAACTCGCAGTCAAAACGAACTTTCCGTATCTTCGGCAATCTCTGATTGTAAGATAAAGTTGAATGCACAGTATCGCTCAAGGTGTTCGTTTTGTTCGGACATTGTTGACCACTTTGAAAAGAAAAAACACAAGAAAGCCTTGTCTGCTGGCACCAGTAAGAAAGCGCCGCACTCTCAACTCTCAAGGCATAGACCAGCCCCCAACCCAACCTGTCTCAGATCTCACTACAGGCTATCTTGAGGGAAAAATTGCCCCAAAAAATTTCTGCCTCTGCCGGCTGGGGCTTCGCCCCAGACCCGTGGTAGCCCACGCAAGTCCACACTAAACGAAAGTCCATGTGTCCCGGATTTTGCTTTTAGAATTATGGTCATCCTAATCAAACATCACGGACGGAGCTAGTGATGTAAATTTTCATGAAAAGTCAAATTTGTGAAAACTTTGCTGAAAACTTTGCTGAAAACTTTTCAAGCTGTGAAAAGTTCATGTTTTAGTCGCTTATCACCGTCGTTTCAACTTAAAATTTTGACAGCATGATTGGTAGGCCATATGGCCTACCACAAGTCATAGATTATAATTTTGTTAGGCCCTTTACCTCAAAATCAGGAGAAAATACCATCATAGCATAGTTGTTAGGACGAGGAGAATTAATTGCAGGACATTTCCTTGATGTATTACAAATTTCTATGTTGACTGTTGATAATTGCTTTAGTTTGAACTTTTTATTATGAAATAGAGTTGGCCCTATAGGCCTACAAAAGTAGCCAATGCTACTTTAAAAAAATGCATAGGCCTACAATGTTTACTGTTATGTAGCTTAACAGTATACACATCGTTTTACTAACTAGGAAGCTTCGCAAACGCTTTTTCAGGCGCGTTGTTGGATGAGCGTAATTTTTTAAAAACAAAAAAAGCGTAAAATTGCAATTTTTATGAGAAATAATTTTTCGATTACGCTCAAATTTCACACGAATATATAAATTTATAAAATTAAGGCTCTGTGAAAAAATCATTACAATCGAATAAAGCATGTCGGTGTTACAAGTCAAAGAAATTTTAAAAATAAAAAAAATCGTAAAATTGCGATTATCACGAGAAATAATTTTTCGATTCCACTCAAATTCCACACGAATATATAAATTCACAAAATTAAGGTTCTGTAAAAAAATCATTACAATCGGATAAAGCATGTAGGTGTTATAAGTAGAAGAATTTTAAAAAATCAAAAAAATCGTAGGGCCTAAGTTGCGATTTTCATGAGAAATAATTTTTTGATTACGCTCAAATTTCACACGAATATATTAATTCATAAAATAAAGGTTCTGTGAAAAAATCATTAGGGGCCTACAATCGAATAAATAATGTAGATGTTATAAGTCGAAGAATTTTTTTAAAAATCGAAAAAAATTGTAAAACTGCGATTTTTATGAGAAATAATTTTTCGATTGCGCTTAACAAGGTGGCAGTTCTAAGTTCAGAAATTTCGAAGGCCTCCACAAAATGTCATTGCAATTGGAGTAACGGTTTAGCCAGAATCGTGTGGAACAGACACAAAAAAAAAAATCCGGATTTTTTTCTCCAGTGTTATGAAATGGAATCTTCGCTACGCTCATCCAATTAGTAATTATTAATTAATCAGTACATAGTTTTATTTCATAATACATTTCAAAACTCGAAATTTAGTGTCTTATAAGTGGCAATATTTCCAGTAACGTTATTACTTTGGCTTTAAAGCAATTCCGAATCGTATTCCAAGACCTGTAGATCTGTAGCAACTAGGTAGGCCTACATTATAACCAACTTTTTAACAACTTTTCAAAAATTTGAAACTTTTCACAAGCTTGGTGAAAAGTTTGCATGAAAGTGAAAACTTTTCAAACTTTTCATTGCAAACTTTTCGCCTTTACATCACTAGACGGAGCAATGGCAAAATCGCAGACCCGCAACCGCACTGTGTAGTCGCTCTCATTCAACTACATGTGTTGACCTTGGTCTGCGGATCCGGGCCGTCCGCAACAAGCTCGACATATATTTATATATATAGTATCCGACTCCTGTTTCCAACTTAAGTTAGGTCAGGGGGTGGCTATAGCCACCAGTTTTATAGGGCACTATATGAGTTGTAAACATTGGCTTGCCAGGCCTGTCATTGGATTGGATATTGCTTTACGTCTCATATTTATGCAACTTGGCTAATCGAGACGAAGGGATGACGCGGGGGGACAAGGGGTGGACAGGCCTGTGCTGGTCAGAACCAGCCACAAGCATATGGGGAGGGCAGGGGTTCCCCCACGTCGTGGTCGTCTCCGTCTGTGTCATCATCCGTCCGTGTTGTCTTTGTCGTCGCCGTCGGGGAGGTAGTCAAAGGGAAGGGGTTCCCCGACGACGACCCAGAGCTCGCCATTAGTTTCAGGGAGTGAAACTCCCCTATTCACGGGCCAAACCGCGAGAAGGTGTCGAGTTGGAATTTGTGTCCTCTTCAAGTTCACTCGCACTTCTTCCTACCAGCTCACGCCATCCACTTGTCTTCCCACAGTTTCCTTGCTTCTACTTTTTCCCACTGGTCACCTCTGTCTTCTATATCATTTCTTATTTGATCTTTCCACTTCTCTCTTCCTGCAAGCTCGACATGCTGCGGGAAATTTCGCCCGCTGCGAGTCACCTGCGTCTGTGTAGTCGCTCTCACCTAAAACCGTGTGATGGCCTTCTTTCTTTTGAGAGCACGCTCAGAGTTTTCCGTTGCGTCCGTTTTGTCCGTTGCGGACAACTCGCAATGTGCAGCCTAGCCCCAGCCTAAACCTAGGTCGCAAACCAATTTCCTTACGGTCGAGATCTTATTACGTTCCGCCATGACAGTTGTCTCGTGACTGCCGTGCTGAATTCAATATTTGAGGATTTAATGTTAATACTATGTTCAATAGTCAAAATAAATACAAATAGTAGGCCTCTGGTCTATGTCGTGAGCCCAAATTAAACAGGAGAAAACCCTTGAAGGAAATGTTGCGATGCAGACGCTAACCTTACTAGCACGATCTATTTAGGCCACATTCTGTGGGTCAAACTCGCATCGCCCTATTTAAAATTTGCTACCTACTCGATACATTTTAATTGTTTACAAAATCGACTTTTTGCAGTCTTCATGGAAAAATCATTCCCGATCTAATAAAAGCAATACCAGAGCTATCACATCAACACAACACGGTTTTATTTGATAAATAGGTACCACACGCGTTAGGGACTACTAGGCCTAGGGTGGTCGAGAATTGGGCACTTATTCGGCTGGAAGTGGCTATTTAACCGTAGGCTACGGACAAATTAACAATAACAAATCGTCCGTAGCAAAAACAAAGATCTTAACTAGGCCAATAGCTTCAAATATCACAGTGCATTGTGGAAGAGTGGTAGTGCGTCCGAATTCTATGCGAAAGGTCGGCGGTTCAAATTTTTGTTTGGTCGTTTTTTTTTACCATTCTATTTAGGTCCATGTTTTTTCTGCAAATGATTTCACTACATTTGGCCCCGTCGCAAACACAATTCTATAGATGATAAAAGCGTTTAAAAAGTGCTAGGCCTAGGCCTATTTTAAGGAAAAGCCTTATCTCTACACCTCGACGTGTAGGTAGGCAACCGAAAAAGGACTCTCGTTTAAAATAGGCCCTAGCGATGTTAAAGGTCTTGATGTTTTTTTGTTGTTACTAAAACAGCAAAAAAGGACGACGACAACCGAAAAAGGACTTTCGTTTAAAATAGCAACGTTAAAGGTCTTGGAAGATTTTTTTGTTATTTTTTTGCCTACAGTCTACGGTTAAATTGTATAACGTAATTTTTCCGTAGCTACGGTTAAATAGCCACAGCGTATTCGGCTAGGGGGGTCCAACTTTTATACACCTTGTTAACACTGCTAGCTATATTGCCTTATGTTAAAGGTGTATTTTCGTTAGGTTAGCCGAACTTTCCTCTGGCTACAGTGCGCCGCGCTAGTTCTAGGATATAATCGATAAGAGCGCACCCGAAATCCTTTCTGTTGCAGTGTATATAAAAGTTGGACCCCCCTAGCCGAATAAGTAGGGCTAGCTACCGAGAATTGATGGTTGAGAACTGCATAGGCAGGCCTAGGGGCTAGCTGACCCTACCACTTTTGGCCTGGCCCTAGGCCTGGGCACAAATTTCAGATAGGCCCCTACCCAAGGCCGTGACCGCAGGTCGATTGAATTGTTTGGAAAATAGGCCAACCCTAGGTCTAGGCCTAGGCTAGGCCTAGTAACAAACTTGGGATTGAAGTTCACATTGGCTAGGTACCTAGGCCTATAGTAGAGCCTAGGCTAGGCCTAGGGAAGGTTGAATTAATGTGCCCTAAGGCCCTAGGCTAGGGCTAGGCCTAGGCCTAGCTTAGGCCTGGGAGGAGGCCTAGCCCTAGGCTTATCAATATGTCAAATACTAGGCCTACTTAACTAGGCCTAGGCCTAGGGCCTAGCTAGCCTAAGCCTTGCCCAAAATTAATAACAAAAATAGTATTTCATTATCAAAGACATGAGCAAAGAAGTCGTCACGAACTCCTAGGCCTAGGTCTACAAGTGCAATAACATTTTTAGACTGAACTTAGCTTTGCCAAGCAATGCCTTTTTAGCGCCATGATGATCATGAAACGCTAAAGCACATATTGGTTTTGCACAGTTTACTGTGCAAGAAGTGCAATAAAAAAAGCCATGTGAATATGTTCAAATAATACAACATATATTACTTACAAATATGCTGATACTTTAATTCACTCAATTAACTTCCATACGAACAAGAATGCAATTTCAAATTTTTAATAAACAAAATTATCTTCCCACTTGTCAGCCATTTTGCAAGCATTGCGACTGCATTTTCGATTTTACAACACGACAACACTAGCGACATCTACACCGCTTTGTAAAAATGTAGGTACTAACGATCTGAAGTAGCGCGGCAATATACGAAACAGCTATAATATTATTTTGGATTTGCAGATTTCGAGATTAGTATTAAGGGCGCGTCAACAGTTAGGCCATAATGCGCCACTTTAGCGTAGTGAATATGGAGGAAAATCACATGCTGATCAGAACCAGCCACGGGTAGGATAGAAGAGGTTCTCACAATGTGGTCATTTTCTTTATCATTGTTTGTGTTCTCATGTTTGTCGACGATGTGGAGGGGGGGTTATATTAGTATCTATGATGTGGAGGTAGTCATGGGAAGGGGTCCCCGACCATAGGTGTTAAGATATCTATGTCCCCGACGACGACTGCCAGAGCTCGCCTCCGATTTCCGGGAGTAATATACTCTCATTATACTCTCCTACTTACCAAATTATATTTGAGAGATGGACTTTGCCTCTTTCCTCGCCTCGCCTTTACCCCGGCCCCAGACGAGGAGGATTTGCTTACCACAGACATTCTCCATTGGTTAATATAATATAATTTATTGGATCCAAAAGTAAGTCAGCTGTCAGGTCATTTTTCACTTTGAGAATCTAGGTGCCCGTTAGGGCGCCGCAGCCAAGCCGCGGTGCGCTACACACTCAGGCACCTTATATACAGCAAGCAGAGTTGGGGTGATTTTGAGGTGTCACCCAGCCGTCATGAAACGTGATGTGAACTTGAAAACTATCAAAATTGAGGGGATTCAGGTACCTGACAACACATGTTAAATTTGGTTGGGATACGAGCATTCCTTCTTGGTGAAATGGCTTGAAACATGCTCAAAATCACTTCAAGGATCTAGGTGCCCGTTAGGGCGCCGCAGCCAAGCCGCGTTGCACTACACACTCAAGCACCTTACACAGCAAGCAGAGTTGGGGTGATTTCGAGGTGTTTTGAAACGTGATGTGAACTTGAAAACTATCAAAATCGAGGGGATTTAGGTACTTGACAACACATGCCAAATTTGGTTGGGGTACGAGCATTCCTTCTTGGTGAAAAAATGGCTTGAACACTTTAAGGCCCTACTGTCTAATTTGTCAGCTTCAATCGGCCAGCGATTCTGACCAAACGGGTGTGGCTACACCGTTCATATTTTACATAGATATTAAGGTACCGGTAATAGTGATATAGGGTCTTTTAAAAGAAAAAGTTGAAAAAGTTTGCTGGAAGGCTTCCAAATAAAGGTTTCAATATAAGCCTTTTCCAAGAATATTCTCAGCAAGTAACTATAGTTACTTGACAATAATCACCTACATTGTTTTCAAAAAACAAGTCTTTTGACCACTAGATATTTTAAATTCTATTGTTAATTGGTACTATACCATATCAATAAAATTGACTTTGATAAAATTATTGAATTTTAACAAATAATTTTGTAATGGAACTTGAAATAGTAATGAGATCCCACATATAACAAAAAACTTGTAAAAAAACTGCCAAACCTTACACAATCAAAAGCAATGAGATCTAAAAGAAATATGCCAAGCTTATGTACCCTCCTACATTTTCTCAATCTTAATACATAAATTCACTTTGCCCTGTGACTGTATCCTTGCAAAGCTTGACAAAATAAATTTGAACAAACTTTTACATTTAAAACAATAGTTGCAAATAAAATTTTGACACGCTTTGCAAGGATACAGTTACAGGGCAAAGTGAATTTATGTATTAAGATTGCGAAAATGTAGGAGGGTAGCCTACATAAGCTTGAAATTTCTTTAAGATCTCATTGCTTTTGATTGTGTAAGGTTTGGCTGTTTTTTTTTTACAAGTTTGTTTGTTATCACCATCATTTGTTTTTTGTTTTTCATAGTTGTTAGCTACTGCTACTACTGCTACTGTCTAATTTGTCAGTTTCAATCCGCCCGCGATTCTGACCAAACGGGTGGGGCTACAACGTTCATATTTTACATAGATATTAAGGTAATAGTGATATAGGGTCTTTTGAAAGAAAAAGTTGAAAAAGTTTGCTGGAAAGCTTCCAAATAAAGGTTTTAATATGAGCCTAAACAAGAATATTCTCAACGAGTAACTATAGTTACTTAATAATGATCGACTACATTGTTTACAAAAAGCAAGTCTTTGGACCACTAGATATTTTACTTCCTATTGACTATTGTTAATTGGTAATACCATAGAAATTAAATCAACTTTGATAAAATTATTATATTTTAACAAATAATTTTGCAATGGAATTTGAAAAGTAATGAGATCACACACATAACAAAAACTTGTAAAAATACAGCCAAACCTTACACACTCAAAAGAAATGAGATCTAAAAAGGGCCAAGCTCATCTACCCTTCCACATTTGCGCATTCTTAATTCATAAACGTACAGTGTCCCGTAACAGCATCCTTGAAAAGCTTGGCAAAATAGAATTTGCATGATATTACGTTTAAATTAATTAGAAAAAAAGAACTTGGATGAACTATTACGTTTAAATTAATATTGCAAATTCTATTTTGCCAAGCTTTTCAAGGATGCTGTTATGGGACACTGTAGGCCTACGTTTATGAATTAAGAATGCGCAAATGTGGAAGGGTAGATGAGCTTGGCCCTTTTTTAGATCTCATTTCTTTTGAATGTGTAAGGTTTGGCTGTATTTTTACAAGTTTTTGTTACCTATGTGTGTGATCTGGTGTACCCTAAATTTTTCTGTCTGCAGCACAATTGCCTCCAGACAGCTGTCCAGCGCCACCTCATAAACCACTGAAATCTGCATTCATTTTTTTACTAGCAAAAGACCTGCATATAAATAAAGCCCGTAGTACACAGAGTTTAAATAGTTGCGTTAAATGCGTGTTAAAAAGTAATAGGTCTAGCACCTCAAAAGCTAGCACTTATGCAATATTTATTTGTAAACTGCCCTGCCACATGAGCAATAAAATAAATAAACAGTAGTGACACTTACTGTGTGATTGGTTATCAACGGTCACATGATACTTTGAAGATATCTGATTGCTTTTGTTGAGAAGAAGTTCAGAATGTTGAACATTTTTGGGGTGTTGTGCAACTCGACTTGACCGTTTGGTGGGCAGTTGGCAATATGCATGTTATCAAGTGCACACCAACATTGCTGGGCAACTATGTTGATCGTTTGGCAGCCGTTTTAGTATCTCTTACTATTTCACAACGCAAAATTAAATATACTGTACTAGGAAAACGCTTAAGTCCCGCCGCGTTGTTGGATGAGCGTATATGGTGCATTGAGCTGCCATGTGTTACGCGGATTTTCTGTTGTTCTGTGAAAAATTCATTACTTAATCGAAGATTTTTTTAAATTAAATTAAATTAAATAAAAAAATAACTTTATTTTTTTTAATTAAACTAAATTAAATAAAAAATTAACTTAATTTTTTTAATTAATCGTAATTCTGTAAAAAATCATTACAATAGGATAAAGCATGTAGGTGTTATGAGTCAAAGATTGTTTTAAAAAAGAAAAAAACCCGTAAATTACGATTTTCATGAGAAATAATTTTTCGATTATGCTCAAATTTCACACGAATATATAAATTTATAAAATTAAGGTTCTGTGAAAAAATCATTACAATCGGATAAAGCATGTCCGTGTTATAAGTCGAAGAAATTTAAAAAAAAAAAAAAAAAAAAAAAAAAAAATCGTAAAATTGCGTTTTTTATGAGAAAAAATTTCCCAATTGCGCTCAAAAACGTGGCAGTTCTAAGTTCAGAGATTTCGAAGGCCACTATAAAATTTCATCGCAATCGGAGTATTGGTTTAGCCGGAATCGTGTTAACAAACACACAAAAATACAGGGGAAAAAAAAAAAAACATTCCGGATTTTTTTCTCCAGTGTAGTGAAATGGAATCTTCGCTTCGCTCGCTACGCTCATCCAATCATAGCCTACCAGTGGATCAGTGGAATTTTTATGAATGTTGTTCAAGTTTTTTAATACCTAATTAGTTTTGAAAATCTTCATCCTATAGAAAAATAATTTATTCATACACATAATTATGTATACATGCAAATTGCTATAATACCGATAATGTATTTCCTAGTCTATTCCATGTAGGCTATGACAAAGAACTCTGCAATACTGTCTTTTGTGGGAATTTTCTTGTTTTAAATAGGGGCCTACCTTGTCAACCTAATTCATTCTTTCACCATTGAGAGGGTTTGTAAAATAAATGTTAGTACAAAGATAAACATTAAAATATTGGAATCAATTTACATGAGGTATAAATTCAAATTTTAAAACACATTATACAAAATTGTAGATAGTTATACACTTTATTTTGCAGTCTAAAATTAAATAACATTTTTACAATAGTACCGTAAAATTATTATTGATTGTTTTTATCATTTATTTATATATACATAAATACATATGAAACAAATGGGGGAAAATAGGATGCCAAAAAAAATGTATGAAAGAAGGATTGAACAAGGAAGAAGAAGATGGGGTAGACCAAGAAAGAGATCTAAGGACATCATAGCAGGAGACTTGGAGGCAAGAGGAGAGAGTTAGGAAGATGTGGAAGAGATACGATTGTGGGAGGATAGAAAGAAGTGGAAAAAATTGGTTGCTAAACCCAAGCTGACCCTGCCAGAAGCAGGAAACGGCAATGAATAATGATAATGATTATCATTTATTTAAAAATTATTGTACATAAAACTACAAATGTTAGTGAAACAGAAATTATTATTATTATTATTATTATTATTATTATTATTATTATTATTATTATTATTATTATTAATCATTTTCAATATGACTGAATTACATAATACATGTACACTCTACACATTGCTGATGGCAAGAGTAGAGCAAGGCACCAAAACACAATGTGCCTTCTTGCCACCAGTTTATGAACTGAATATTAAATTTAACAGCGACTAATTTATACAACATATACCAGGACATAACATAAACTACAAATAAACTACCTTAGCAAATAAGAAAATAGCTTTAAGCTTTAGTAAAAAAAAACTTAATGTTGGCAATCCTAAAAAGAAAGATCATAGGGCTTAATGGGGTATTTAACCGCTAAACTCAAAAAATATATTTCATTCAGGGTAACTAGTAATGAATTTAGCAATTAACAGAAAAATTATTGGGGCCACCATGACCTCCCAAAAAATTGTCAAACTTGACATTTTTCGAGCTAGGTCCCATCGGCAAAAATCTCCCATAAGAAATAACATGGGGACGATCTTTATGCCCCGTGACCTTGGAGGATTTTGATCCAAAAAAATAATAGCCATTATTGACGTACTCGACAGCCTTTTCTGTAAATTCTCTATATTTTGTTTTGTAATTTGGGCAAGTAGTTTGGTCAAAATATGCTGATTACCAAGATGAGGTGTGATTTTGGAATGCATATTTTTGCGTGTTTGAGAGTATATTTGGCACAGTTTCAAGACACGATGTTATAAAGGGGCATTTTAGATTGGTACTATGCTCTAGTATCTATGTGGACCAAAAAAGAAGCAGGTTAAAGCCGATTTAGGAAATTTTCCAAAACACCAATTTTCGCCAATTTCTGGATCAAAAAAAATCAAAAATTCGTGTTAAATCACAGTTACAAGATATAATTTTTTGAACGGTCATTTAAGTGTAGTATTGTGCTATAGATCACGTGGTAAAAAATAATTTTTGGGGTTTTTAGCCCCTTTAAGGCTATTCGACCGCATTTTCCAATTTTCCAAAATATGCTACCATGTCAAAACATAGTTAATGACTTTGAAACCTGGCTATTTGAGAAAATCAAAAATATTTTTTTCAAATTTTTCTGATCCGGTACACGGCCAATATAGCCATCCCAAAATAGTTTCAAACTTCAATTCGCCAAGGCACATCATTCAACGTAGGGTGTTGTGTTTTTGTGACATTAATTTTCAACTGGTTTTCTATAGGCTGACTGAGATTTTTTTTTTTTTTTACATTTATTGTCTTTCCTGCGAATTTTTTTGTTTGGCGGTACAAATCGGTAATCGGTAATCGGTAGCATTGCGAAACAATGATTTGGGAGGGGAATAAAATTTTGCATATATTAGTGTTTTTAATATTAAAAATTTTTGTGGATTTATTTTTCAGAAAAAGTTTGGGGGGTAGTTATCTTGAAAAAAAGTGGCCGAGGTGGGGGTGGAGGGATGGAGCAAATGTCAAAATCGGATTAAAACCGATCAAATTACTTAAAAGGCCAAGTAAAATACTTTTTTTTAAATTTGTAATTAGGCCTACATAAAAAAAAATTGGGGTGTGACTTTGGTAGGTGGTCGTAGGTGGCTAAATGTCAATATCAGATAAAATCCAAACAAATTTAACCTAAAAGGTAAAAAAAATTTGGGGGGGTAGTTAGGCAGGGGGGGGGGGGATGTGGGGAAAGGGGTGGGAGGCAGTCTGTAAGGGGTTGGTGATGTCAAGGTTGGAAAGGATCCAACAAAATTAACAGTTGGTGAAGCAATTTTACTTTTCAAATGTTTAGTGGAATGATAAAAATCTGGGGGTGGAATTCCAATGAGCGTGACTTGGGGAGGGGGGGGGGGTAATGGAGGCCTATGCCAATTTCAGATGAAATCTGACAAAATTACCATTCAGGGAAATAAAATATTGAACTTGGACGTAGATGTTTTATAATTCTAAACATTTCATGAAATACTATAGGGATGAAGAGGCGGGTGGGGAAGGGAGAGAGGGAGGCAAAAAAAATTGGTAGGCGCTTAAATGTCAATGTGGGATAAGATCTGATAAAATTTCAAAAGAGGGGAAGAAAATTAAGATTTTTTCCACCCCATGATTTTGATTTAAATAGTATTCTATGGTAAAACAAGGGTTTATTAATGTTAGGCTAAAGGGTTAAGTCCGTTTTGATTTGGGAGCTGGAGGACCTCCCCAATGGGGAAACTTCTTTATCGACTCTGGTAGAACTGACTACTGAATCAGTTTTGAATAGTAAAAGATTAGATTGTGATTTAATAATTTTATTTTTGAATCACTCACCCCTTCTGAACAGCAAATCTCAAACATTGAGACCATAAGGTTTTTCTTTTTTCATATTTCTAGATAGGCCTAGCCATAACCAATTAGATTTACGTATTGCCACAAACTGGCAACTCTATTTGAATTGGTGACAGACTCGCGTCTATTGGAAGGGTCATGTCCAGTTCGTAGCACAATCCATGTGGGCTACTATCATTGGTCATAGAAAGGGCCCTTCCAATAGCTTTAAGTCCTTCAGGATTTTTCCTCCAACTGGGAAGTTCCGTGTACTTCTTACGAAGTAGCTGTAAAGGAGGCATTTTAATGTTTGTCGTTTTAACAACAGGCTGCACTATCACAACGTTCTCCAACTGTTGAAGGTTTTTCAATGTTTTTACTTCTAGATTATTTACCTGTTCACAAAATTCTTGTGCAAAGGGATAAGTCGAATCCATACGATACGTGTAGGATAAGATACGCTTGAGCTTTTCTCTTGCCTCCAGAAGATCCGAGCTGACTGGAGGTCGTAAGTCAGATATTGACGGTACGTCTTCAATAAATGCACTTAATATTGGTGACGAGCTTGATATTACCTCTTCCACAACGGTCTTTGATTTGTCAGTCAGTGATGATAAGCCTGTTTCAATGTATTCTTTTGACTTGGAAACGTTTACTGCTTTCAATTCACAATTCTGTACTTCTACAACAATCGATGAGTATTTATTGTCGACAGTTATGTATGGACTTTCCTTATATTCTATGGGAAGTTTGTCGAATGACCAATCTGTGTACATAAAGAGTGCACACATGTGTTTGCAGGGAAACTGCCATTTTGTAAAATGAGAGCAGCTACATGTTGCCATTTCAAAATTCACTATATAATAACACTCCTCACTTTCACTTTTGACATAGAAGAGACCATCATTATCACCTCCACTCATGTCTATAATTTTGTCTATGTCATAGTTCTTAAGTGCTTTATTCGATTCATTTTTGAAATGGGTTATGAATGATTCTGTTTTGTCATGTAGGAATGCCGGGGTTTCGTTACTGAAATCCCCAACAGTTGAATTAAATGTAACGTTGCTTACGCAATAGTTTTTGAGAGATTCGGGTAAAAATTCTTCGATAACGATTCTTAGTATACCAGGTACAGTCTTATTGGATGAGTATCTCAGAAAAGAATGTTTCAAAATTTTCTTTTGAGTCTCCATTCCGTTATTTATATTCAAAGTGGAGAGAAATTCTGAGGTGTGGTAAGCTAATACCCATCTTTCAAGACAACCTAACCATTTTTGAGCAAAGTAGTTTTTTGCCAGCAGACATTGTTTATAAACTTCATTAGTGTTCATCACTTCAAGATTTGCTTGGTATTCTTCTTCTGAAATTGAAGTTGCAACATCTCTCCAGAGCTTTTTAATAATTTGTTCACCACCAGTGAAAATTCGACCACCTTTCTGAAGCCAACGATCCCACGTTTGTTCCCGATGAAAAACACAAATATAGATGGTAGATAGCGGAAAGATTTCCTTCACTGCGTCAATTTCCACTTCGGAGAAGTCTGTCATGAAGTATTTTGGATCCCATTCCGGATTCCAAGAAGCAAATATAGAGAGCGCTTCACTAATTAATATGCGAGTCTCTTCATAAACGACAAAAGTGCCAACGATGGAATATCCACAGTTAGTTTTGACCATAATGAAGAACAAAGGCAAGGAGTATTTTGTCGTCTTGAAGGCAGGGTCTAAAAGAGAAATGTAATTACCGTACCGGCTCAGTAAATCCATCTGCCATTTGGTTTGATGGCAGAACATAATTGTAGAGTCATTTAAAACTGTACGCTCGTTAGCGTCATCTGTGTAGGTTGCGCTACCACACTTGCCCGGACGAAAGAAGAGACGGTCTTCCGGATATTTGTCCATCCAAAATTTAACGCAATTTTCCAGGTCCCTTTCATCAAACCGACTTTTTTTAAGTTCATACTGTGTTAGCTGTATGTGATTACGAATCATTTTGTCCGTCGGGTAAAAACATCTGCTTTCCTCATCGGGTCGCGGCAGTTTTGTCTCGTCGAACATATTTTCGACGAAACTACACAAGCTAGCTTTCACTGTCTTGACACAAGTGACGTTTTCATTGACTAACCTCTTGACCTCTTCTTTGAGCTTAGGGTGCAACGATTGACTCACAACTGTACTCGACACGGGATGCGAGTGGACTTCCGCCGTCGACATCACTACCAAGAAACGCAGGAAACTGGTCGGCAGAGGGGACCTCTTACACAAATTTTCTTGTAGCATATCTGAAACCTAACAATTTTACTTTACTTTAATTTTATTTTTAAACCAAGACCAACCTGAATATTAGTTTGAAAATGGGGACGGATAATATATTTGTTCTTGTGGATTTTAATATCTATTGCATAAATAAAGACGTAATTAAACGAGTGAGCGCAGCGAATGAAGTGGTCTCCATTCAACTCAAACGGCCCTCAATGTTCTTCTGTACGCGTGTACGTCGAAAATCAGCCGAATCGCTGAACAGATTGCGCTGAAATTTTAAACAGACATCTGGTACAAGTTTACTGAGTACTGCTAACAAAATCAGCTAGATCCATTGCAATTTAAACCTTAAAGAAATAATAAATTGAAAAATAGGCTTCCAATGTTTAGAAATTATTTTAATGACAATGGTTTAGATTTTGAAAATATATTTTTTGTTTGTTATTTGCCTGGCCGTGAAATGCCGTGCCCACGGTGGATCGAATTTTGCACGCCCAAGGTATCCCCAAATTACGCTTGGAGATTGAGTAAACCTTGCAATATTTACACGTATTTTGTACTGGCTATGTTTTCCATAGTATTGTCACAGATGATAGACTACACTGCATTATATGCATTTCAAAACATGTTTAATATTTTTTTAAATACAATCTAGAAATTACAAAATCTTTCCAGACCAGGTAATTGAACCCACGTCTCCCACATTTCGGCTATAAGGGCGCTTTAGCCAACTAGACTTGGGAAACGCCAAAGTCGTTTTTAGACGAGTGAGCGAGTCATGTGTTGAGTACCCGGGAACATTTGCATTTAAGTTTGATAATTATATTTGTATAAATAATAGGTTTTTTAGGTTTAGTTGGTATATGGGTGTGTTAACAGCTGTAAGGCCATAATGCGCCTCTCTAGCCTATGATAGGTTAGGGAGGCCTAAGGTAGGGGGAAGAAAAGTAATGTTACCGGGTACTCAACACATGGCTCACTCACTCGTTTAACAACGACTTTGGCGTTTCCCTAGTAAAAAATGAGTAAACCTTCCAGTACCCCCATAAAATATAAATAAATATAAACCTAATTGCAATACAGTAGTAGAGCCCCGCTTATTTCACCTCCGGTAATTCAATTTTCTGGATAATTTAATTAGAGTGGGAAAGAACTTCAATTCCCGGGGTATTCGTAAAAATAAAATAACTCATTTTCTCGCGTCCGCCGCACCTAAGTGGAGCCATCTCATGACTGCCAGTGATGTATTTGCAAATGAATACCCTAATGAAGAATCTTGTCTGTTCTTAATTGTGTATTCTTATAAGTAAGTTAACAAGAAGAAAAACATACAAGAATATTTTTTTACTAGAAACCAACAAGAATTATTTAACAAGAATGGACAAGACACTAGATAGCGCAAGTGACAAGATTAGAGCAGTAGCAGAACCAAGAAGAACACACAAGATAATACAAGACTACAAAGAACTATAGAGTATAGACTACTATGTGGCAAAGCCATACTCCACAAAAATGTTTTATAGACTTAGTACAGTAGTTATATTTTTAAATTTGGGACATAATTTCATCAAATAGTGTACCAATATTTAATTGAATCTTATACTTGTAGGCCTAAGCCTACAGAATGTGGATTTGTATTTATTTATTAATATTGCTACCGGTACATATAAGGCCTTTGTACATGTATTTATCTGATATGAGAGTGTTAGTGCTGTACACAAATTTGACATGTACTATAGGCCTACTCTACACATACATCAGCATGCAAAGAATCAATGCAGTATGAAAATAAAATGAAATGAGTACGGTACCCTACTTTTTTCATATTTTGTTACTGTACATACTTAGTACTTACGCATCTACCTTGTGCATCAGTTTATTATTTTCACTATCGATCATCCCTACTTCCCATTTTCACTCTAGTGGTAAGCCTTACAGACAAGACTATCTTGTGTATAGGCCTAATTTAAATTAATAGCTCAAAAACTAAAAGTAAACCCTGCACTCGGACTCTGAAAATGATGTTTTACGGCATCTACTGCGGTCTAAAAACTAAAAAAATGAACGTGAAGTGTCGAATTTTAGTAAATTTCTACCTAATGTTTGATGAAATGACAAAGTATACAGGCAAAATATTTGTTTTACCAACGCCACTGTCGAATTGTTTAATAAAAAACATCATTTCAAAAACCTCCAAAGTGTAAGTGGTGCAAGTGAGTATAAACCATTATTGTTCTTGACATCATACCTGTAAGTGCATATTTATTACGGAAATTTTGGTATTAATATTTAACTTACGTTAGTTTAGTCCCCCCCTGCCCACCCCGGTTCCTACGTCACTGGAGCCCCCCTCCCCCATTATACAAAATCACATACTTTCCATGGAAAAAGAATAGGCCGACCAATAATGAAATTTTGGTACTTGTTCATTAACGGGACCCCCTCCAAAAAATGTAAAAATTCAGTAAAAACATTTCATTAGACAATCATAACTACTACATCTACTCCATCTGAGTTTCGGGAGGCCAGGAAAACACAATTATTTCGAACAAAGCCTCGAAAACATCCTTTCCGGCTACAAACTTTGCGCCAGGAGTGACACGGCCTACGCCAACATACTTCACACTACAAAACCTTTAACGTCGCGATTTTAATATAAAGGACTTTCAATGGAAAAGTACTTTCGTTTAAAATAGCAACGTTAGAGGTTTTGAAGGTTCATTTGGAGTCTGTGAACGTTAATGTCAGCTGCACGGCGACGACTGCTCTCATGTAGGCCTACGCGTTCCAATGGACTGTACTCGCCTGAGTCACGTTGAACGTGTGAGTCAAATTCACTGTTATATATTATATATTTTATTATCCTTGCAAATATGTGGTTACATGGTGGCAAGTTCCTAAAATTAACATTTTAAAATTGTACAAAAATATAACATTCACATTCATTTTTCTTCATATCTTATAGGTAGGCCTATTACATCTAAGACACCATCATCAAAGCAACATCAAACATCAATGAAATCAAATCTACATCAGATCCAAATCAATATCCTCCAAACACCTTCTAAACATTTTTACCGAGGATTCCTCAACAGCTGCTGCTGGCAATTGATTCCATTCTACAATTGTTCTATTTAAAAAAGACCACTTCCCAACATCCTTCTTTTTTAGTTTACATTTCAATTTCAGGTCATGGTCTTTCCTCCCTTTGTATAATCCTTTTTCAATTTTATTGCTTATCTCATTCCATCCCTGTATTCCATTCATAGCACGAAACAGGTTGCACAGCCTGTTTCTCCCTCTCCGTAATTTTAAAGAATCCCATCCTAAACCTTCTATCATTTCATTTACACTGTCATACGTTCTTATCCTCCTTCCCTTGGAATCAGTTACCCATCTCCACCTTTTGACCTTCCCAGTTACTCTCCTTGCTGCTAATCTCTGTACTTTGTTTAGGCTTTGATATGACCGTCCTTATAAGGGTCCCATATAGCACTTGCATATTCCAATATTGGTCTTATAAGAGATTTATATGCTTTATCCTTAATTTTGTGTGAACCCCTTGTAGCTGCCTCATTACAAAATTTAGAGCTTGTATTGACTTTTACTTACATATTCCACATGATGCCCCCAATCCAAATTGTTATCTATGAACACTCCAAGTATTTGTAATTGATGACAACATCTAGTGTTTTACCACACAGCTTATAGTTTATTTCCGCTTTTTTTCTTTGCTCTATTAAATGAAATAACCTTACATTTACTCACATTTAAACCCAATTTATTTATATCTACCCATTTTTCAATTACTGTTAAATCTTCTTTAATTATAAGAACATCTTCATCTTCCTTTATTTCCCTATATAACACCCCATCATCCGCAAAAAGTCGAATTTTGGATTTTATTCCTACTTGTATGTCATCTATAAATATAATAAACAAATTTGGTCCTAGCACACTGCCTTGAGGTACTCCTGAAGTGACATTAATCTCTTCAGAAATTACATTTTCCCACTCTGACTCTTTGAGTTCTATTTCTCAGAAATTCACCAACCAGTTCACAATTTTATTATTTCTTATTTTGTTTCCAAATTTCTCCATTAAAAGCTTATGAGTTACTTTATCAAATGCTTTTTGAAAATCTATAAATATTGCATCAATCCTACCATTATTATCAAGTGTGTCAGCTATGTCCTGAGTAAACCCTGTTATCTGAGTTTCACAAGAATAACCCTTCCGGAACCCATGTTGTGTACTTGATAATCCTTCTCCATCTTCAATAATGTTCTTAATCTTCACATCCATAATCCTCTCCATTATTTTACACACTGAAGACGTAAGACTGACAGGTCTATAATTACCTAGTCGTCCCTTCCCCCCACCTTTATAAATTGGAACAACTATTGCTTGTTTCCACTGATCTGGCAGTTTTCCCTGATTTATAGATGTCTGAAATAATTTCTTGAAGTATGGCACTATTCCCCATCCAGCTGCTTTAATAAATATATTAGTTATTCCATCTGGCCCTGGAGATTTATTATTATTAAGTTTTCTAATAACACTAATGATATCATTATCAGTTATCACTACCTCACTATCATCCCAATCATTATTTTTACTTTCATATCCCCAATACCTTCAGTGTGGAAAACTTTGCCATAGTATTGATTAAGAGCCTCCGCCTTCTCACTGTCCGTTATGAATTCGTTTCTATTTTCATCAACTAATGTGGGCAAATCTACATGTCTCTTTTGGACTATTTACATATTTATACATACTATTCCAACTTTCTTGCCGGTTTTTTTCATTAAACATACTCTCCCAAATATTTATTCTTTGCATCCTTCTTTAATTTATCTAATTGATTCCTTAGCTCCCTTATTTCTTCTTGACTAACCCTGAATTCCGCAATTTATTATTAAGTTTTCTTATTTTTACTTTAATCTCTTAACTTCTTTAGTATAAAAAATCGGATCATTATTTAATTTAATAACTCTCTTTGGTACCAGTTTTTCTCTCAATTCATGACAAACTTTAACAAATGTATTCCATATAATATCCAAATCATGCCATTCATCTTCATTCCAACTATCAAATCGTTCTTCAAATTCCCTTTTAATAGCTTTTTTATCAGCTTTATAATAATTCCATTTAATTTCTGCCTCCAATCTACAACTTTTACCAAACTCCACTCCAATTTCTACAATAGGCACCTTGTGATCACTTATTCCGTCGATTATTTCCGTCCTTATCCACATAGAATCAGGACGAATCAACACGACATCTAAAATATTATCTAATCCATGTTTGCTTAGTCTCGTACCAAGTTCAACTGTTTGAGTAAACCCTTCTTCCATTATTTCCGATATGATTTCTTGTTTCTTTCCACCACTTATGGTACCAGCTTCCCATATTACTTGTGGCAAATTTAAGTCCCCAGCTATAATACAATTTTGGTACATACTAATCTGCTTGACTCTTTCTCTCAGATTCTCAAGACATTCCAAAACCTCCGTTTGGTGGGCGATAAATAGCATTAGGTTGACAATTAAATTACTCCCTAATCGTAATCTCATACCCATCATTTCATGGAAATCATCTACCCATTTAATGACTCCTTCAACTCCATTCTTAAGTCCAATCATTATCCCTCCCCCATGTCTATTTCTATCTCTTCTATGCAGAATGTATTTATCAATTGACAGCTCGCTGTTGAGGAATCCTTGATCCAACCAAGTTTCAGTAACCACTACTACTGAAGGTTGATAAACCTCCAATAAAGTTCGAAAACTTTCAATTTTGTTACATATACTGCGGCAATTCACTACCATTACCGTGAAACCTAATACATTAGCATTTATGGCACATTCAGAGATATGTCTGATACCAATATTCATGCTCATCTTTCCACTAATATTTTGAATAGCCGAATCATAATTTTTATAATTTTTTATAAAAGTCACAGTATTTGGAATCTGATTGCTATCATGTAACACTTCTGTAATGGTATTAAAGTGACCACTCATTTCAATCAGTTTTCCGATTGTACATCTCCGCTCACAGATTGCCCCTGCATTCTTTGTACTAAGCCCACATACATATCAGTTAGTACATCACAACCTCTGAAGTTAGGGTGAAGGCCATCCTTCCCTAAACAATCGTTTTTCATCCAGAAGTTAGGATCTACAAAAACACCACCTAGTTCCTCCACTACCAATTCAATTTCATCATTTAACTTATTAATATCATCTATACTCATGTCAGATCTTTGTACTATTCCCACCATTCCGAGCTTGAACGTGGGTATTTTTGTTTTAATACATTAAAAAGGTCCCAGGTTTCACTTATAACATTATTGTTTTTACCCCAGCCCCTTATACTATTTGTCCCTACATGACATATGACATTGGGAAAGTTGTCTACAATATTGTTGCAATGCTGATTCTTTATCATGTTCGTCATTGATCCATCCTTATCCCCGGTCTACAATCAACAATCCACTTTTCCTCTCTTTTTCTAGCAATCTTCTGTATGTTGTTATAACATTGAATCACCTAAAATCAGGGTATCTTTTTTCTCAGTAAACTTCCTTTCTCCTAATGTATGTGTATCACACAAGCCTTCAGATGGTACAGAGTGTATATTATTTATAACTCTACTCCAGTTATAAATCTTAATTGTAATACCTGTACTATCAAAAAACACGATAAATTAATTGCTTTACCTGCATCCACTTGAGTTTGTCCCAACCGCAGCCGATTTTTGGCATGGCGATTTCCAAAATACCTTTACTTATACAATAATCCTTCATTGCAGTTAGACACTTGTACATAATGTGAAGGCTCGGCTTATCTTTTCTTGTCAATTTCTTGTTAATAAGGTAAAAGATAGGAGTACTCCTAACATCTTCAAGTACAGCAATATCACCCACCATCTTGTTTTGGCGAAGAAGTTCTTCTTTCTCCCAAACTTGTGGTTGATGGATGCAGCTAATCCCCTGGACATAACGAAATCTTCACCCACACAGAGTGCCAATGCTGTTTTCTCTTCAGCGACCAATAAGTCCCCCTGCGTCATTTGAATTACGGTATCACATCTAGTCTTCATTGTCAATGTCTTCTTGTCACTTTTATGTTTAGCAGATAGACCTGCTAGACCCATCATCCTTGGCCCTTCTTCTTGTTGCCTATTGGTACCTTGTTGCTCATGGTCAGTCTGTAGTCCCATCCTCACTTTGTCATTTGTGGCTAGGTCTAATTGTCTCTCCTTTATGTCTTCACACATATTAGTTAGCCTATTTTCTAGTATTTTTCTCTCCTTCTGTTCCTCTTCTAAATCTTCTCCGAAGCTCAACAGTCCTATTTTTGTGTTCCCAACTTCCTTTTCTAGAGAGGAATACGCTTTTTCTAGGTCAAGCTGGATGCTCACCACTTCCGTAGTACAATCTTCCACCACACCTTTCATCCTACTATACACTCTATCCATCACACCGACTTTCCCTTCTTCACAATTCGTCGCTGTTTCTAGCCTCGCTACCTTTTCATTCAATTGCTGTATATTAATGTTCATCCTATTTATTGTACGCAGCGCCACTTTAACTGTTTCGAACTAAAACAGCAGTTCATCATTCGACTACTGTGTTTTTTTCTCTTCTTCTGAGCTACTAGGGCTACCTTTCCCATCTTCTTACATACTTGCTTGTCTGTCTTTATGCCTGGCTCTTGTGCTAGTCCTAGATGTGTCAATGTATCGGCTATCCCCTCACTGTTTACGTTTAGTTCAATGTTTAGCCCCCCGTCTAGACACACCAAATCTGGTGACTTTTCATCGTATACCGGTAGCCCTACTTCAGCTGAGCTTAAGGCTAGTCCTAGGCTTAGGCTTGACACTGTACTTGCTATGCCCTTATTTATTTCAATGCCTAGACTCTTGTCTAGCTCACTTTCACAACCACACCACCAATTACATTTATTCTCTCGACTATACTCCTTCTTGTTTACTCCTGCACATTTGAAATGTCTCCAAATGGCACACAAAGTACACTGGACACCGTACCGGTACCTAACGTCTTTTCCACACTCCGAACACTTACAAATTCCATTTTGTTTATTTAACACTTCTAAAACTGTCTTCACATCACCATTCTTGTCAGCCATCGGTCTAATCTGGTCTAATCCAGACTTAAAAAAGCAGTGTATCTTAAGTTGGCAATTGAACTAGAAGACCTTCTCTCTTCCCCAAAATTCTTGGAGCCTTGCTCACTCAATTGTTTCAAATATTTTGTTTTATTCATGCAAACAGCTAAATTTCTCAAAATACTTTTTTTTTAATCTCTCGTAGTTATCACACCTATTCATAGAAAACTGAAGATAACGATAGTATCAATTAAACTTACAAATCTTCATATTCTGGTCACGAAATTATCCCACAGCACAATGTAGAACTCTAAATAAGTCATATTTAAACATCCTGAAATCAAATTTAAAACTCACACAACTCACCGCCTTCGTTGTTGTTGGGTCATATTCAACTCCTCGCAAGTTGTAATTATTTATTGTTAACAGAAATAAGTAAAAAAAACGACGATGAGGGGATCAATTAACAAAACATTGAGGGGGGTCCCGTTAATGAACAAGTACCAAAATTTTTAATTACACCACTGGCTCCTCTTTGGTACAAAATGCTCAACATTTACACATTCTCCACTACAAATTATATTGTATTGCATTTAGTTTGCAGCAATAAAATTACATAGAACACTTTACAGAATTCATGTTTGTAGCATTAGTAGAGGCATGAAAATTTAGCGTTTTAGGTTAACTTGTTGATGCTAAATCAGTGAGTATAAATTCTTACTAGGAAAAACGCTCAAGTCCCGCCCCGCCGCGTTGATGGATGAGCTTTTTAAAATTTTTAGTTTGCGTGAGATATCTTTATTTTTGCAAGTGCTTTGTTTTGCTGCCTACGCATTGAAGGTGATTGTTGTCAAGTTTCTTTTGTTACCTGTCAATTGGTATTATTTACCGTAAAAAACTTATATTAAAAGCTTTATTTCTATGGATTCTGGCTAACTTTTTCAACTTTTTCTTTCAAAAGGTACTACATCACTATAACCTTAATGTCCATGTATAATATGAACGTTGTAGCCCCACCCGTTTGGTCAGAATTGGCCCAAATGGCACAAAAATATCGCACAAAAAATTTAAAATCTTATATTAAAACCTTTATTTCTATGGATTCTGGATAACTTTTTCAACTTTTTCTTTCAAAAGGTACTACCACAGATAATAGACTACACTACGTGGGCAGATACGTAACCTCCATGTTAAATGTGCTTCGCGGGTTTTTTCGTACTTGTTTGCAACAACCGCATTGCCGCGCTAGTGTAGCGCGCTGTGCGAGTTAACTGACCCCTATAGTTTGTGTTTGAAACTGCTGCTACGAGCCTCTTTTGTTCAGTGGATAAGGTCGGGTAAGCAGGTACCTGTTTCGCAGACCTACAGTGTTGCATGCATGCATTCTCTCCTCGAAAGTCGAGAGGAGGTCCAGGCCAGCCAAACCGCATTCCGATGGAACAAAGACCACTACCCCAAATACCGGGTCGTAAAACGTGCTTGCACATTGGACAGATACCTTCACTCACAGAATCGAAGTGAACGATGAGAATACTCATCAGTCATGATGTGCATCTTTGCACAATAATAACATTTATTTAATATATTTTTTCAAAGACAAATACACGATTAAAAATAATAAAAACAATCATAATTATAATCATCATGATTTGAAGATCAGTTTGAGACCCAGCCACTGTCTCTTATCAGTTCTATCAATCCCCCCCGCCAAACCACGAGCATCGCCATACAAACTCATAAAGCACAGATAACAGAGTACACTACGTGCATAAAGCCTGTGTGGCCTTGACTGCTCAGCTGTGCTGTGCACTGGTTTCCAGAGAATGCATTCATCTGTATCTAGTTTTTAATCTCTGTATTCCATTCGCCTATCTTTATAAAATAGATAAGTCGGAAGTTCACAATCCAAGTTCAGGCAATATACGCCCCCCTCTCACTACTCTTTTATTATCCAAATTAGTAAAATTACTAAGATTACAAGTGTTCATATTATGCGTCAGCGTAAGATTTTTTACTTCATGATGTCGGAATTCCATGCCCGCACTGTGACAGCTAGCTGCTGGCAACCCATCCCATACCATGCCATTATCGTTCGTCAATAACAAAACCTACAAACTGTATTTAGCTCGTGCACAGAGCATTTCTTTACCCTTGGAAAGAAGTATACATGGTGGTAACTCACACTTATAGAAATTGTTTTATCTTGGAGGCGCGTTTAAATCTCTAAAACTACTTATATTCATATTCATGTAAATAAGAACATAATTTGCGCCCTAATAAGTTTTCAATAGTTACACCAGTGTACTCTATTATCTGTGGTTACACCTGAGTTTCCTTGCCACCTTACATTGTTATTTGCCACAAGAACCGAACTCCCGTTTACCATTTTTGGGCAAGTGGCTCGGGTTTCCAAAGTACGTATTTATTTATTTAAATGTATTTTTCTCGCCACTGGGCGAGGAGGCCGTTGTAGGGCTCAATTTCCCTCTTTAGCCTAATCCACAAAATTCAGTAAATTTTTCATACTATCGACTTCATCAAACTTCATACAAAATAGCAATGTTTAATTTGCACCCCCTATCTAAAGCTTTCTCCAAAGATTGTTTTGATCTGTCAATTTTTTAATTTGACAAAAATTGTAGGATTTAGTTTATAAAATTCATTTTTTATTAATTAACATTAAAATGTCACCATTTTATGCACAATTTTAAACGACTTGCTTGACTGAAAGTATTTCTGAGTTTCCCTTTATCGCACACAATTCAGTGCAATACAGTACATTACAATTACAATACATTATTACAACTCAATGTTACTACTTATTAGTGACTGATGACAAACCGCCAAACTGCATATTATAGTTACGTATTCGCAGTGGCGTAAAAAAGTGTAAAGGAGAAAATAAAATAACTACAAATTGAAATTACCATCTGACTAAAAGAGGATTTTAGTGGATACAAAGTTGGTCATTGTGATGCTTTAAAACGCACAGATTTTCACCAAAATGACCTTGAAGAAGAAAATAATAATAATTAAAAAAAGCCTTTGGCACATCTATGAAAAAATTGATTGAACCCCCCCCCCCCTTTATGAATTCCTGGATACGCCACTGCGTATTCGTGTCGTACCATTCACATTAACTATCACCGATTACACCTCCGAACATTTGTAATTTTTGTTGTAGGCTTACGTAAACGTTGATATCAATATCATAGATGATAATAATAATATATTGTTGATATGACGGTGTTGTGTGAACTACCAATCATAACCAATCATAACTGCGCGCTAAAAACACCAACATCGGTCCCAACTAAATTACGAATTATACTTGTTAGTTACTAACACGGGCTACTACTGTACATCCACAGATAACATAATATCAATGCTTCTGTCTGTGCTATAACTGTTATTGAATGTTGCATCATACCACAGATAACAGATACACTACGATACAATAGGTACGATACGAGTTATTATACAATAATAAAACGACGAACGCGTTATTACTTTGTTTACAGTTGAGAACGTGAATCACCAGCTCAGGCAAAATTAGCTACTATTTATGTTTTAGGTACAAGCGATAGTAAAACAATGACAGGGCTCTCAATTTCTCTTCAACCTGATTGCTTGTCTCCCCTTCCGTCCGCCGGGCCGGGGTTTGATGGTGGTGGCACGTGGGGGGGGGGGGGGGGGGCGTATACCTGCCTGGGTGCAGACTTCAAAATACACGGAATAAAATATAATTATTACTTAATCACATAATAATACATACATACCCATCCCCTGATTCTTACTACAAATCAAGGCACTCCTACAACACACCCCACACACCTAAAACCACTCCTAACAACACACTTCTATATCCATGCATATTCCCTATCTTCAAAGGGGTCACAAATAACTTTGTTACAATGAGTTCATGCGAAGCGCGTAACTCTGATTCGGGTCATCGAACGATCCCCGCCGCCGGCAATCCTGACCGAAAGTTTCTTCCAAGATTATCTTCACTCGGGAATGTGAATGCAAGGGAGTAAGTGTAACTTAGTTATTCGGAATAACTACTCTGAAACAGCCCTTGGATATGCCCTTTACAACTACCACAACTCCCATAATTAGTTACGGTCGTTCTGTAAGTCATTCATGTTGGTCAAAATGGTATAGTATAAAACACGCCACGCAAGTGTAATTATTTATGAGGTATAAATAAACGTATTCAATAAGAAGAGTCAGATGAAAAATCGTCGCCGTAGACACAGATAACTAAAGTGATGACCTTGCCCTTGGATAAGTGTGAATGACGATAAATACGCTACGCCGAGGTCGGCACTTACGCAGTTGACATTTACATGTACCATAGCTGTATGGATTCACCAACTTTATTTATTTATAACTTTAATAAAATTTGTGGTGGTGTTGGGGGGGGGGGGCTAGCATAAGTCGTAACACCCACTACACTAAACACATCTAACCAAAAATGAATATGAATATGTTGTCTGCAATCTAACATCAAGTACTGTGTACGAATCGTAATTATAATAACAATAGCTTGAAATTACACCATTGCCATTGTATATTTAATAAGAAGTAAAAAGTAGCTTGTATCACGTGCAACAAACTTACAGTGCCAAAGTCAGCAGTCAGAAAAATTAAAACGCAGGCGGCATGGTGTAAAAACATCGTCATGAACTCAATGTGGTCAGGTTAGGGTTGGGATGCTGAGTTTCCTTGTTTGCTCCTATTTGTCAGGTAGCGTTTGGTCACAGATAACAGAGTACAAGCACAAGTGTACTCACTCTATTATCTGTGGTTTTGGTCATTTTGGTCCTTCTCTAAAGAAGGGCGTTGCCCTTTGTACACACGTGCTCATGGTCTACTCGTGAGAGGAGAGAGGGTGTTCGTGTGCGATGGGGGGGGGGGGGCACCGAGGTTAGTCGTAACAACACTGGTGTTTAGTTTCAATTATTCAGTAAAGACTTTTTTCCAGTAATATGTAATAAGTAACAAAATAACCTTCCCTAATAAAATACAAAATATTGGTAGTAAGTAACAACTGTCTCCCCCCCTCCCGTGGTCGGTGACAACTGCCGGTGTTAAATTAACACTTTCCTTTACCCAAATCAATGCGCACCAACGGACGTTTTTTATTGGTCTATTTTATTTTTGTTACAACTTGATGGATGAAACCACGGACGAAACTATCACCGGCTTGACGGGCGGACGTGTGCATGAATTACTTCTAGATTGGTGTAGGCTATTGTAAGATCGAATTGAATTTTGAATCAGAGAGTGGGTATCGGAGACGCGTCTTTATAATCACTTCCACCAACTAGAAGTATTTCACGTATAATAAAATCGATAAATCGTTACTATTTTAAACAAATTGTCTAAGCCTACCCTACATCACGATTTCCTATTTTCTGGAAATCGATCAAGAAAGTAAAAATGTGGGCTATCGATACCCCACCAAGATGGATTTTGTAATTTCTGTATTTTTTCCAATTTACGATTTTCTATTCAGATTTTAAAAAATCATACAAATTAGTTTGACGTAAACAACGAAACGACCTTAATGTCAGTGGACAAAAATTCATAAAGTCATAAAGTGATATTGATCTTTTGTTAGTTATCATTCACTCGTCGATTGCGTCAGGGCCTGCAGGGTTGGCTTGGTCAATTAGGTTTACTGTCCGCTGTCCCCCACTGAAAAATCAGTTGTGTGAGTGTGACCGAGTGAGTCGACTCGAAATACGGATTTATTTATTTATCAGCTGTTCTAAATAAAGTAAGAACCACTAGGAAACAAAGCAAAACCACAGATAATTGATACACTACGTGGTACTCTATTATCTGTGGCAAAACGATTTGCCTTCAACAAACACTGTGCTGGTTAAAGAGACATTACTATTTGAAAAATAAATGGTTGAGCAATCAAATAAATAGTTTACTTTTTTGATTACTTCTATGAATTGCCTTGTTTGGTCAATGACATCGAAGAATGTTGCTTTTTCCACCCACTGATCAGACCTATTTCTCACCCCCCCCCCCCCACCCCCGGTATCGCGTTTGTTCGTAGTGTGGCCTACTTAGCCTCTTGTCAAGTGCCGGCGCCTGTCGAGGGGAGTGAGCCGCGTGGTTTTGTTTCTGTGGTAGACTCGATGACGCCTTTGTGTCTGTATGCTATTTGGATGTCAGAAATACTCCCCGAAAATTGAAAGTGACGTCAAAACATCGCGAATTCATTCAAAACCAAATCTACCATTTTTATTGTCCACTTGAAGTTAATTCATAAAAAAAGACATTATCTGTGGTTGCCAAAACAATTAAAGTAAATTTGAAATTTGAAACGGGATAAAGTTGTTTGGGTGAACGTACATTGTTTAAGAGTTAAGACAAATTATCAGAAAGTGACCTGGCCAACGATGTCATTATATTATAGCCCCCTGCCCCCATCCTTAGGGCTCGTCACATCATCCATGGTCACTATGTGTTTATTAAATAAATAATTATAAATAAATAAGAACCATAATAAACCATAATCACAAGTTCACAACAACAGAATGCCATCGCGCCACAGACGTGAGGGTTTATTGCTCGTATCAAGTTGTGCTATAGTCTTCGCCATTTGCTGAGAGCTACCCGGGAAAAGTCTTTGACTGTAAATCCTCTTGTATCTCTAACCTTTTAACATGTTGACAAGTAAATTGGCGGCTACAAGAGTATCTGAAATAAACTCAACGAAATCATAAGTGTTTAAAACGAAAGGTTGTTGTCTTTTTGGTCATCCTGAATCTATTGAGTGAAGAGGGGGGAGGAAATTGGGGTTTCCTGTTCGAACACAGACTTTTAAAAGCAAGGTCTATTATCTTCACTTCTATCTCGAGAAGTAAATGGAATCCCTTTATGGTTTTTTGCAGTTTAGGATTAGCAGATGAAGAAACGAATCATGCGAATGTGTTGAATGACTGACTCAGACAGACGAACACGACCAAGGGTTGTTTTTGGCAACATTTTAGAGTTGTTATGTGTAGGTGGAGAAGGATGCACAAAATCCGTAAATGTTTGTCAATATTGTTTCCGTTGTTTGTTTCCAGTCGTTGTCTGGCACTCCAATGTGCCAGTTGTTCTAACGCGATGGTCTGTAATACATTTTGGTGTGTGATAATAGTGGTAAATTAGTTGTTTCTTTGTTTTAAAACGAAATTTTAATAGTGGAAATGGTGCTAGAAGAGTGTTCAGTTGGTTGGCTTGTTCCGTACAAAGTTGGTTTATGAGGTGACATTGTAGGCGGCAACAAACGATGGTGTAAGCTTTCAACTTTATTTATTTTAAAGTTTGTGTAGGCCTATGTATGTATAGTTAAACTCTGAAATACCAAAGACGAAACTCATTTTTGTGTGTGTGATTTGACTATAAAGTATGAAGTGTAGTTGTAATAGCTCAGTGTTATGTTTAATGCGTGTTAATGACCGAAAATAATATAGTTATCCCAAATCCAATCCTGACCAGACCCGTGCTGCTACAATTGGTAAAACTTGCAAATATTCCGCGACGGTATGTGATTGACCAATTAGCAGAGACACTTGGCCATAAAGTTGTTAGACTCCCTCCTTATTATTGCATATTGAACCCCAATGAAATGGTGTGGAGTAATTTAAAACAAGGTGTAAGACGCAACAACAAGTCGCCCGGAGTTAACGCGGTAGTAGTGGACACAATACGACGGGAAGAAAGCAAAATCGGACGAGATTTGTGGTTGAAATGCGCACAGCATACTGAAAAAGTAGAGCTATCATACGCAAATTGGGACAATTTCAACGATGATAACATTATAATAAACCTTCAAGACGACACCGACAGCAATACATCTTCCGGCGAAGACGAGGATGCATAGATCGTAGCGTGTGTTTAAATGTATTTACATTTTAGTATGCCCAATGCGATGTTTAGGGAAACAGCATTTTAATCGTGATAATCATAATAATTGTATTCTTCATTTACGTTTTTTCATCAGCTATCTATACATTTCAAAGTTTTTCTTGGTTGTTTTTATTCATCCGGTACACATTATTTTTAGCCTCCCGGTAGTGCGGAGTTTTTCGTCACTGTTTACACGGATCGCACAAAAGACGACAACTTGTAGCAATCAACCTCCCACTCGGAGAGCAAAAGCCGGTAGCTCTCAGCAAATGGCGAAGACTATACGCATATCTGTGTTGTGAGGGAAGGACTGATGACCGTCGCCTGACAGATAGACAAATAGACAGACAGACACCTCGTCGCTACAGATCTCGTGTTGATCCCTTCTGCGTGCTTCTGCCAAGCAAGCAAGGGTTGGGCCCCGAGCCCCGAGGCGGTCATTGAAGGTCGCACAAGCTCTGGCAACACAGCCGCGTGAAGCGAGTTAGCCACCGAACAGACGAGGTCGGAAAAGGGTTCGTCCTTGTGTTGTTAATGTTAGCTCCCAGGTAGGGGCACATTCGCTCTCAACCTCTCACAGTCGAGCCTAGTGTTTGTGGTTCACACTTCAGAATAATTCGGCCATATTGCGCAGCACCTCGCCCTATCTCGTCACGTATCTGCCCACGTAGTGTAGTCTATTATCTGTGGTACTACATTACCATAACCTTAATGTCCATGTGAAATATGAACGTTGTAGCCCTACCCGTTTGGTCAGAATCGGACCAAATGTCACGAAAATATCGCACTAAAAATCGAAAAAAATCGTAAAAGTACGATATTCATGAGAAATATTTCTTCGATTGTACCCAAAAACAATACACCTCTAAGTTCAGAGATTTCGAAGGTCCTGTCAAATTTTCATCAAGATCGGATATGCCGTTTGCCTGGTAGAGAGTTAACAAACAGACAGAAAAAAAAAAAAAAAAAAAAAAAAAAAAACACCCGAGCTAAATTTTTTGGGGGTCAGTGAAATTGAAGTCTTCGCTTCACTCATCCAAAAAACGATACAAAATGCTAAATTTACTGAAAATAAGGTTTACCTATACCAATTGAGAATTGGTTTAGCATTGTATTCTAATCTAACGTTTGAAGTGACTACATTGAATTGAAATGTTCCTATAAAGCATAATTTGAATTCATTCCCCATTAAAAATACAAGAAATTCTCCACATTTTGGGTTTTGGTGGAAAGAAGAAAATTAATGCTACGAAATGCTAAATTTGGAAAAATTAATGCTAAATATTCAGAATATAAATGCTATTTTTTCAGCATTGTCATTGCATTTTCACAATATTACATATTACATTTACAGTTACACACATATACCACCTATAACAGTATTGTCAGAATAAGGTCTACAATGTTATTATTAAAAGTTTAAGCTTACGACTACATTCCACATGGGTACTCATCTACATTCTACCCGTCACTTGTTTAAAATTGATCCTAGAACCTTTTCTTTTTTACATTTTTATGTAGGCACAGTCTACAATTTTCCAATGAAATAAAAATAAGATTACCGTTACATAAAACAATGAAAAGTTCATTTTTGTAACATAGGGTTTGTCATTACACTCACAATGATATCAATTTATAATAACTTAATAAGGCACGGTACTCTTTCACACCACTTATCAATGCTATTATTAAAAATTAAAAATTAAAACATACAAATTAAAAATACCAACCTTGGAAATGTTGCTACAGCCCGGAATACTAATGACATATTGTGGTTCATCAAACACTCGTATGCACTTCATAGACAAGAACGCTGGACAGCCAAACTTCTTAGAACGTTTAGGACAACGCTGCTTCTTGGATGCGGGCAGTTCCTGCACCAAAATAAATAAATTTGTACTTAGAGTCTTGTCACTTAGGCCTACAAGAACCGGTTTTACCGTGTGTGATTCGTTGCTTGACGGATCAAAAATCACCTACAAATGAACTAAGTTAGGGATGCCAAACAATGATCAAATGATCGATAATATAGATCTAAGCCTACCACCTAACGATTAAATATTGATCAATAAAATGTATATTTTATTTATTATATTTACATTTAGAGATACAAGACAGTAGCGTTTAGTGAATATAGATGCTAGGAAACACTATTTTTTCAATTAAAACTACTATAGTAAGGTTTTCCAGTCCTATTTTATGATTATTTTTCATAATATCAATAGGCCTAATTTGTCTATAAGCCTACACATTTTATTCAGTTAACTAGGAAAACGCTCAAGTCCCGCCGCGTTGATGGATGAGCTTTTTTTTTAAAGTTTTTAGTCTGCGTGGGATATCTTTACTTTTGCGAGTGCTTTGTTGCTTTGTTTTGCTTCCCACGCATTGTAGGTGATTGTTATCAAGTTTCTATTGTTACTTGTCAATTTGTTATTATTTACGTTAAAAACTTATATTAAAAGCTTTATTTCTATGGATTCTGGGTAACTTTGTCAACTTTTTCTTTCAAAAGGTACTTTATCACCATAACCTTAATGTCCATGTATAATATGAACGTTGTAGCCCCACCCGTTTGGTCAGAATTGGCCCAAATGGCACGAAAATATCGCATACAAATCAAAAAAACTTATATTAAAAGCTTTCTTTCTATGAATTCCGGCTAACTTTTTCAACTTTTTCTTTCAAAAGGTACTACATCACCATAACCTTAATGTCCATGTATAATATGAACGTTGTAACCCTACCCGTTTGGTCAGAATCGGCCCAAATGTCACGAAAATATCGCACTAAAAATCGAAAAAAATCGTAAAAGTATGATATTCATGAGGAATATTTCTTCGATTGTACCCAAAAACAATACACCTCTAAGTTTAGAGATTTGGAAGGTCCCCTCCAATTTTCATCAAGATCGGATATGCCGTTTGCCTGGTAGAGAGTTAAAAAACAGACAGAAAAACAAACAAACAAAAAAAAAAACAAACAAAAAAAAACACCCGAGCTAAATTTTTTGGGGGTCAGTGAAATTGAAGTCTTCGCTTCGCTCATCCAATAATAATTCAAACTTAATGACCAAATTTCAAATAAAAAATATGAAAAAAGTTTGTTGGATGAGCATAGCGAAGATACCATTCTACTACACTAGAGAAAAAAATCCAGAATGTTTTTTTCCCTGTTTATATTTTGTGTGTTTGTTAACACGATTCCGGCTAAACTAATAGGCCTACTCCAATTGCGATGAAATTTTCTGGTGGCTTTCGAAATATCTAAACTTAGAACTGCCACATTTTTTAGCGCAATCGAAAAATTATTTCACATGAAAATCGCAATTTTACGATTTTTTGGGATTTTTAAAAAATTTCTTCGACTTATAACACCTAGTACATTATTTACTACAATTCAGAAATTAAAAAAGTTCGCCCCAACCGGGAATCGAACCACGGATCTCCCGCATTCCAGACAGGCGTCTTAACCACTAGACCATCAGGACGGGTACATTTTGATCTCTGAATTGTAGTTGCATTATACATCTGAATGGATGGAACAGTTTCTAATTTTTAGTTTCTGAATTGTTGAGCGAGCGAAGCGAGCGTCTCCACTTGACTCTTATGGCTCGAATGTCTGTTTTTTTTTTGTTTTTTTTTTTTCTGTTACTGCTTCGATACAGGTCGCACCGTTTCTCTGATCGACCTGAAATTTTGCACACATGTACATACCACCTAGGCGGGTTGCTGTATAGTTTTGTGGCAAAATCGTTCAAAAAGTTAAAAAGTTACATTAAAGTTAATCGAAAGTTTTTTTTTCAAACTAAACGGCGACAAAATCTGAGGTGGCCAAATCATTTAGAATGTCCGTCCGATCAAGAATATGTTATTTTTATTTTGATCCGATAAGTAGTGTAGATGGAAATTACATTATAACAAAGTCCCGTTACCATGGCAACGGAAAGTCGCACAGCTTTTTGGCTCATGATAGCGGTCAAACGGAGGCTCGGATCGAGTTGAAATTTTGACCATCCGCAAGTTTCGTTCCCGATTGAATGCCATTAGTTTTGTGGCAAAATCGTTCAAAAAGTTATAAAGTTACATTAAAGTTAACCTAAAGTTTTTTTAAAAAACTAAACGGCGACAAAATCTGAGGTAGCCAAATCATTTAGAATGTCCGTCCGGTCACGAATATGTTAATTTTATTTTGATCCGATAAGTAGTGTAGATAGAAATTACATTTTAACAAAAGTAACGTTACCATGGCAACGAAAAGTCGCACAAGAATTCTGGTCACTATGTACTGCCACCTAGAAGTAATCAAGAGTTAAAATAGTTTTCCCAAAGAAATGATGTCAAGGTCCTCTAGATGGCGGTGGATTTTATCCATTCTCTCCTATTTTACAAATTTTCAGCTAAATCGGTCAAGACCTTAAAGACTTATTGGTATGTAACATTATGGGAATGTCGTACTCGGGTCGTGTTGCACGTACCGGTGCTCGCTCAACAACGCGTCCAACTGAGCGTTTTCCTAGTAGTAAATAATAACAATCACACCTACGGGAGTGTTTCCCCGACTAAACAAATCGAGAAAAACCTAGTAGGCCTACATGCTTTATCCGATTGTAATGATTTTTTCACAGAACCTTAATGTTATGAATAAATATAGTTGTGTGAAATTTGAGCGCAAATAAAAAATTATTTCTCATGAAAATCGCAAATTTACGCAATTTTACATTTTTTTAATTTTTAAAATATTTTTTGACTCATAACACCAATATGCTTTATCCGATTGTAATGATTTTTTCAAAAAACCTTAATTTTATGAATTACTAGGAAGCTTCGCAAACGCTTTTTCAGGCGCTGTTGGATAAGCGTATTTGGTGCATTGAGCTGTCATGTGTTTTGCAGATTTTCTGTTGTTCTGTTAAAAAAACATTATAATCGGGTAAAGCATGTAGGTGTTATAATGTTGAAGAAATTTTTTTAATCGAAAAAAAAGCGTAAAATTGTGATTTTCATGAGAAATAATTTTTCGATTGCGCTCAAATTTCACATGAATATATTAATTCATAAAATTAAGGTTCTGTGAAAAAATAATTACAATCGAATAAAGCATGTAGGTGTTATAAGTCGAAGAAATGTTTTAAGATTTTTTTTTATCGAAAAAAATCATAAAATTGCAATTATCATGAGAAATAATTTTTCGATTGCGCTCAAGAACGTGGCAGTTCTAAGTTCAGAGATTTCGCAGGCCTCCAGATAATTTCATCGCAATTGGAGTATCAGTTTAGCCGGAATCGTGTTAACAAACAGCCAAAAATACAAAAAGAAAAAAAACATTCCGGATTTTTTCTCCAGTGTAGTGAAATGGAATCTTCGCTTCGCTCGCTATGCTCATCCAAAAATATTCGTGTGAAATTTAAGTGCAATCGAAAAATTATTTCTCATGAAAATCGCAAATTTTCGCAATTTTACAATTTTTTCGACTTATAACACCTAGACCTACATGCTTTATCCGATTGTAATGATTTTTTCAAAGAACCTTAATTTTATGAATTAATATATTCGTGTGAAATTTGAGCGCAATCGAAAAACTATTTCTCATGAAAATTGCAATTTTTTGCTTTTTTTTGTTTCTTAAAAACTTTCTTCGACTTATATAGGCCCTAACACCTACATGCTTTATCCGATTGTAATGATTTTTTCACAGAACAACAGAAAATCTGCATATAACACATTGCAGCTCAATGCACCAATTACGCTCCTCATCCAATAACGCGCCTGAAAAAGCGTTTGCAAAGCTTCCTAGTACGTATAAGAATATGTAGATGCTAAACGCTATAATGACACTTGAAATTGATATAGGCCTATACACGTGGCTACCTCTAATAATATTATATTCCAAACACATTCATTTACTAAAATGTGTCAAGACTCAAGTGGATGGTAGAAAAGAGTGCTAGCTCCAATCACACATGGTGACTGCCAATCTTAGGCGTTTCAATAAATATTAAATATAAAAAACTAAAACCTAGGCCTACTAGGCCCTCAAAAAATCAACATCATTATAACAACCATTAGCAAAACCATCACACTTTAAAAAGAAATGTAAGTGTAGGCCTAGAGGCCACCCTGAGTGAATTAATAATTTATTGAATAAATGAGTCAGTGCATGATAAGTTTCTAGAGTTAATTTTGTAATGTAAAATCATATGTGTGCTTAGGACAGATTTGAAAGTGTTTAGGCCTAATGAGAAAACCTCCCTTTCCTCAATAGGAAGAACCTTCCATTCATTACCTACAAGTCTTTTAGAGATGGGGAAATACTGTTTCTGAAACGTTTAGGGCCCCTGGAACTAGTCTCGTTTAAACGGTTACCTAATTGTGTTTTCATTCAGGCTCGTTTCTCAGCTCAAAATGATGATTGTATGCGCCGTTATTTTGTGTTATCTATTGCCACAGAGCCAGTTATGAGGTAGTTGAGGAGGTAAAACCTGTACCCGCAAGCTCCTTAGTCTATCTTACAAGTCGGACGGTGTGACCGCCTCGTCACTCACCTGTAGTCAGCCATATTTCATAGGCCTAGGGAACTATTTATTACGCGATTAACGCCAATTGTTGTAGGCAGCAGATATAATATCCTTGCACTCTAAATTATTATTATTATTATTATTATTATTATTATTATTATTAGAGAAATCAAATATTTTACGAGTCATTTCGCTGTGTTCGTTTTTTTATTAAATTACCTGACGTTTCGATACGTCTGTGCGTATCATCATCTGAGGCAACACTGAAAAACTTACATTTGAGATTGTTTTTGTTCATAAGAGAATCGATTGAAATTGCCAAGCACCCCAATAATTTTAATGGGGATATTGGTGGTTTTAAATTAAGCAAAACATGGAGTCCGATGATAGGGAAACTACTCTCAAGACGACAACAACAACAACAACAACAACAAAACAACAACAACAACCACCACCACCACCACTGCCACAACAACAACAGCAGCAGCAGCAGCAGCAACAGCATCAAGGAAGTCAAGATGTTTCTAGTTCTTTGGACAATGACAATCAGAGCCAAAGAAGAAGCAAAAGAATTCAACAAAAACAATCTCAAATGTAAAGTTTTTCAGTGTTGCCTCAGATGATGATACGCACAGACGTATCGAAACGTCAGGTAATTTAATAAAAAACGAACACAGCGAAATGACTCGTAAAATATTTGATTTCTCTAATATTTCGGGCTGTGAAAGCATCAAGCAAGAAATTATTATTATTATTATTATTATTATTATTATTATTTATTTAAGAAATTGTACAGATAATCGAATATTAAGGTGCACAACCTCATAGAAAGTTAGAAAAGGGCCATGAGGCCCCAGTCACAAAGTGTCTAACTTACTATAACATAACATAACATTTCTTAACGGTCGCAAATGGGCCCTTCCGCCCGGTGGCAACCACTCACTCCCCCCAGACCTAATTACTGTCCCCCCCTAAAAACGATCTAAATTCCCTTAAAGACCCACTACCTACACTATGCTTAGTTATACCTCTTAAAACCACATTATAAAATACAATAGAAATAAATTAACAAATAATATAAAATTAGATAGTAAAGGGTGAACAAATGACAGTAAACAATGGCTAGTAAAGGGTGAACAATGATGGTATGTTACAAATAATATAAAATGAGATAGTGAAAGGGTGAACAAATGATGGTGAACAATTGATAGTAAAGGGTGTACAAATAATGGTGAACAATAATTTGATTACTTCCAGGCGTGTCATTACTTGATTGATGCGTTCTCATTAAGAAATTTTGAAATGGTTCCTAATATCAATATTGAAATGTCTGGAAGTCTTCATGTCAGCCGGTAGAGTATTCCATAACGATGCAGAACGATAGTAGAATCCGTTTTGATATGATGAAGTTCGTGCACGAGGAGGGATGATCAAAGTTCCTGGGTTATGTCTACGAGGTTTATTGTCTAGAGTGATGCGATGAAATGGATTCAAATCTGCAGAACCAGTGATTTGTTGTCGAAGGAACTTCACATCAGCTTCTTTGCAGAAATTTTCAATGGAAGGAAGGTCGCAAGCATGTGGCCTCTGCGTCACACTGTCTGAATAAAAACTCGATTTGTGTAAAATAGCCTTCGTGGCACGGTTTTGAATTGCCTCAAGCTTCGTAAAGTCAGCTCTAGTAGTCGGATTCCAAGCAGGGATACCATAAGTGATAATAGGCCGAATCAGAGTTAGATATGCAGTCCGAATTGTACGAGGTTTCGAGCCATTTAAGTTTCTTGTTACAAATCCAAGTAATTTTGAGGCACGATTTCTTACTAATTCAGTGTGCAAATTCCACTTTAGATCATTTGTTAATGTAATTCCAAGCAATTTAATTGAATCACATTTTGGGATAATTTTGCCTTGGAGTGAGTACCTACACATTCTTGAAATAAATTTTTGATCTAGTTAATGTAAAGTAATGAGATTTTAGAGAGTTCAAGGACATTTTGTTTATTGTGGACCAAGTATGTATTCTGTTGAGATGGTTTTGCAAAATTTCAAAATTGATCTAATGGGATCATAAACGGTTGAATCATCAGCAAATTGAAGTAAGGTTGAAGAAACACATTGAGGTAGATCAAGCATGTAAATATCACTAGGGAAACGCCAAAGTCGTTGTTAGAAGAGTGAGTGAGCCATGTGTTGAGTACCCGGAAACATCCCCTTTCCTCCCCAAAACCTAAGACTGAATCTAGCTAGCATGGGCATTGGGCATTTCCTCCACAGTCTATTAGGCTAGAGTGGTGCATTAGGCCTTACAGTGTTGACGCACCCATATAACAACTAATCTCAAACCCCTCTCATTTATACTCATAATAGGCTATATTAATATTACCGAGTACTCAACACATGGCTTGCTCACTCGTCTAACAACGACTTTGGCGTTTTTCTAGTATGGTTTCAGAGTGCGTCAACCAATCGTGTAGTCGTTGTCGCCGTCTTCGTACTGAAAGGAGGCTTTGACATAGTTGAGCTTAAGTTGATTTGGATTAAGGGCGCGTCAACCGCCAGGTCGTAATACGCCACTCTAGCCTAGGGGATATAGGAAGGAAAACCCCATGCAAATCAGAATCAGCTACGGGTAGGTGAAAGGAAAAGAGGGGTTCTCACGTCGTGGTCGTCATCGTCTTTGTCATCATTAGTGTTGTTATGGTCGTCATCGTTGGGGAGGTCGTCAGTGAAGGAGGAGAGGTCCCGGACGACGACTACCAGAGCTCGCCTCTAGTTTCAAGGAGTAATACTCTACTTACCAGCTGACGTTTGGTAAATGGAGTTCGTTTAGGCGCGAGCCATCTCTTGGCCAAATGTCCTAACAGGCCTACCGAAGCGTACGCCTAGCACCTGACATTGACATTTAAGAAAACAAAATCAAAACAACTGGTGATAGCCACCGACTTAGTGATTTTTACCCTTCACCGAAATCATTGTTTTTAATTTATATAACCATGGCAGTGGCCTTCTATACGTATAGCAAATGTAAACATTTGCAATCTAGATTTAAATTCATTAGATTTTTATTTATTGTAGGTTGAAATCGCAACGGATTTTGATCAGTTTGTTAGCAGTTCTCAGTTAACTGGTAACGGATGTATGTTTGAAATTTCAGCTCAATCTGCTAAGCCGTTCGGCCGTTAGGTATCTGACAGACAGAGTCACAGCTTTCACAGTGAGTGCCGATTTTTTCGACCTGCGTTGTAGACTACGTTCGCTGCGCTCACTCGTCTAAAAAAGCAGGGGGCCAATTACTGAACCTTGGGGAACTCCAGATGTCACTTTAACAGAAGGAGAAGAAGAGCCACTAAATATGAACTGAGTCCGATCAGTCAGGAAAGATTTAATCCACTGGTAGAGATTACCTCGAATTTTGTAGCCATGCAATTTTAAGAGAAGTCTTTCGTGAGGAACCTGATCAAATGCCTTTTGCCAGTCAAGAGCTATACAATCAACTTGTTTTACATCTTTGTCCTCAAGTGCGTGAAGCCAGTCGTCATTAGCTTGAGTCAGCATTGTAACGCATGATCGCCGAGGTAGAAAGCCATGTTGATTATCGTTTATAAGATCATTGTTTTGCAGATGTTCTAAAATGCGGCGTGACACGAGCTTCTCCATTAATTTGGACGCTATCGAGGTGAGCGATATTGGGCGGTAATTACCAACGTCTCTTGGGTCACCCTTTTTAAAAATTAGAACGACGTTTGCTTTTTTCCAGTCATCGGGAACAGCGCCAGTGGATATCGATAAGTTAAAAATTGAACATAACAACGGTGCAATAGCTAACGCGCACTCTTTTAGAATTCTTCCAGGAAGATCGTCAGGACCTGTGGCAGTACTAGGTCGCATATGGCTGAGGAGAGTCAACACTTCGTTTACAGAAAAAAACAGATTTGAGAGCGGAAACGGAATGTCTGCAATATTGGGATGGAAAGGGTTGCTGGAACTGACTGCTTTTGTGAAATTCTTTGAGAAAGATTGATTGAATGCGCAAGCAATGTCCTTAGAATCTTTAAGTTCCTGTCCATTTGCTGATAAATTCTTTGGAGCCGTACTGTCCTTACGGCTGTGAATGTATTTCCATGATGACAATGGATGACTTGCTAGCTGCTGCTAGCTACCAAACTCGGCTCCATGACTACAGACTTGCAATCTTACGTTTGGGTCCAGATCAGTAGTACCGGTACTTATTAGTTGAGCGAGCGAAGCGAGCGTCTCCACTTCACTCTTATGGCTCGAATGTCTGTTTTTTTTTGTTTTTTTTTTCTGTTACTGCTTCGATACAGGTCGCACCGTTTCTCTGATCGACCTGAAATTTTGCACACATGTACATACCACCTAGGCGGGTTGCTGTATAGTTTTGTGGCAAAATCGTTCAAAAAGTTAAAAAGTTACATTAAAGTTAATCGAAAGTTTTTTTTTCAAACTAAACGATGACAAAATCTGAGGTGGCCAAATCATTTAGAATGTCCGTCCAATCACGAATATGTTATTTTTATTTTGATCCGATAAGTAGTGTAGATGGAAATTACATTATAACAAAGTCCCGTTACCATGGCAACGGAAAGTCGCACAGCTTTTTTGGCTCATGATAGCGCTCAAACGGAGGCTCGGATCGAGTTGAAATTTTGACCATCCGCAAGTTTCGTTCCCGATTGAATGGCATTAGTTTTGTGGCAAAATCGTTTAAAAAGTTATAAAGTTACCGTACATTAAAGTTAATCTAAAGTTTTTTTTTTTTTTTAAACTAATTTTATTCAATTCCATTCAATTCAAAAGAAGAAATCACTAAACCTCATACATTGCCTTGCAAATTCGAATGACAAATCAGTTGTAAACTCAGTTGAAGAAACAAACTTTCTAGGCCTAACAATAGATAAAAACTTAACATGGCATGCTCACATTAATGGCGTTTTCCATTGGCCGCACTCAGGTCGCACTAGTGCGCCCTAGTGCGCACTGGATTGCCACTTGTCTTTTCATTTGTTCAGTTTTGTAATGTTATTCAAGTGGAGGTTGACAACAATGACATCTATGCACTCGCCGAGTGCATGCCAATGGAAAACGCCATAAGACACTGATAAAAAAACTCAGCTCTGCTTGTTTTGCAATTAAAAGCATCAAACATATATAAGCAATGTATCAACTGCTAAATTCTGCCACTTTTCTCTATTTGAATCCCATCTAAGATATGGAATAGAATTTTTGGGGAATGTCAACTCACATTGATAAAGTTTTCATTGTACAAAAACGAGCAATTAGAGCATTATATTCCCTTGGGCAGATGGAGCATTGTAAACCTTACTTTATTGCCCTGAATATTCTTACAGTTCCATGTCTTTACATTCTTAAATCAGTCTTAAGCATGAAGCTTACCGCCCAACATGAGGTAGCTATCTCAAATAAATGCCCTTAAATTGGGTCAAATTGAAGTTTAATCACTTCTTAATTAAATGGAAATTAATAAATTATGAGGATGTGGATATTGATTTCAGAGTGTTAATAAAATAAAAAGAATGTTTGAATCTAAATAATTGAAAAGGTTTACTGTATTAATCAAAAATACAAATTACATAAAAGATTTGCATACAAAGACTACTTTCAATTGGCCAATGATTTAGTAGTAAATAAATATGGTACCTCGTTTTACAATGATGGTCTTGATGATGCTGATTAATGTTGCTGATGTATAATAATTAATGTACGAATTCGATCTGCTTTAGCACTGAATAATTAAATAAACACTCGGTAAGTTATTCACTGTTCTTCATCTTCATAACTTGTGTGTCGCTCGTTCAGTTCCCGTTGTAGTACAACTCCTCCATGAACCCTTGACACCTTGTCGTCACCCACGGTCCACCCTCTAATGATGCAGGCACAATACTAAGTGTCTGGCCCCGGAAATAGTCTTTTTATAGTGGTGAGCAGGTGACCAGTGATGACGTATTATTTTCTAGATTGATCTTGTTGTTTGTTGAGTCGACAGGGTTGGTTGTGATTCACCTTACCCCAGCGGCTTCCAATGTTCCTTGTGCCCTGAGGCTACTCGCTAATGGGTTCCTTTCAGAAGGTGTTGACAATTCGAAGGTATCTCAAGTGTTCCATGTCCATCACAGGATGTCAGATTATCTCTGTTGACGCATCTTGCAACTATTTCAATGCATTCCGCTTGGACCGCATGTGTAAAGCTGATGCAACTGCATTCAATTATTGATGCTATTATTTTATAACTATATTATTATATTATTGAAATTCATCATATTGATATTAATTATGTAAACAAGGTTGATGAAAAGGCCGTTACGGCACAATTACCCCAGCAATGAATGTTTTAAGTGTGAAGCAATTAAAATATTCATTCAAATGACAGAAACCCTTTCAATGAGGACTAAACTTAATATAATAGTAACATAAATTGTCTCAATTGACATTCATTTTAACACATCTTAACATTATAGGAAGTCGTCTCAAACACGAAAATTACAAATTACTACGAGTACATTTCTCAGTAGTTGTACTAAATCATAAATGGATCATTTTGCTCTTACATATCTCTCATAGTCCTATGTCATTAGTACCCATGTTGGTCCGTCTTTTATCTTAATTTATTTCCAACCTAAATTCACAAATTCAAAACTCTCGTGTCATGTATATTTACTTTTAAACTTCAATATTCAATTACAATTATGTAACCTGACGTCCAAACAATCGTTCCTTCTCAAAAATTCTCTTTACTTGCAAACTTTATTTCATTACTTCACTTGTGACTTGTATTTAATTCATCTCATTTTACTTTACCACATTACTCGTTTTCATTCTTCAATTCTACCTCAGATTCCAATGTACTCCATAATACGTATTTAATTCACCTTGTCAAAGCTATGTGCAGCTATATCAAGCCTACACCCAGCCCAAATCTCATCAACTCAAAAGCCCTGTATGACTATATCCAGTCCATACCAAGCCACAAACTCATTTCCATAAATCTCAAACTTCAACTTCTTCACATCGTTTCGTCATTACTATCATCTTTATCTCTGTTTACTACAGCCTACACGGAATCTTCGACTCGTTATCTCTCAAATTACTTATTTCCATCTCATCTTGTCACATTATTACTTCATCTCGAACCGATTGTCGGACACATTACTAAAACTCACATTCACAAATTGACTTGTTATTTAAATTACTTGATTCACAATTAGTTACATCTTCAATCAATATTTCCATTTCATGATCAATCATTTACTCATTTCCTTCATATTATTTTAAAACCTACAATGACACATTTTAAACCGACTGGACCAAACATCGTACTATCTAGACGTAATTCTGACCTTCACCCTATTCTAGAGCCTCTAGGAGAATCCACCCTTGTCTGTTGACAATCTGTCACTCCCATCTCAAATCCTACCTTTCTTCAACGAAACTGAAAGTTGTTTACTACCGAATTCATCGACCTTTCTAGACCACTGCTGTTCTCAGCTGTCAAACACGTACGTAACAAAGGTGTCCAACGTAATATTCTATCTATTTCAGCATTCTTTATTATCTTTTGAATTACCATTACTTTATTATTATTAACTATTATTGTCTGATCATTTTTATTCACCTTCTAATTCTATATAAATTTTACAATTATTTCATTGTATTGTTGACCACATTTAAACAAATTGATATATTTTTTCCTAACATCTCTCGTATCAAAAGCATTTGTGTTTCGGCTCCTGTATAAATGAATCGCTGGACAAAACCCCAACAACACCCTAACTAAGATCGAACCAATCGCTGCTTACTCAAGAAGGACAATTACTTCTTCGTTCCACCAATCTCCAAAAGTCCTGTATAGCTATTCTTTCAGCCTATACCAAACCCAAACCTCATCAACTCAAAAGTCCTGTATAGCTATTCTTTCAGCCTATACCAAACCCAAAACTCATCAACTTCATACAAACGCCTCTCTTATGGGCAATCCCTCTAATTCTGCAATGCTATAATTAATTCGATTCTCAACTTAAATGCTGCTAAAACCCTTCCCATTATCGATTCGCCAATTCATACCGAATGAAACACACCTGATTCAATACCTAGCTTTTTCATCACTAAACTCTCACAAAAAGTGTCCCGTCTAACTTTCCTACACTATCATCAATCAAATAAAAAGTGCTGCATACTTAAAAGAGGCCAATACAACTGCACGCTTGCTGAAAAGATTCACTAACAGATGGTTCAAATCTCTGATTTGGTGATCATTCCCTGTCCTTGGTCAAATGTCCCGCAATCACTACCCCTACGCTTCTGCAATGCTACCTACAATTATCCTCATTCTAACAGTGTATGAAACTAAAAGCGATTCACTATGTTGAAAAAGTTCACCTTCCCCAACTGAAATTCATAACTGCAATTCTATTCTTCACTCTGTACCAAAACGCAATCAGACAAGTAAATAGCAAAATTTGATTTCAAATAAACCTGGAATAAATTATTATTGTTCTTTATACGAATTCTTTCATTACTTTATGTTAACATTGTTACTTGTAACAAATTGAAAAACCAGACAACACAAAACCATTACGTTCTTGACAGTTTCGAAAACTTCCCTTTATTCCCGCTTTATTTATTTAATGTCGATATTCGTAAACTTTTGATCCATTTACGTTCTATTATTTATCATTACTTCCATATTATTCTATCCATCTATTACCAACTCACACAAATCAATTAAAATCTACATTCAAGAACATTCTATTTCAAACTTCATTGATCCCGAGATTCTCGACCCTTCTATACCTGTTCCGACGAGACCATTCACAACTCTAATCTTTTCCGAAAACACATTTTTTTGTCACCAGTGAACTCACTCACGTAGATAATTGACCGACATCCCACTAATGGATGTTTACCGTTATCACTCTGAGATGGAATGACATGCCGTGTTCCGCCCCCAAATATCTTCCAGTCTTTTCTGTAGATGCCATTACCTATTTTACGTGCATAACACTTTCGATTGACAATAAACCTGCGTTTATTTGTTTTCCATTGAACATTACCTACATCCTTTTCCCTTGCGTTACCGCGTATTTTAAACAATCTCTTGATTCCAAACATTTTACAACGACCAATTATTTTAGTTACTCTCCTCATTTTAAACCTGGCCAACAAATCCTTCTCAATCCTTTCCCTCTTCTTTAGGCCATCCACTATTATGCAACTTTCGATTTCACCTGGTTCTACTCTAATCTTCCACCTCCTACTTTTCAACCCGTACCCCCTCATTCTTTTAAATTCTCTAAATCTCCCTTCAACCGGATGCATACCTGACGACGGACTGTTACTAAATGTTATATCTACCCTTGGCAGATTTCCACTTGCATCAATTTCCCTCTCGAATTCGTCTTGATTTCCCAATCCCATGTCAGTGCCGTTCGATTCTATTATTGCAATACAAGATTGTTTAACTTTTTTCAATTCATCCATTACTTCTGGCTCAGTAGCTAGGTGCATATGCTCTCGAACATTATCTTTTATCTCGTTAATTGCATGATCCAAATCCACTAATCTGTCTGTTTGTTTCTCGGTTTCGTGACGATTTGAGTTTACACGAGTATTTATTTCACTGAAATGGCTATCTACTGTTTTTTCGCAAGCAATCATTTGTTCTCCATTTTTATCGACCTGACATTCTACCGTTTTATATTTATCCTCGAATTTTAATTTTATAGCATCAATCTTATCCACTAATGACTTCGTTAGGTCCTTGATTTCATTCTTTATCTCTGTATAGCTTGTTCGAATCTCTGTCTCAATCCTAGCCTCAGTCTTAGCCTGACTGTCTAACAGTTGACGGAAAAGTAACAATACATCTGGTGTCTCAGTTTTTTCCTCAACTTTTGACAAATGTATAACATTTGCAATCTCCTCATCCTGAAATTCCGGATTATCCACAAGAGCTTCATTATAAATCGAGTTCCCCCCTTCCTCTAAATGCTCGAATCCTACTAACGGTGATGTTGTCTCTACTGGAGTTTGCAAATCTATTTCACCTTCGCTCTCCATGCTGTCATTGTCAACACCATGGTCGCAATCAGCCTTCTGACAATCTATCTGATCTAATAAATCCTCACTAGCTCCTCCAACTAATTGATCCATTTTACAATTGTGTTTTTACACAGTTTGAGACACTTATAGCTTTCACCAACACTCACTCAATAAATCCACAAAAAAAAACAATTTTATTTTATTTTAATTTAATTTAAATTAAAATGACTTTATGAGACACGAGAAACTTATCAAGGGCGATTGGTAATAATTCAAAAGCCTCCACGTTGTTGCGCCAAATTGAAGCTTACCGCCCAACATGAGGTAGCTATCTCAAATAAATGCCCTTAAATTGGGTCAAATTGAAGTTTAATCACTTCTTAATTAAATGGAAATTAATAAATTATGAGGATGTGGATATTGATTTCAGAGTGTTAATAAAATAAAAAGAATGTTTGAATCTAAATAATTGAAAAGGTTTACTGTATTAATCAAAAATACAAATTACATAAAAGATTTGCATACAAAGACTACTTTCAATTGGCCAATGATTTAGTAGTAAATAAATATGGTACCTCGTTTTACAATGATGGTCTTGATGATGCTGATTAATGTTGCTGATGTATAATAATTAATGTACGAATTCGATCTGCTTTAGCACTGAATAATTAAATAAACACTCGGTAAGTTATTCACTGTTCTTCATCTTCATAACTTGTGTGTCGCTCGTTCAGTTCCCGTTGTAGTACAACTCCTCCATGAACCCTTGACACCTTGTCGTCGCCCACGATCCACCCTCTAATGATGCAGGCACAATAATAAGTGTCTGGCCCCGGAAATAGTCTTTTTATAGTGGTGAGCAGGTGACCAGTGATGACGTATTATTTTCTAGATTGATCTTGTTGTTTGTTGAGTCGACAGGGTTGGTTGTGATTCACCTTACCCCAGCGGCTTCCAATGTTCCTTGTGCCCTGAGGCTACTCGCTAATGGGTTCCTTTCAGAAGGTGTTGACAATTCGAAGGTATCTCAAGTGTTCCATGTCCATCACAGGATGTCAGATTATCTCTGTTGACGCATCTTACAACTATTTCAATGCATTCCGCTTGGGCCGCATGTGTGCATGTGTAAAGCTGATGCAACTGCATTCAATTATTGATGCTATTATTTTATAACTATATTATTATATTATTGAAATTCATCATATTGATATAATTATGTAAACAAGGTTGATGAAAAGGCCGTTACGGCACAAGCATTAAGAAAAACATCCACATCCTTGCAGTTAATGCTTATATACATACTCACAACACAAGACAAAAACATGATCTCCATCTTAGCCAATGTTCTACAAACCTTGGCCAGAAAAACTCCGATTATATAAATAAAATTCTCTTCAACCTTGTTCCAAAAGAAATCAAAGATATACCTCAATATATTAAATTCAAAAATGAGCTGACAAAATTTTTATTACAAAAAGCTTACTACAGTGTAAATGACTTTATCACATCAACTGACCTAGGGCCTACCGTAATTTTAAATCAGTTTGTTGTTAATGTTACAATATTTGAAATTTGGAAATTTAACTTCTTCTTATTCATTTCTTTTTATCCAAGTTACCTAATAAGTAATAATGTAATATTGTAAACTTGCACTGTATCATTGGCTTTTGGCAGTAGGCCTATGTATTACCTAATATTGATTGATTGATTGATTGATTAAGGTCTTTATTTTAAGGAGGGATTAAGGCTAGTGAAACCTTATCTTCCATCCAACCTTTATATATGAGAGACTATGTGATGAAAGATGATTACTTGTTAGTGACATGGAAATTATGGTATTTTATTATTAGTAGATGTACTGTATGTACTATAGGATTATTTATTTATTTATTTATTTAAGTAAGCCTTCTACAGTGTTCACTCATATGCATGTCATATAGACATGCGAGTATTTGAAGTTGTCAATAATATATAACATAGCCTACACTATTTTGTAAAGTTCATTAAGTTTAATACTTGTGTAAAACTAAAATGGACTACACGGTGAAAACTGTTGAAAACTGTAACGATTGTTATTTGTTGTTGTCCAAAATAAATTGAAATTGAAATATGTTTATAGGCCCTAGGTCTGTACAACAATATGCACATACTTGCTATGGCATCACATGTAATCCCACAGCTGCAAATAAATTACAATTACAATAACAATAACAATTACAATTACAATTACCATGTAGGATGTAGGCTAATATTCCCTACAGAAATTGAAGTTCTAATTTCTTCCACTAGGTTTCAAACAATGAAATGTCTAAAGATGAACGTTGTTTTAAAGATGTTGTTGGTGTGGCTCGTTGGTCTTGTTGTTAGCGTATCTGCTTCCAATGCAGAAGGTCCAGGGTTTGATTCCCGCTTAAGTCAGTAGTTTTTTAACTTCTGATTTGGACTTAAGTCCATCAGTTTGTGTCTTAGGAGTTTGTAAACGGTGATTTTGGAGCCGTCCTAGCCACGAAGCACATAGTAAATTCAGAGTTGTTCTGAATCGGCCTTGTTGATTCTGGCGTTGATTTGCGGATGTTCCCACTGTCCATACCACTGATTGCTATATTTCCTATTACGGTAAAAATATCGATCTTTGGTTGGTTATCGCTCACTCGTCGATTGCGTCGAGGCCTACAGGGTTGGCTTGGTCGCTTTGATTTACAGTCCTCCACTGAAAATCAGTTATATAACTGAGTGGATAGACTCTAAATACAATTTATTATTTATTTATTATTATTATTTATGCAGTAGGTAGGCCTACCTATAGCACTGTCACTCTGAAATTTTGTTTTTTGCAGTTACAGGCCTAATGCACGTTGCTCGGCTGTGTACACGCTCTAATTTTGATAAATGTTAAATTCTGACGTGGCATCCCAGGCTGGACAGGCATACACAATCGATAATATGCAGCCTAGGACTACACATAAAACTCCAACTCGACCGGGAATGAAAATCGTTTATAGGTCTAGTCAAGTCAAGTTGGAATAAATTGGGGTGCGCTTGAAATCGAGGACGTTGTTTGGATGCAATGTGATCAGTTGTAGGTCTAACCGAGCCTACAAGTACGATCCAAACCCTCTAGGATTTTTCATTCCAACACTTGGATAGCCTAGCACTTAGTTCTAGAGTTTTCCAATTTGGATGGTGGTAGGCCTATGTAGCTTTTCTTCTTCTTATCATTTAATTTCTTGCCCCTTTTTTTCTCTCCTCTCTTCTCTCTCCATGTTCTTATTCTTTTATTATTTACCATTTATCCTCTTCTTTTGCTTCTACTGCTCATCCTCATCATCCTAATTCCTAACTAGCCCTAGCTCATTGGGAACTTATTCGGTTCATGGGCCCCCCCAAAAAAATTGTTTTTTCCTGCATTTTAGTACCGGTAACGGTAATCGCGTAAAACTATTTTTAGGGCTAAACTTAGCCCTACAAAACCATTGCTACTTGCTACTGCTACCCAACATTGCTATTTTGGCATTCCTTTTCGGTATAGAAACGTTAAATGATGTGTAGGTTTTGTAGTTTTTTCCATAAAAAACAAATTGTTTTTTGGAGCCCATGAACCGAAGAAGTTCCGCTCATTGCAGACAATCACTACGTACCATCACAGCACTCAATCCGAACTGACTCAAGTCGGTTCGAGTTCAATTCGGTTTGAGTCTATTAATATACACACTCGATTGGAATTGAAGTCAATCCACTTTCCAAAGTGGACTGACATGAGTAAATTGCTTGATATACCGGTACAGTTCAATACGGATTCAAAACTGCCTTAGAGATTTAGATTTCAGTGAATACCATTATTAGGCAGGCAGTGTTTATTACATGTTTACAATAAAATGGCGTCTTAGAGGCTTTAATGTAGACATTAGAATTTATATTTACGTAGCTGTAGGTAGAGATACAAGTAGGCCTACATAGTATTTTCAAGTGTTATTTATAGAATCTTGTAGCAGATTTAAACTGCCACAACAACAACTTCAATTCGAATCGAAATAGGATTGAGGAAGTCGTTTCAAATGTCCGTGATATACACTTCAAGTCAAACCGAATTGAACTCAAACCGAATTCAGTCAATTCGGATTCACTACGTATATCACAGCACTCAATCCGAATTGACTCAAGTCGGTTCGAGTTCAATTCGGTTTGAGTCTCTTGATATACACACTCGATTCGCATTGAAGTCAATCCACTTTCCAAAGTGGACTGACATGAGTAAATTGCTTGATATACAGTTCAATACGCATTCAATACGGATTCAAAACTGCCTTAGAGATTTAGATTTCAGTGAATACCATTATTAGGCAGGCGGTGTTTATTACATGTTTACAATAAAATGGCGTCTTGGAGGCTTTAATGAAGACATTAGGCTTTATATTTACGTAGCTGTAGGTAGAGATACAAGTACATAGTATTTTCAAGTGTTATTCATAGAATCTTGTAGCAACAATTTAAACTGCAACAACAACAACTTCAATTCGAATCGAAATAGGATTGAGGAAGTCGTTTCGAATGTCCGTGATATACACTTCAAGTCAAACCGAATTGAACTCAAACCGAATTCAGTCAATTCGGATTGACTGCTGTGGTAGGCCTATAAGTAGTGATTGACTGCTGTGGTATAGGCCTAGGCCTACATAGTGAATATGACGGTATAATCTTAATTTGACGGGAATGTTATTTTACATTAAATTTATGATTTTCCTTTTTCTAATTGAATATTATTATGTGTTTACTTGGTTTTTGGGCGCGGAAAGTAGTTTCTGGACTTATTTAATCACTTTTAGTTTGATTGAATAACACACGCAATCCCTACCCCTGAGCCCTACACAACACTCGTCCAACTTTTCAACACAGTTTTTTCCAAAGAAAAAGAATAAAAAAACAACTTCAAAATAGAAACAAATGAAGAAGACCTCATTATTAACGATTTATTTATACTAATCACTCTGAAAATATACCTACCAATTAAATAGAATAACACATATTTAACACAAACACTCGCTCATTTCACTGTCATTGATCCGCCATGTTTGGTATTTACGTCTTGATTTTACTTACTAGGCGTACCAACCATTTTCGCTAAAATACTCCACCTACAAAACCTTTAACGTCGCTATTTTAAATATAAAGGACTTTCACCACAAAAGGATTTTCGTTTAAAATAGCGACGTTAAAGGTTTTGAAGTTTGTGATGAAGAACGTGATGATTCTATTTTGGATTTTTTTTGTGTTCTTGTAAGGTAACTTGCAGTGAGTACATCTCAGCACGGTAGGCCTAGGCCGCGTCGCTCCGCGCTACTTATAACTTACTTTTGTTTATAAAACAGAAGCTGAAAATTATTTTTAATTGGTTTCCGCGCATTTATTTTTAATATACTTTGAAATATCAGTGATTTGGCAAAGAAAATAAAGTAAAAAAACAAAAAATTGCAATTCCGTCAAACTAGTAGAGTTCCGAATATGACAGGCACACTTTCAACTTTCAAGCTTGATTTCTTATTCTTAGACTGGAATATACTTACAAACCCTTGGTTAACAGCTTCAATTGCTCTAGATTTGTAATATTTTTCACCCTGTACACATTGTAGATGGACACTCTTAACGACTTGAAACGGCGAGCCAAAGAAAGGAATGCTCACTTCGTACTGTGATTTAGTACAAGCATTCTTTTTGAAGAATATTCTGCCTAAAAACAGATGAACAAGAGGCTACAGCACATAATAAAACTACACAAGCAGCATGCAGCACATTGCAGTCAACAAGAACCTTACCTTTTGATTTTGCATCACCAAGACTTGTTCGTGTTGAAAATGAAAACCCCGCTGCATTTAGGCAAGTTAAAAATGATTTGTACTTTTCCTCTCCATCAACATGACCAGTATAAACTTTTAACGTTGTGGATGAAGGTAATTGTAAGTTTTGCAAGTGAGAAGTAACGACGTTAACCAACTCAACCATGGTTAATTTTAAGGTTAGGTTAGGCCGCGGAGAGGGCAAACCGGCAAAGGTAAACATTGGACTTTAACAAGGCGGTGGTTTTATTTTCAGCTTTTTATTTTTATTTTTTAAATTATTTAAATGGAGGGGTAGTTTTAAAAGTAACGATTCAAGAACCATAAAAGAACTGATGAAGATCTTTGTTTTTCACTTCCTGATAATGTCATGACAAGTAAAAAAGATCAACAATTCAACCACTCAAAAAATTAAATTGATGCACTTAGCTCAAAATTAAAAGGGAATCATCAAACCACATTTCCCAAAGTAGGTAAATGAATGATACATAATATATTATGTATCATTTCAACGATGGAATATAATTGATTGATTTTATTTAAGGCAGTGGATATTCGTGCGGTCAGCCGTAATAATAATGCAAAATTATTCGTATGGTCAAAGATTTGATTGGCTTGAACAAATAAGAACCTACAAAACCATTAACGACTCTATTTGAAATATGAAAGACTTTCTAAACAGGAAAGGAGCTTTTCCAAAAATAGAAACGTTTGCTAAACAGAACCATTTGCAGAAAAACATGGGCATGAATACAATGATAAAAAAAAAACAACAACCCATCGAAGATTTGAACCGCCAACCTTTCGCATAGAACTCAAACGCGCTACCACTCTGTACACACTGCACTGTGTAAATCTATTAGCCATTGTTAGGTGGTGTCACGGCTGACCGTGCAATTATACACTCTGTTTAATTAAAGTACGTTGTATCGAACAGCAACCCTAGTATTTACATTTGGGGCCCAGAATCCTGTAGGCCTACTTTAAATTCCCATCCCGCACTTACCATGAAAAGTCATGCAGTATTATATAGCATCAAGTTTATAGTGTAGTATGCAGTTTTTCCAGTGGTTAATTTCTAAAATAGTAAGTGTGCGGACGCTCAACTTGGGTCTATATTATTAAGAAATTTCTTGAACTTCCCATTAAACAATTGTTTCTGGAAAAGTAGACTATGTATTCTGGTACAATGGGGGGTCTGGGGGTATGCCCCCCAACTAGTGCGGGTGTCCGTGTGGGGCGCATTTGCATTGCCTATTAATTTTTTGGATTTTTTACATAATTCCAAATGGTGGTAATTAGTTTTTAGCGTGCTTTGGTCGATAATTGGATGAGCGAAGCGAAGACTTCAATTTGACTTCGTGTTTTTTTGTTTGTTTTTTCACTTACGTTACCCCAAGAAAAATAGCTCGGGTGTTTTGTTTTTGTTAGTTTTTTTGTCTGTTTGTTCGCTCTCTACCGGGCAAACGGCATATCGATGGTGAAGAACCAATACCTCCTATCTGCCATTTTCTGCAAAAATGAGATGTTGGTGTCTATGTATACAGAAAATTATTTCGAATTTTTTGGTGCTAATGCTATCTAACAATGCTTAAACATCTCCAAAAGAGACATATAGTACTACCTTACATCAATATTTCCTATCTGCCACCGCCAACTAGTTACTTTTTTTAAATCAGTTTTAATGCTCTCCTGAACAATTTGCTTTTTGGCAGATAGAAGGTATTGGTTCTTCACCATCGATATGCGATCTTGATGAAAATTGGAGGGGACCTTCAAAATCTCTGAACTTAGACCTGCCACGTTTTTGGGTATATCGATCAAATATTTCTTATGATTTTCGTACTTTTACGATTTTTTTCATTTTTTAATGAGATATTTTCGTGATATTTGGCAAACGGCTACTCCGATATTGATGAAACTTTATGGGAACGTTTAAAATCACTGAAATTATATGTTATGAATTTAGAAACATTTGAAAAAAATATTTCTTATAGAAATCGTACTTTTACGATTTTCCCCCCGGTTTTTGATTACGATATTTTCGTGATATTTGGGCCAATTCTGACCAAACAGGTGGGGCTACAATCGTTTATATTTTACATTGACATACAGATTGTAATGATGTAGTGCCTCTTGAAAGAAAAAGTTGAAAAGGTTGGTCAAAATTCATTGGATGAGCGTAGCGAGCGAAGCGAAGATTCCATTTCACTACACTGGAGAAAAAAATCCGGAATGTTTTTTTTTTCTGTATTTTTGTGTGTCTGTTAACACGATTCCGGCTAAACCGATACTCCAATTGCGATGAAATTTTATGGAGGCCTTCGAAATCTCTGAACGAAGAACTGCCACGTTTTTGAGCGCAATCGAAAAATTATTTCTCATGAAAATCGCAATTTACCGATTTTTTTCGATTTTTAAAAAATTTCTTCAGCTTATAACACCTACATGCTTTGTCCGATTTTAATGATTTTTTCACAGAACCTTAATTTTATGAATTTATGTATTCGTGTGAAATTTGAGCGCAATCAAAAAACTATTTCTCATGAAAATCGAAATTTTACGTTTTTTTTCTTTTTTAAAACAATTCTTTGACTTTAACACCTATATGCTTTATCCTATTGTAATAATTTTTTCACGGAACCTTAATTTTATAAATTCATATATTTGTGTAAAATTTGTGCGCAATTGAATAATTATTTCTTATGAAAATTTCAATATTACGATTTTTCCTTTTTTTAAATTACAATTAATTAAAAAAATTTAAAATTTAGGTTAATTTTTCATTTAATTTAATTTAATTTTAAAAAAAATCTTCAACTTAGTAATGATTTTTTCACAGAACAACAGAAAATCCGCTTAACACATGGCAGCTCAATGCACCAATTACGCTCATCCAACAACGCGGCGGGACTTAAGCGTTTTCCTAGTAGAAATAAAGGTTTTAATATAAGCCTTTTACAGGTGTATGATGAACAAGTAATATCAAGTAACTGTAGAAAAAGTAATGAGATTCCACATGAAAACATAATCATTCGACAGAAATAATCCAAAAAAGCTCATCCATCAACGCGTCTGGAAAAAGCATTTGCGAAGCGGCCTAGTTTATAAAATTGTGATGGTCCACATATTGTCAGTTTACAAATTGTCACTACAAAATTTTCAGAACTGCCCATTTTGTGTTGTTTGTCGCAGGATATTTTCCAAGGGGGGGGGGGGGGATGAAACAATTTAACACACTATCCTTATGTAAGGGTGGGTTTTTTCCTCGTTTGTTACTTTAAAGCCGATTTTGGGATGTTAAAATAGGATGATACGAATTAAACTAAAAAAATTGCAAGTTTATTTTATTACACCTTTTTGGATGAACGAAGCGAAGACTTCAATTTCACTGACCCCCCAAAAAAATTAGCTCGGGTGTTTTTTTTGTTTTTTTGTTTGTTTGTTTGTATTTTTGTCTGTTTGTTCGCTCTCTACCGGGCAAACGGCATATGCGATCTTGATGAAAATTGCAGGGGACCTTCGAAATCTCTGAACTTAGACTTTCCACGTTTTTGGGTACAATCGAAGAAATATTTCTCATGAATATCGTACTTTTACGATTTTTTGTGCGATATTTTCGTGACATTTGGGCCGATTCTGACCAAACGGGTGGGGCTACAACGATCATACTTTACATGCACATTAAGGTAATGGTTATGTATTGCTTTTTGAAAGAAAAAGTTGAAAAAGTTAGCCAGAATCCATAGAATAAAGGTTTAAATATGAGTTTTTTGGGGTTTATAATAACATTTAACACAATAGAAACTTGACAACAATCACCTACAATGCTTTCACAAAGCACTTGCAAAGGAAAAGTGGTCCCACGCAAACTAAAAACTTACAAAAAAAGCTCATCCATCAACGCGGCGGGACTCTAGCGTTTTCCTAGTTTAATAAACTAATATTACAAGCAGTAGCGTATCTAAGAATTGACAATTGTCTGGAGAAAGGTGGGGGGCTGGCCATGCAAAACTAATACAGGTGTGCTGGAGTCAAGTTCCAGTTCTGCCAATGGTTATTATGGCGCCGAAAACCACGATTAAAAATGTTTTATTTTAATTATGGAAGAAACTTACACAACTCATACATTGCTTACAACATTGTAATTGTATTGACTTTACAATTATAGAATTTCGAAAAGTAAGCGAGCGGACGCGTCCTCCCCAAAATTAACCACTGCGTTTGTCTACTTGGCCACACATACAAAAATACGATAGTCACCTAGGTAGTTCATTTATCATATATGTGCAGATTAGCACAGTGCGATTAAATTTTTCAATCTTACGACAAACATACTAACGGCTAGCATATATTCGATGGTATAGCGCAGTAGACAAGCGGATCCAGCTTATAGCTAACTATAAACTGAATGGTATTAAGTGTTGTATTATTATATCAGGATTTCCCCACAGGGTGTAAGTACCTACTCTTGAGAATTATCAGCAGTTGCAATTATTACCTATCAATATCATCATTATCTGTTGCCACATCAAACTCTGCGTTGGGTCGGCATTCCGCCGGGCGTGGAGGAGAGAAGTGGCTGCCGCCACTCCTTTCCTTCCACCACATTCCAGTTTCCTCCTCGCTGTTCCACATTTTTTCTCACACTATTCTGCCATTGTTGTCGTGGTCTGCCCCTTGGTCTCCTACCTGGAATTTACAATTCCATCATCCTTCTCGGTAATCTCGCTCTTTCCAACCTTTTGACTTGTCCGAACCAATAATCTGCTCTCTCCAATTCACTCCATTAAATTCCTCACGCCTACTTGATCTCGGATATCCTCATTGCGTATTTGGTCCCATCTTGTCTATACCTACAATGCTTCTCAAAAACTTCATATCCACAGCATGCACAAGGCTCTCATCCACTGTTGTCATATTCCAAGTTTCTGCTTCATCTGTCAGTATTGGATCAAAGTAGGTCTGGTAGATGATAACCTTGCACTTCTGTTATACAGTGTAAAGAAAACTAATGCTCATGAACAAAACGCTTTAAGTTTTCTCTATTCCTCACCACAATTTTAATCAAACTTATCTCTGTCTTTCAAGTATTTCCCGGTTATTGGAGCCAAATGGATGAAATTATTGTTCAAAAGTGATTTAAACTTGTTGAGTTCAATAAACTTTTATTTTTTTACCAATAATACATTAAATAATATAAGTATAACATTATTAATAATACAGCTCCATTATATAGGGAGGGGTCATCATTTTTACAATACAATGAAAGAAATGTATTGAACTTAATAGTATAAGCTTTTAGCACAGAATTGGGATGTGATACAGTATCGAAACATGTTAAAACGCCTGCAGTTCAATTAATTTTTGTAACTATTTGGAGTAGTGTTGGTATTATTATTATTATGGTACTACTGTACATACATTATACATCCGATTATACTCCCACCCAATGTCATCCCTGTTGAGAACCAGTCAAAAGAAGAAGTGTTTAGGTGGAGTAAATAATTTGCATGACCCTCTTTTGACTCATCTAGAAGAGTCACCTTGAGTCAAGGAAGTAATTTGAATAAATTTTTGAGCCCAGTATAGGCACTCTACAAAAATGTTCCATAGTACAACATAACTTGAATATATAAGACATGAACCAAGCTAATCGAGATAGCGTACATGGCATTAATAATGGAAAGCTCACACAATTGTTACCAGTACCTATTAAACCTATTTACGTAAATGGGCTGCCACAATAAATGAAAAAAGGGATACATAATAATTGCGGGCATGCGAGTAGTAGCACTTTTTTATCCAGGTTCGAGTAGTAAAATACCCACATGTATTGCGTAGATATTTTTCAGGTTTGAGTACTTATTCAAATTTAAATTTATTCAGTGTTTTTGGGTTACAGCTAACTGCCAACTGGACACTGAAGATTGGAAATTTTGTTAAGATTGGTGGACTGGTACGTGATAGCGGTATAACCGTAACTTTTTAAAAAACCATTTTATCAGTGCTAACTGTAAACTTAGTAGCAAAAGTAAAAATAAATAAAAATTAATGCTGTGCATGTAGAGGATTGGACAATTTTGATAGTACCTAACTACGTTAACATTTTTGGTTTATGTTTTGATTTTCATTGAATGGCATTTGGATGTAGGCCTAAGCTATAAATTGTGCTGCTACACAACAAATTAAAGCTAGGCCTAAATACGAAAAAACAAAAAAATAACTGCTTGTCATAAATTTAAATTACAATGGTTTGGTTTGACAAAAAATGAATGCACTATGCATTTTTGCAAATTTTGACTCGCAAACTAGGTAGGCCTACCTATTTTAACTTTTGGGCCGGTCCCCATATATCCAAGCCAACGTAATATTTCGGGTATCCGCAAACCTCAAATAATAATAATAAAAATATTTTAAGTCTTCGTCTTGTCTTCTGATCGTGTCACCCCGGACACTGGAAAGCTGAATTGCAAGATACTTATTTGGACTGTATGATACTGATAACCAAAATTTTTTTAAAAACCAATTTACAACTGACAACTGTTACGTTAGCTGCAAAAAGGGTAAAAAAATAAATAAAATTAATTAGTTGTGCTTTGGGTAGAGGATTGGGACAATTAGATAGCCACCTAACTACGACAAACTTTTTGGTCATTAGTTTTAAAATTTTCCTTAATAGGCGTTTGTCTTCGGACTCTTAGGCGAATGTGGCGCACTAAAAATTACCTAACCTAAATCAACAAAACACAAAATAAAAACTGTGTAGGCACAAAGTTAAATTACAAGTTGTTGTACAAGAAATAATGCACTATGCATTTGGCAAAGATCGCAAACTAGGTGGCTTACCTATCTAACTTTTGGGCTCGGGCCCATGAATCCAGCCAACGTATATCTGGATTCGAAAACCTCTTGCAAAAAAAAAAGCTCCGTCTGCTTCTGCAGTGTCCATCACAAGGTATTAGATGGAAGGCGGGGCCACAAGCACAAAGTAGTTCCGTCTAGCTTGGTGACTTTTTGAACGACAAACAAACATGTCTTCCGATTTTAACAAACAACGAAAGTTACATTACTGGACAAAACAATGGGAATTGCTACGATTGCAAGCTGAAGGCTATAGAAAGTAAATGCTATAATTAACATTATGAATGATTAAGTTCTAGTTGGTGTTTCAAGGCATTTGGCATCGTAGGATAAAAATTTGCAATACATTTCAAATTACTACGTAAACACTTTTAATTAGGAATCGACTTAACTTAATGTAAATAAACATTTATAAAAGATATCTAGTAGGTCCACAATGTTTTACTCCAAACCCCTAAAAAACACTGGTTGCTTTCTATTGTCTGGAAAAATTTCCCAACCCTGAGCAAAGGCCCTGATGTAACGGTCTGGCACACACATCAATGTTTTTGGTTTTTTGTAAATATTATAGTATATGCCTTAATTATTATCTAGCTATCGATTCAGATTAGAACCCATTGTTTCTTTCAGGCACTGCCTAAAAATAGCTCCAATGTAAAATAAAAAATATTCTTCTTAAAAAAACATACTACCCAACTCACACCCAAAAACTATCTAGAATTATTATCCTGTTGTTGGTCCACCAAAAAGAAATGTGCCACAATATATTACGTCAAGCACAATTTATGCAGAAGATTGGTACACAAGCCCCCCACCCCCACACACATTGACTGAAATGGTGGCAAGACAACACAAAACACAAACAAAAAATTGCACAACTCTGCAAATTTAACTATTCAACGTGTAAAAAGAAAAACACAACATGTGCCTACTCAACAAACAACAAATGTGTGTTGCAAACAAAGTGATACCAAAGCATGGAATTATTATAAATAATTAATATATTACCTATATATTATATAGTATGTTATAGGCCTATTTATTTTCAACTAGAATTAATATTGCAGCTTAAATTTGAAATAATATATGTAACACTTATTTTATTTATACAGGCCAGATATAGTAGGCAATAGGCATACATACATAACACAAAGGGTGCTTATGGAAACCTCTTCAAAAGATCCGATCGGAAAGGATGCAATTGTGATAAGAATGCTAGAGGGGAAATAAGAAACTAAGAGAGTGTTTAGGATATTATGTTGAGGATGTGATGTGGTATGGTGGAGGACGCAGGTGGGCGTTAGTCACGTGACATTTTAGATTTAACATCAATATTCAATACCATATTGGTGTGAGATAGGATCCAAAAGCTTACCTTCAAAAAGTGATGGTGGCTGCTGAGTTACTTGAAGAATAGTAGCATAAATATATAGTACAAACACAGACAACACAAGACGTTTCGACACGGGGCTGACTGGCAGTTAGTGGCCATTTTCCTTTCTCTCTTGAGTGAACAAGACCTCGTGTTGAAACGTCTCGACTCTAGTGTTTTTCTGTGTTTTGTATATACTATTTATGTTACTATTCTTCAAGAAACTCAGCAGCCACCATCACTTTTCGAAGGTAAGCTGTTAAGATCCTAACTCACACCAATATACTCCAGCCGATTGGCATTCTTTCTACATAACTTAACATCAATACCATTCATCACACCTAAATTTACATGTTCTTCTCAAATATAGACTTTGAAAGTCACTTTTGTTTGAACATCTCCTACATCGCTATACTATATTCATAATAGAATAATGAAGACGGAGATGTACGTGGTGCACTATACCGATTCGGCAATTATATTTTGGCGCGTAAAATTTGGCAACCCTACTGCTGCCCGGATCACTGATCTACTGATCGAATCTTTCGCTCGTATGAACATGTGTATATTTCCGAAAGCAGATGTAAGGATCAGAGTTGGTTTTCGTAAGCACCCAAAGACAAGTAATTTTCGCATCTCTTTTGTAACATACACTCAATATTATTAGGAAACCAATCAATTGGGCCAATGCAGATTCTCTCAGTATTATTAGGAAACCAATCAATTGGGCCAGTGCAGATTCACAAATGTATTTCTTTAGTGTTTAGAACATTCTCAAATGACTTATGATTATTACTCAAGTAGAAAATTATTCCTACCTATAGGATCATTTAGTAGAAAACAGTAAACACCCACTCATATGATCAGATTATTTAGTGTAAAAGTAGGTCACATATGGCCCATATGGGTCAAACTCAGGTCCTCTACTGAAGGCCTGTATGCAACACAAGACAGATTTATTCAAAATGCAGCATGATTTATTCAAATTTGTAGGCCTAGTCTATAAACTTTTAGTACACATTTTTGATAGGAGTCTAGCATGTGTTTTTACTTTTTACCATCATTATACGGTACATAAGTACTAGGTAGTACCCTATTTAAATAAATAAAACTGGCCCTGAAGGACTTTTCAAATGTTGTGACCACAGTTTCCACTAAGAGCATAGGCTCACCATTGATTACACATTTTGACCACCATATTTTGACATTTTACCTGTGACTATAAAATTAGATTACACTAGGAAAACGCTTAAGTCCCGCCGCGTTGTTGGATGAGTGTAATTGGTGCATTGAGCTGCCATGTGTTATGCGGATTTTCTGTTGTTCTGTGAAAAAATTATTACTTGGTCGAAGATTTTTTTTTAAGTAAATTAAATAAAATTACAAAATTTACTTTATTTTTTTGTTTATTTTTATTAATCGTAATTTAAAAAAAAGAAAAAAATCGTAAAATTTCAATTTTCATAAGAAATAATTATTTGATTGTGCTCAAATTTTACACAAATATATTAATTCATAAAATTAAGGTTCTGTGAAAAAATCATTACAATAGGATAAAGCATGTAGGTGTTATAAGTCAAAGAATTGTTTTAAAAAAGAAAAAAACTGTAAAATTTCGATTTTCACGAGAAATAATTTTTCTATTGCGCTCAAATTTCACAAGAATATCTTAATTCATGAAATTAAGGTTCTGTGAAAAAATCATTATAATCGGATTAAGCATGTAGGTGTTATAAGTTGAAGAAATTAAAAAAAAATTAAAAAAAATCGTAAAATTGCGATTTTCATGAGAAATAATTTTTCGATTGCGCTCAAAAACGTGGCAGTTCTAAGTTCAGAGATTTCGAAGGCCCCCATAAAATTTAATAGCAATCGGAGTATCGGTTTAGCCGGAATCGTGTTAACAAACACACAATAATACAAACAGAAAAAAAAGAAAAACATTCCGGATTTTTTTCTCCAGTGTAATGAAATGGAATCTTCGCTTCGCTCGCTACGCTCATCCAATTACAAAATCAAATTTGCAAACACATCGTAAGCATTTGCAAGTACCACTCACAAATTGAAATATTCAAAATTACCAATTGCTAAGAATTCGCATCCAAAGTCCTACATCCATTAGCAACAAATACAAAATAAAAAAGCAAAAAGTGGGTAGACTCTTAATAAATACAAATGTATTTATTTGATTGGATGAGCGTAGCGAGCGAAGCGAAGATTCCATTTCACTACACTGGAGAAAAAAATCCGAAATGTTTTTTTTTTCTTTCCTTCTTTCTTTTTTTTCTGTATTTTTGTGTGTTTGTCAGCACGATTCCGGCTAAACCGATACTCCGTTTGCGATGAAATTTTATGGAGGCCTTCGAAATCTCTGAACTTAGAACTGCCACGTTTTTGAGCGCAATCAAAAAATTATTTCTCATGAAAATCGCAATTTTACGATTTTTTTTGATTTTTTGAAAATTTATTTTACTTATAACACCTACATGCTTAATCCGATTTTCATGATTTTTTCACAGAACCTTAATTTTATGAATTAAGATATCCGTGTGAAATTTGAGCGCAATCGAAAAATTATTTTTCATGAAAATATAAATTTTGTGGGTTTTTTCTTTTTTAAAACAATTTTTACTTACATGCTTTATTTTATTGTAATACTTTTTTCACAGAACCTTAATTTTATGAATTTATATATTCGTGGGAAATTTGAGCGCAATCGAATAATTATTTCTTATAAAAATCCCAATTTTTTGTTTTTTCAATTTTTTAAAATTCATACGATTAATTAAAAAAATTAAAAATTAAAGTTTATTTTTTATTTAATTTAATTTAATTAAAAAAAAATCTTCAACTTATTACTAATTTTTTCACAGAACAACAGAAAATCCGCATAACACATGGCAGCTCAATGCACCAATTACGCTCATCCAACAACGCGGCGGGATTTAAGCGTTTTCCTAGTTTAAACCATAATGACCAAAGATTAAGGAGGTTTAGGGTAGTTATGATTATATACATAGCGTCAAATTAATAATTTACTGTGAAACTCCTCAATGAACTTGTAGAATTAGGCAAAATAGTAGTGAAATTACCCCCATATCCTTTTCACAGAATGAAATAGGAACCAAGTAGATCTAGTCTAGTAATGATAGTAGGCCGATCATATTATCAGAATTTTGTGATGGCCATAAAACATATGTAACTTTCTATAGGGTAATATACATGTTACAGGCTACTGGTACTGTATATTACGTATTAATACAGTCCTGTCCAAAAATAGGACTGTTTTAGGCCCACATGTAGCATTAGTAGTTCATAAGATAGAAACAAGACTATGCCACAGCTTCCTTCTACAGAATCACATAATTTATTTACAAACAGCATATACCCTTCAATAATAATATACATTTCTATTTGGGACAGTTCTCCAATATAAAGAATGAATACCTAGGCCTATAGTAAACAAAATGTACAATGTACACAGAATGAGAAAATAACTAACGATGGGCAAAAATATTGCAGGGGTAAATCAATATTGATGTATCGGAATTTTATTAATTGTGCCATTTGGCAATGTTTTGAAATTTATTTACTATTTTCAAAATTTACTTAGGGCCAGTCTTATTACCAGGCCTATATGAAGATAGATGAGGGTTGTGGAGTATGGTCAAAAATCAACATTTACAGTATGTTTTCCACTTCCAGGTCTAAATAGCGACTCTTCAAAATTAAAAAAATGTACACTAGCAGAACAAATTATTTTTAATTTGTATTAAAATTTGTGGCAAACAATGGGATTCTATTCTAATAAAGTAAATTTGTTTTCAAATGTAAATACAAGTGTTAAATGAATTTTTTGTTCTTTTATGATACTGGTATTCAATAGAGAGTTAAATCTCAATATTTTAGCCCATTCCCATAAAAACCTTGCTAGTTGCTGACAACACCGCAAGGCAGCACTTTGGTGTTGTTGGTGGGTCGTTTACGTCAGTACCGTCGGCCGCGTCGGCCGGAAGGGGGAGGTCCCTCGTTGTCGCCTCTCCTGGAGGGTGAACGAGACGGCGGTCTCTTGTAGCCGTACCTTGTGTCGGGGCAGTCGCGGGAGAAGTGGCCCTTGTCTCCGCACTGGTAGCATCGCATGTTGGGGTCGAAGCCGCGTGAGCCCCTACCACGGGTGCGCGGACGAGCGAAGGACACTCGCACCCGACTTCCGCAGAGGGTCATGCCGTCGGTGGACTTCAGGGCGTCTTCCGCGTCGTCTTTCAGACAGAAGACGATGAACGCGAAACACGGCGGCGATTTCGCCACCCAAATCTCTTGGATCGGGCCGAACTTCTCGTAGACGTGTTTCAGGTCCGACTTGGATATCCCCATGCCGAGATCCGCGACGTGTAGCCGGGCCCCGTCGTCCTCGTAGGCCGGACTTCGGCTCCGACTGCGACTACTGGCGCTGTTGCTCGCCGACCGCTTCGGACGCGGGCTACGCGATCGCTTGCGGTCCCGCTTGTTACGTCGGGACTTGTGGCGACGTTCGCCGCCGGGACTCGGGTCACGCTTGCGCGTCCGTCTCTTAGGGGGCGGATCCTCGGGACTGCTGGACTTGTAGCGCTGCCTGCGCGGGGGTGGACTACCGGACACACCACGCAGCATCGGGGGACTCATGGATCCATTCATCCTTGCTGCAAACATCACAGACGGAGACACGTGAGAATATCTGTACCAGATTCATTTAAGAACATAATTTAGCATTTTGTACTAGACCTATATAATATTTATTTTTTCCAACCCTAAAAATCTACAGTAGGCCCTTTACCGTATTTATTTGACTATAGGCTGTCTTCGAGTAATGGACGCACACCAATTTTGACTACTTAACTGTTTAAACAGTATGGAATGTTTATAAACACTATTGACGAATGGCTTCGCATTCTTCGCATTTTAAAATTCAACATGAGGAAGCAAATCTTTCGACTTAAAGGCTAACAGCATTATTATAATTTATATTAGGCTAATAATAGGCCTAAGACTAAGCCTATTTACTTTGCAAATTCTTGCAAAGACCTATAGTCAGACGGCATACCTGGAGATATCCACGGAATACTTCAATTTTAGTATAAAAGCATGAAATTTGGCATGATGATCGGACATACCCTACTGATGATTTAAGGAAATGGAGCCAATTGAGAATTTACCCAGGGACCCCTCAAATCAAAGATGGCGTCCAAACATGGCCTAATTTTTTTAAATTATGGTCCTATGTTATTCATTTTCACTTTACGCACGTACTATCAAGTACTGAATATAAATTTGAGGTTCAAATTAACTTTTTTAAAATCAGAAACCTCTTAAAATTAAAGATGGCGGCCAAAAAATCAGTTTGTCATTTATTAACGGATTTGATTAAATTTCGGTTTCTACACGTATATTGAGCTGCTGAGTATCATTTTGAGGTAAAAAATATGTTTTGTGACATTTATTGGTCACATAACCTAGAAAAAGTTTGAAAAAGGACGAAACAAGATTTTATAATGTGATTAGTATTTACTTATCACTAGTAGCCAAACCTGATAAAAACACTAGTACGTATTTAACATTAATAAGTGTTTGCTAAATAAAATACGTACTAGTGTGTTTTTATCAGGTTTGGCTACCAGTGATAAGTAAATAATCACATTACAAAATCTTGTTTCGTCCTTTTTCAAACTTTTTCTAGGTTATGTGACCAATATGTCACAAAACATATTTTTTACCTCAAACTTTTTCTCCAGGTATGCCGCGTGACTACTAATAGTAATACCAAGTTATAGGCCCTAGTCAACCTAATTGGAAGAAAATGAAATTTTTAAATTTAATAATGTCTTCTTTCACAAATTGTTACTATTCAATGCCGGTATGTCTTAAGTTGTTAAGTAGCCTACTGGTAGACCTCAGGTGTTAATTGGAACCAAATAAGGAACCACTGGGCACAGACTATAATAAAATATGATAGGCCTACTATTTGGAGACCAACGGGAATTAAAAGAAAATCTAAAAGACTGAAACAGCTTAAAAAGTTCCAAGATTAATTCAATATAGCCGGTACAGTAGTAGAAAACATGCAAACACATTACAACAGTGGGTAGCCCAATTAAGCTTCTTGCATTTTTAAAACTGGATGTTGGCCTTTTTACTTAAGTCTACCGTCCCGTAGCCATGCAAACACGGACCATATCCAGATACATATTTAGTACTCTAAGTCTAGGCCTATGGGTAGTAAGAAATGTGATCTTTTCTTCATGCCAGTTTTTAATTATAAACTGCCATCAGTGGGTTTGGTATTTAAAGGATGACTCTTCTAAGTACACTCAAGGCTCATGACAGACATGTAGCATTCACACAAGGGATGGCACCAAGTTTGACAGGTCAAATTAAAATTGGTCAATTGGCCAAAAGTCGGTCAAATATTTTGCTCATATTGGCCTTTTGTGGCAGGATACTACGATACATTGTCTGCAACCAGGTTAGGCTAATCAATATTATTTGATCATTGATCAATGTTCAAAGGTGGTTATAATAATTATTGATGCAAATGAGTGAATGGGTGTAACTGTAAATGAGTGAAAATAACACTTTTGTGTGCTCACTGTCAAATACTCGCATGTCTATATGATGAACATATGAGTGAACACTGTAGAAGGCTTACTTAAATAAATAAATAAATAAATAAATAAATAAACAGTGAATTGTCCAATTTCAAATTTATAAAGGAATTTAATAAAAGTTAACTTTCCTTTGAATAATGAGTGATGCCAAATAAAATATTTATTAAATAAACAAAATATAACTTCAAATGATCAATTGACCTGAGTCAACCCAACTGGCCACAACAATCCAAATTTGAGGAATGCCCATGTTTTATTTGTAAATTATTAAAACAAACTTTGATCTATATTTTAAAAGTTATTTAAATGGTAAGATTACCCCCTTCCCATCTTTGTAATCATAATGGGGAAAATAACACTTGATCACATCATTCTTAACTACCTACTATATATAACCTAAACAATAAACATGAAACGCCCCCGAGTAAAAAATCTAATAAAAATACTAGAGGCAATCAATCTTCAAACACAGGACAAAATATAGCCTAAATGTTCATGTGCTGTAGAATTCAACCAAGGGCACAAGATTATTAACATCTAGAAGGAGTGAATTATGTGTACATAACAAAATCATTTAACATCAGGTGTAATTGTACATTTGAACATTGACATGGCACAAGCTTTATAAGCTTATGATTTCTAAAATGAAACAAACGTGTCAGACCAACATGATTAGTCGAAGTTCAAATCTCAATGTAGAGAAGCCAATCAAGACGACATTGACTCCAGCAGTTTATGTTTCGTCCTGTAACTTTGTGTTGCACATTCTCAGAACAAAACATTCTTTAAGTAGGTAGGTAGGTCTAGAAGACAATTAGTACAACGATACAATGGGCCTAGTTCTAGAGAATTAAAAAACAGGCTCAAGATATGTCCAAAAGGTACTAGACTAGATATAATAAATTGATGGCTAATCATAAAAAAATAATCAGCTTTTTATCATCCTACGGATGAAATTATGTTACAGTTACTCGAGAATAAATAATTTAAACATATACCCTAGATGTTTGCTAGTGGGAAAAGGTCTAGGCTTTTGTGTCAATACCTCGAGGAAATGAGAGTAGTTCTCCCGGCATCATCTTGACAGAACACAGTTATACCAGTTTTCTATCCATATTACGTCCTCCATTTTACCAGTCCATTCAACCCATTGAGAAGAGAGGGCCCGTTGTCGACCGCACGACCATTTCCATTCCATTCCATCGTTAAATTGAAGATCTATTCTATATATTCAATCCATGGGGAAAGTGAAGTTTCGTAGCAACCATATATCTGTCCACCAGTGGAAACCATAGAGCAGCCCTGAAGTTACCATTGGGGTGACCATCGTCGATCTACAAAGCGAGTCGCTTTGTAAATGCCGCTCCGCCACAGCCGACCTAACCATATACACCACCATCCCATCCATAGAGAACGTGGGGCGGGCCTCCGATGATGTCTCGGCTTGAGCGCGGGCCACAAGTAATACAACTTATCTAAAACCCAAAAAATAGCCTTCACCAACCAGAGCACGGACGGTATACTTTTTCAAACTTAAAGGCAATTATGACTTGGTACATATTTCATTATCATTAGTAGATAATCCAACTGTTTTGAAGTCAAATCCTACTGTACATTGAGAATGGCTGAGACCTGACTGACCAAGAGGAGAGTGATAGTAGCCTGACATATATTAAACAATCAATTTAAACTCAAAAGTCCATAGCCTACTAAAGATAGGCCTTAGAAGGGCTAGCCTACCTAGGACTACTTGTCATTTTCTTCTGAATATACAAGAAAAATTTAAATGTCATAATGCAAGACAGGTTCTAGTGAAGATTTTATTAATGTCTACCACAAACCATTCTTGTACCCGACTCCAGTCGATTTATTAATTATTTTGTAATTAGGCCTAGGGATAGTAGGCCTAGGCTATATATTTTTTTAGTCTTGACATATTAGAGCCTAGATACAGTATTATCATTTACTTTAAAGTTGACAGTATAAATCACACATATTGGAGACTTCCTCTATATGGAGATCTACCATAGCCTACTGATGGATGAAAATTCATTGTAGGTAGGGCCTACTAGGTAGCTAGTTATAAATACAAATATGTAGGGCCTACAACCACAGATATCACATCTGATTAAGCATGCTAAGCACAACACTAAAACATTTTGCAGGTATTCTTCGGCATGCAGAAACCAAGAGGGCCCAAACCTGCATGCAAAGCCCATGTCTACAACGCAGACGTGCATCATGGATGGCAGTGCACTGCTAGGCTAGATCCAAGTCTACGCCTATGGACAAATTGTCTAACAGCACCAGTAGACATGAGGGCTAGCAAAGAACATAGTAGAAATATATTAAACAATTAAAAACCTTTCAGAATATCTCATGCCCATGGTATCAGGTCTCATAGGCCTAGAGTCATTGTACTTAAAGGCCTATTAGGTTGGCTTAGGCCTACCTACTTAGTTGAGGATTTGTTGTATTGTATTATTTTATTCGTCATGTCCTTGTGATGTTTAGTTAAGTTGTTTATTCACCATTATAAATTTACATTCATTTGGGTTTTGTCATTTTAGTTAGCTAGTAGATACAAGAATCAGAAAATTATTACGGTAGCTAATAGCTATAAACATATCATAGTATATAGGCCATATAGCCTATAGGACTAGCCTATATATATAAATATATATGCCAGGCCATCTACACATAAAGTTTATAACTAGGAAAACGCTTAAGTCCCGCCGCGTTGTTGGATGAGCGTAACCTTGGTGCATTGAGCTGCCATGTGTTATGCAAATTTTCTGTTGTTCTGTAGAAAAATCATTACTAAGTTGAAATTTTTTTTTTAAATTAAAGAAAATTTAATTAAATAAAAAATTAACTTTAATTTTTTAATTTATTAATCGTAATTGTTAAAAAAAAATCTTAAAATTGTGATTTTTAAAAGAAATAATTTCTCAATTACGCTCAAATTTTACACTAATAGGTATATTAATTCATAAAATTAAGGTTCTGCAAAAAATCATTACAATCGGATAAAGCATGTAGGTAGCCTAGGTGTTATAAGTCAAAGAATTGTTTAAAAAATGAAAAAACCCGTAGAATTTTGATTTTTATGATAAATATTTTTTCAATTGCGCTCAAATTTCACAATAATATCTTAATTCATAAAATAAAGGTTCTATGCAAAAATCATTAAAATCGGATAAAGCATGTAGGTGTTATATAAGTCAAAGAATTTTTTTTTAAATTGGAAAAAAATCGTAAAATTGCGATTTTCATGAGAAATAATTTTCCGATTGCGCTCAAAAACGTGGCAGTTCTAAGTTCAGAGATTTTGAAGGCCTCCATAAAATTTCATCTCAATCGGAGTATCGGTTTAGCCGGAATCGTGCGGACAAACAGACAAAAATACAAAAAGAAAAAAAGAAAAAAAAAAAACATTCCGGATTTTTTTCTCCAGTGTAGTAGAATGGAATCTTCACTTCGCTCGCTACGCTCATCCAACAATAGGTCTAATTACATTATAGGCCTACAGTACAATTTGAAGATGGTGCAAATCAATTTGTTAAGTCTTAGGTTTAGGACAAAATAGTTGCTAAGCTAAAGCAAAAATAAATTGTAGAACTGATTGCATTCAAACAGATAGGTAGATATTCAGTAGGCCTACCCTACAATTTCTTGGTTGTATATTGTTCGCAATACGATATTAAATAGCAGTAATGAAATGGTGGGCAAGCTAATTTTGATTTGAAAACATATTTTTACTTCATAACCTCACTTTTACGAGATGGTTTTCGAAGGCGATTTAGTCGCCTTCAAGTAGCTGATGACCAAACCTGCTAGTATGTGAGTTGTATGCAGGCTAGCATGGAGCAGGCAAGCAGGTGAAATTACATATCAGATGCGCCCTAAAACGATTTTCAGCATCACTAGTAGTCCGGGGTCTATACCTAGGCTACGCAAATTTGAGACCGAACCTAGGACAAATTGCAATAGAAGCGAATTTGGTGTCATTGGATTAAGAAAAAAACTAAATAACCCATAAAGAAACCCCTAAAATCCCCGTAGGGTGGGTGGGTCTAATCATTCCCTAAATGAAAATGTAATAAAATTGAATAAAAAAAAAACGTGTTTTTGAAACCTAGTAGGAATAATGGTATGAAATCAAAGCATTTTCAAGGGTCTTTCGAATAAAAAATATGTCAATTGTTCAAAATTAATTTTGTGTCCAGCAGAGGTCAATGAAGGTCAAATTTTGTATTTTTTCAATGTAATTTGGCAAACGTTTTTCTATTGGCACAATAATGTTTTATGATTGTCTCATTGTTGTAAATAATTAGTAAATAGGCCACACTTGATACGGTATAAGTCAATCATGGCAGAAAAAGGTTATTAATACAATCTGTAGGGCTATGAACCTACGAGTATGTAGTCAAAAATCTGTTTACTTACGTTAAGGCGCACTCAAATCATGTTACGTAATAATGTAATTCGCCGATAGAGGTTTCTCACGTAGGCTACTACACATCAAGACTATATTTTGGGACGTACCTGGATCAAAACCCACACTTTAAAATCCTTACTGAAGATTTTATTCATGGATTTCCTTAAATATATTTGGTAGGCCTAAAATCTAAGATTAAGCCCCTTAATATAATTAATAAATAAATAAATAAATTTTATTTAGAGTCTACCCACTCAAGTTATATAACCTTGGACGTGTTATTTCCACCAAATTTCCACCCCATAAGTAGTAGGCATTGAGTAGGGTGTCCATTCGTCCCGTTAAAAACGGGACAGTCCCGTTTTTTAGGGACCTGTCCCGGTGTCCCGACAACTGTTCACGGGACGCTGTTTTGTCCCGTTTTTGTAAATATACCGATTTCACGTGTAGCTCGTGGCTCGTCTGCTGTAAATTTACGGACTACGCGTATTCTGTATACACTTTTCTGCTGGCCTTGACTTTGCACGAATGAATGCGTCATCAGCAGGCGGAGTGTAGAGGGGGGGTGGGGTTGGTTGACGGCATCAGTTACACGAATTGTCCCGAGCCCCAACAAAGTTTTTGTCGTTTTGCAGCCGAGCAACATGATAAAACATAACTGTGAGTATCACAATAAATATTTAATTTGATAATTCACCCAAAACAAACCTCCTTGGGTCCTTGCTTGCTCAGATCGTTGTAAATGCTGTCGTGAGGAAAAAATATATCAAAAAATTTAGAGTGCTTGCAAGCCTACTTCGCCTGCTTATTTGTAGAACTAATTGTATTCAAACAGATAGAATATATATAGTTCCCAATTCGATATATAATTATTATTAGCAGCAATTAAATGGTGGGGAAGCTAATTTTGATTTAAAAACATATTTTTACTTCATAGCCTCACTTTTACGAGATAGTTTTTTCGTCTCGTACGCGTGAGTGTGTAAAATGCCGCCGCCTAAACGTGTGTTTTCAATGACGATGTTAAGAAGGACTTTCCTTATCTTGTTAGACACGAGACTGATAATGATAAAGTGTTTTGTACGATCTGCAAAGCAACATTTTCTATAGTTATTATCCATTAAGGTAAACCCCCGAGTTGCCATTTTTCAGTTTAAAACATGACAAAATAATTGAAGTATGGTGAAAATCGGGCGAAAAAAGCCTCCGGCGAAAAAGCCTCCGGCGGCTGGGGCTTCGCCCCAGACCCCAGCTACAACCGCCAGAAGTTTGTCCCGCTTTTTTGGTTTGAAAATCTGGACACCCTAGCATTGAGGTTGTCTACGAGGAGATTTTATTTCGAAAAACCTATTACCTAGGTGCCCGCTATAGGGTACTGTGAACTTATGTGAACGACTTTATGTGAACTGGGCATTAACAAGTAACAATAGAAACTTGACAACAATCACCTACAATGCATTCATAAAGCATTTGCAAAGGAAAAGTGGTCCCACTTAAACTAAAAACTTACAAAAACGCTCATCCATCAACGCGGCGGGACTTTAGCGTTTTCCTAGTGATTATATAATATTATACTATAGGCCTAGGCCTACCCTACCCGTTGTCGATAAACTACGGGCTAGGTCCTAGCACTACGAGGCCCTACCTAGGCCTAGGCCTAGCCCGTAGATAGAGCCCTAGCTAGGTAGGCGGCCTATTGATAGGTAAGCCGTAGGGCCTAGGCTTACCTTTCGAGTTGTGGTCTTGGGCTGGTCTTGTTTCCTTATCCTAGGGAATCTAGTTGAGACGATTCGATCAAGGAGAAGCTGAGGTAGTAGCCCTAGCCTATTTCTAAAGATAGGGCTTTGCTTGCCTACGATGAATTATTGTTTTTAATTTCGCTGATAAAATTCTGATGACTTTGCGAAATGGCCATTAAACTCACAGCCTTAGAGATCAGCAGACAAGTATTCTTTCTAAAAACCATTAACATCCAGACGGCGGTGGTTCCGTTTCCGATCCATTTCCGATCCGTTCCGATCGGTTCGCACTTCGTTGTTGCCTGGTTGTTGCAGTAGCAGAGGCGGTATTGGAATATGGCAGCATTGAAGCAGTGATATGATTAGATCTTCTGGCCCGACCTAGGTCATCTGAATAGTGTTAGTAAACAAGTAAGTTGGTGATACTACATGTCATTATTATTATTACTATGAAGTTGTCCCTAGGCCTACCAATGGTCTTCTTCTCCAATTCTTGGTGGAATGACTTGTCTGGGGATGTAGTTTTAGGCCTAGGGGTAGGCTAGGCCTAGGCCTAGGCCTAGGCCTAGCCTAGCCCTAGGCCTAGGCCTAGGAGCTAAAGGTAGGCTAGTAGTAGGCCTAGTTCTCCTCTGCTGTTGACTCATTGTCGGTGGCAGGAATTCCTTCATATTCGGTCTTCATTTTCCTCACTTCTCATTCCCTCATTTTCATTTCCATTTCCACTTCGCTATCAACTCCCTTTTCTCTTTTCCTTCTTCCCCTCATCCATTTGCTCACTGATCATCTTTCCCTTTTTAAATTCTCCTTCTATTCCACATTCGAGCAAGGCCTCTTCTTAATTACTTCCTCATGCCGTTTGATTCTCTCTCAATCAATAACACTCCCCTCAGTCAGTATTTACCTTTGGCAGCAGCTTAATAGATTTCTTGAACCCAGCCAACTTTTTGTCCCGGTGCACATAACTTCCTAAGGTTTATGGTTTCTGGTTTAACGAAGTTGAAACATGCCCAATGCGTTATCGCGTTCACATTCTTTCCCAAGGTTTAAGGTTTAGGGTCTAAGGTTTAACAAGATGAAAATATTTCAACTTCTTAAGCATCATTCACAATTCGCCTTTAAAAAGAAACGACACGCGCCAAGCGGAGAAACGGCGAAACGCTCAGATGAGGTCGCTCCGGAGGTGGGTGTGGCGCTTGCGTTTAAAACTACACGGCGCGGCGAAGTTTTCGTCCAAGATGATTTCGAATAGTGAACGATATTGTTGTGTTCTGAGTTGCATATAAGGTAAAGCCACTAAGCCAACCATTAAAGACGGCACAATTATACCAAAGAAGATGAGATAGCAATAAATAAAGTAAGATCTAAGTTCTCAAAGTTTTGTGAGAATGCAGGCCTAATTCTAAGTAAATTCCGAAGATGGGCAATTACTTCATATTATTTCTAGCTGACGGTGTAATAATAGTGGTTTAGGCCTCAAGGTTTATAAACAAACAGTAAGTATTTCGACTTAAGAACACGAAACAATAATATTGTAGGTATGGATTGTAATCAGAATATCAATAATAATTGTACTTTTTCAGTATAGAATATATACTATATGTATAGCTAGTCTGCTTTATTCCACGGATGATAAAACTATAAAAACTCAGTAACTCGCTGAAAGATGTATTCAATAGTTGTTTGTTAAGGGGTTCAGTAATTTGCAATATCGATAGTGGTAGTTCAAACATCCCATTGCCGTTCACGTGAGACACATATTTAAAAGGTCGACGAGTTGAAACCCACCATCAGAAATCTTCACTGAACGTTTTACCTAAGGTTTACTCAGGAAAAAGTGAATGCTGGATCAGTCACATTTGAATATCCTTTGTATACATTTCCTCCCAAATATACTCACACGACCATGTATAGGGCCTACGTATAGTAGCTAGACAACAGAAGACAGACAAGTTTGTCCCTTGGCAGTTGGGACATTTTAATTCCTACGAAACGAAATATAGGCCTAAGATGTTTTACAATTGACGTGTAGCAAACTCGAAGGTAGCAAACCTGCTTATTTTGTTACAATACAAATTAAAATGCAGAGAAAGATACTTATTGAAAATTGCGTACGATTAGGCCCAAGTGTAGTAGAAAACAATTTTTATTATCTACTTTCGAATTTTATTTCCATTGTTTCCAAACAACTATAAACTTGGCAATTTAGTATGAAGTTCTTAGTACTCCCAATGAATGAATCACAAATAAGCTCAATGGTGTTTAAGTAATGGTTAATTACCATTATTTTGGAGCAATGTCTGGCATAATAATAATTATTATTATTTCACTTTTTGTTTGGAAATATATGTGCACTTCATTTATTTCTATTTATACTCGGTAATTATTTATTTATAAGCGTTTATTTGTGTAGGTATTTGATTATTGTTGTGTTTAAAATGTAGTGTTTCATATCCACTTGTAGGGCCCTTCTGTATATTTCAATTCGTATATTCATACTTTGTTATTGAAAAGTTTGCTTGGTATAGATGAGGCCTAAATGGCTAGGATACTTAAACTGGGAACATGAATAAACATGTTTCAGTGGGGGAAAGGTACAGAAGGACGACAGCTTACCTTGAAAAACGTTAGGTAGGTCGCACAGACACAAAAAGATGAGTAGACAAAGTTGCTGATACGTTTCGACCAACTAGTGGTCTTTATCACTCAGCGTGAGTAGAGATACTAAAAGTAGTTCTAAAGCTAGCATGGTATGTACAATGAAGGCGCTGTCGGTGGGTGGTAGCAGGTGGAACTAGGTCTAGGGGAGGGAGAGCAGGGCGCGCCTGCTACCTGTTGTTCAGGTTAGGAGGCTCGCGAGATCTGGTGATGTGTTGGTGAGATAGCTCCCAGTTTCTTAGCTCCAACTGCCTGCAGTCATCGGGAAGCGCCTTGATGATTCTCGTTGTGAAACAGTCTTTGAAAGGGAGGCTGTGTTCAACAGCATGCTGGCCACAGGTTTGTCTGGATCCATCTGTTTGACACTTTGACGGTGGCCTGTCATACGGGTTCTCAGTTCATTAGTGGTAAGGCCTACATACTCTGCCGACACTGCGTGCACTTGAGCTGGTAGACTACGTTGGAGGTGAGACAGCTGTTTGGTGATGGATGGGGTAGGTGACCCCTGTGGCTTCAGCAGTGAATGTCTTGGTAGGTGGATGCATAGGCAGGTTTTGCACCTAGGGCGGTTGCAGGAGTAAGATCCTATTGGAGGAGCTCTCTGCGGACGAGTTGGAGGCCTAGTGGGGTCCCGTTTGATAAGCGAATCTCCTATGTTAGGTGGTCGTCTGAAGAAGACACGTGGTATCTTGTTGGCCAGATGATGAGTCTTAGGGGCAGCTTCAAGGATGGGCAGTCCACTCTTGATTATGCCGTTAAGTCTCTGCAGCCCCGGGTGCCAGCGCGTCACTAGGGGGATGGCGCTATTGTTCGTGTTGGCCACCTGGGTCTTCTGGGTTTGCGGCCTGGAGATCCGCTGTCGAACCACGTCACGTTCGTATCCCCGAGCTACAAACGCGTTGGTGATTCTGTCACAATAGTATGAGAGCCCTTCCGGTCAGAGCATATGCGTCTGCCACGCACTGCTAACGAAAAAGGTAGGGCATGTTTAGTGTAGGTTGGTGACAGCTGCTGTTGTGCAAGTACTGTTGACTGTTAGTCGGTTTGAAGTGGACCTTGGTGCTAATGTTGCCTTCATAGAGGAAGATGTCCACGTCCAAGAAGGTGACGTGAGACGCAGATACAGTCCACGTGAAGTTCAGGACTGAGAATGCGTTGAGATTGTTTAGGAACAGCTCTAGGCTGTCAGCACCATGGGTCCAAATAAGAAAGATATCGTCAATGAATCTAAAAAAGCAGTGAGGTAATAGCTGCTGGGTTTTAAGAAAGTCCGTCTCAAGCTTGCCCACAAAGAGATTAGCATACGATGGGGCCATGCGAGTCCCCATGGCTGTCTCTTTGATCTGAAGATAGTGTTTATCTTGGAATCGGAAGTTGTTTAAACGTAGAACCATGTGGGCAAGTTGAGTGAGGAATTGCGTGCTGGGCTTGGTGTTCGCTGGGCGCTTATCAAGAAACGATTCCAGCGCTGCTAGGCCCTGGATGATAAATAAATAATAAAATAAATAAATAATTAAATAAATAATAAATAATAAATAATTTTTATATATAAATATATAATTAAATAATAAATAATTTTTATATATAAATATATAAAAATATATATTTTGCGCACAACCTTAGGCTCAAACACTTTTTTGAAGAGAATAAATTCAGCCCGGATCTGACTAAAGTGATTGACCCTGCCCTGACTAAGTTAAGGCCTAAGTCTGATTGGGAACCGCCCCCTCTACACCCGGATCATCATTTGGAACTCTTCATCAAACATGTTGTTACCAGTGCTTCTTCCCAAGATTTTGTCAGAAACTGCCGCACTCTAACAACATGTCCATCCAAGAGTCCAGGGCCGTGAAATCCCTCCAGCGGAACCAGGACATTATCATCCTGCCAGCAGACAAAGGGTCCACCATTGTGGTACAAGATGTAACCTCTTACATCGCCGAAGCCCACCGTCAACTAGAGGACGCCACCACCTACCGGCCAGTGCAGGAGGATCTCTCGCGCCAACACCTCAGCGATATCTCGGAAGTTTCTCACTTCTCATGGGAAATTACAGGGCATCACGAGGCCACCCTCAATGCGCTCACGCTCAATCAATCCGCACTCCCGTATTTTACCTCCTACCTAAAATCCATAAGGAAGGTAACCCTGGTCGACCCATTGTCTCCAGCTACAACTCGCCCACCGAACGTATCTCGGCGTACATCGACAGCCACCTCCAACCATTCGTCACCAACCTGGACACCCACATCAAAGATAGCTTCCACTTCCTTGAGAAACTCAGAGGACTCGACACCCCACTGCCGGACGGTGCCTTGCTAGTCACTGTTGATGTCACTTCCCTGTACACCAACATACCCATCATCCAGGGCCTAGCAGCGCTGGAATCGTTTCTTGATAAGCGCCCAGCAAACACCAAGCCCAGCACGCAATTCCTCACTCAACTTGCCCACATTTTTTACGTTTAAACAACTTCCGATTCCAAGATAAAACCTATCTTCAGATCAAAGGGCGCCCTGGGGACTCCCCATGGCCCCCATCGTAGCTAATCTCTTTGTGGGGGCTTGAGGGGCGGGCTTTTTTAAAAACCCCCACTATTCCTACTGCTTTTTAGATTCTTGACGTTTCTTTCTAATTTGGACCCATGGTGTGCAAACCGAGCTGTTCCTTTAACAATGTGACTTCCCCCTTTCCTAGGCCCTCCCCAACCTTTAAAAACGCCCTACGGGGTTTCCAATTCCCCTTTATGAAGTCAATTCCGAAACCCTTTTAAAAAAAACCCCCCTTGCCGAAAAACCCGACCAGGGGCCAAAAGTGTGATTCACCCCGTGCCCTCCCAAAATTGGGGGCCACTTTAGGGTCGGGGGTGGTGTAGGTGAAGGTCACCCGTCCTACCTCGGGGGCCTAAATCCCCAAACCTCCCCAAAGCTTAGCTCCCCCGGAAGTTTAGACTCCCATGACCAAAGACACAAAATGCAATAGAAAACACAAAAACCGCAAACAACCCCCAAAAAAAATCCCCACAAAAACCCAAAGGAATTTTGTCCCCAAAAGGGAAAAAACCCCACGGTCCAAAACACTACCCACGGGGGGTAGGAACCCACCTTATCAGGCCCCTAGGGGTGAGGCCGCGCCGTTCGCGGGGGCCCGCCCCACTCGTTCAGGGCCCCAGGAAACTTGCGCTAAAGGGGGTTTCACCCCCCCGAGAAGGGGGCGGGGTGTGGGCTGGGGGGCCCTAGAAAAAACTGCTATGTTGGGGGAAAAAAGCGGGGGGACAAACTGCACTATGAAGTGAAAAATTTTGTTTACTTTTAGGGGGCTTTAGGGGGGCTAAAAACAATGAATTTAAATTACAACAAGGGGGAAGTTATTTTTCCATGTGAATTTTAATAAATGGGATCCGAATTTTAGGCAAAAGAAAAAAAACATACTTTGAATACCGGGGTTTACAATAAAGATACAATTAACACCCAAGTTTCCTTTTCACCCAAGCCCTCTCTGTCTCACTAAAAAGTCCGATCCTGTTCCTTGGTCTTGAGTAAAGGGGGGGGGGAAAAGAGGGTTGGCTGAAGCGGTGACCCCCTCCTAGCGCGTGGGTAGGCCTAGCCTGGGGGAAGGCGTCCGGGGCGGCCCCGGACCTGGCGTCCGGCTGTTTTCCTTCTGGGGCTCCCTTCGCCCAGAATTTTTTAATTTTGGCTTACCCCCACCCCCAAAATTTTCTCGTAGGGGGAGAGATGCCCTTGGTCTGGCATCGTGGTGTTTACCCACCCGGGGTTCTTTTTAATTTTTTATGGGCCAAAACCCCGTGCACCCTATCTCGAAAAACCGCAAAGCCAATCCAAAGTGGGAACTTAAACTTAAATTGGGGCTCATGCCCCCCCGCAACCCCTGTATTTTGGTTTAGAATTTACCGTGCAACCCCCGCGGGGTTCGTCATTTTTTAAAACGTACTTTGTCTTTTTTCCCCTTTACAATGGGTAAACCCCAAAAACGCGTCGGATATTTTCCGAAATGGGTTTTTAAAAAACAATAAAAGGGGTTTTTAAAAAAAGCCCCAACCCCCCTAGCCCTTATTTGGGCCACCCCCCGGGTGATGAGGGAGGCCCCCACGCCCTTTAAATGGCCTCGCGGGGCGGGTTTCACCACGGTCACTACCCCGGTCCCAACCCTCGGACTCAACCGTCCTTTCCAAAAGCGTGACCCCTTTTATCGAGGGGGTTTCCCCTTTCCCCTGCCCCCCCGGCCTCGCCCGGGTTTTCTGTTTCGGTCCCGCCTTTCCGGCCCATTTGTGTTCTCTGGACACGGGCCTTTGGGGGTCCGGGCCCTTCTTGATTAAAAATTTCCCGGGCGGGTTTCCTTTTCCCGGGTTTTCGCGTTTTCGCGACTAAAAACTTCCCCGAAAATACCCTTTTCCCCTTTGGGTTTTTGGGTCCCAAACCCGTTGCCTTTTAAATGCTTTCCCCGCTTTTCCAAAACCCCCTTTGGCTCGCGGGGCCGGGTCGAAATTTTTGAACCCAAACCCCCAACTTTTCCCGGGAGGGTTCCCGTATTTAACATGGGGTGCGTCACTTCTAGGCCACTCTGGAAAACCCAAAACCCAAAAAACTGAGCCTCGGCCCCAAACACTTCCCCTTCCACCCCTTTTCCAACCCTAAGGGGGGGCCTTTGCATGCCTAATGCAGATTCACACTGTCTTGAAAAAAGTTAAAAAATTTAATTTAAAAGGCCTTTAAAAATTTGAAAGTCCCACGGGTATAAAATACAGATGATTTAAAACAGGGGAAAAAATAAAAATAAAAGGGGGGAAAGGGCTGAAACCGTTACAGTGACCCCCCTAAACTCCATGACATTTTGACCTCACCCAGTGACCTCAATTTGGGACATTAGTTCACACACAAAAATCTTTTGGCCGGCACATCCCTTTGGCATAAGGAGCCTTTTTTCCCCACAATTCCCATGCCCCAGCTTTTTGAGTGCGTCACACAACGGCAACTTGTCGAACCCTCAGCAAATTAAAAAATTTAGGAGTTCTACTTTTCCCCTCAGGGAACTTAAAAAAATGATTTTTAAATTGATACGTTTTGACTCCCAACAAAACACAAAAAAAAACAAGAAACCTAAGGTTAAACTAAACCCAAAATTTCGGGTCCAACCACCCCCCAGGACGCTAGGGGCAAAAACCTTTGTATTCTTCCCGGGTGTCTAAAGGGAAACCCCCTGTCCCTCCCTCCACAAACGCCTCCCCGGGTTACTCCAAGTAGTGCGGAAGGCCGAGCGCCAACGCCCCTTTCCCCACCCGGGGCGCCCCAGCGACCCCTAAAACGTCCACTAGAACGCCTAAAACGTGCCACGCCTCTCTGTCATACACCCGGGTCTTCCCTTTCCCCTCACTCCTGGGGGCCACGCCCATTTCCTAAACCCGGGCCCGGACTAAACCCTAGCTCGTACGGGTCGTGGAACGGCCGTTTTTTCCACCCCCCCCTCGCACCCGGTCCCGGAGCGGCCTTGTCCCCTTTCCGCAAAACGTTCTGCTTTTCTTTCCCCCATTTTATTCTGCTTCTTCCCCGGGGAACTCTGTTCACCAACCTAAAACCCCTTCCACGATGAATTACACGAAACACCACTCGCACTAAAAACGGACTTCAAAACCAAACGTACCCCGAGCCCCGGTGCGCCACTTAACTCTCAACGAATTACAATTCCCTTTAGGTTCCCCGCAGATGGACTTTAAAAACGCTTCCCTGACCCCACACCCCACGCGGGTTTAATTTACAATTACATTTAGGTTTGGGGGCAGATGGACAAAAAAACGCAAACCTTTTGACCCTTTACACGCCCGCGGGCTTTTTTACAATTCCTTTTAGGTTGCCGCAGATGGATTTTAAAAAACGCTACTCTGAGCCCCCCACGCCACGCAGGCTAATTACAATTCTTTTAAACAAAACAAACTCGCTGAAAAAACCCAAGAACAAACCACTTTTCCCAAAAGGGACAAAAAACTCCCCGGCGTAACTACTAAACTGTTACTCAATCGAGGGAAAACGTCCACTCAAAAAACCCCACAGGCACAAACAAAACACAACCCCACCATTTTCCGTAAAACCAACCCTTTGGTTGACCGAAACGATTTAAAAAAGGGTTCCCCCCAAAAGCGCAAAAAAACTTCGCGCCCAAAACCACCCCAACCAAAAGGGTTTCCCTCAAACCTCAAGGACTCTTCCCTTGACAACCCCCCAAAAAAACAAACAACTTAAAACCCGCTTGGGAACTAAACTTGCCAAACCCATGTTTAACCCAAATTAACGGCGGGGGGCCCGGGGGGGGGAAAATCCCCAAAAACAACAACACGAAAAGTCCCTTCCATTTTTCCACACAGGACTCTAAACACACCCAAGGGCCCCGGCCCTCAGCGACCCCAGCGCTGGACTCGGCAAAAAGGTGCCCCCTCTTGTGCCCCCCTCCCCACCCCCAGTAACATCCACCACCCAGGAACCTCCCCTTTGGTGGGGGACGGGTTCAAACACCAAAAGTGACCCAATGCCCCCTAAGTCCACGGGGGGCCCCGGCCCTTCTCCACTAAATTTTAAACCGGGTAGCTACCTCCACCCTTCCCCCCGGCCTTTCCGACTGGTGACAAACTGCTTTCCCCTCGCAGGCTTTTTTTCCCCAAGTCCCCCCACGTCTTACTTCGTTTTCCCTGGGCGTCGAGAAAATCTTTTTTCGCTCTAGGGGTCCCTGTCCTTGGGGTTGCCCCGGGTTCCCCCGCAAATCCGGTCATTTAAACCCCCGCTGGTCTATCTCCTCGTGGGTCGGCTGCCTGACTCATCGCCGCAGCGAAAGGGTCGTACTTTGGTGACCCGCTCTCCAACCCTCCCCCTCTTTTCCCCTGCCCGTTCGGGCTTGGGGTCTTCTCTTTTACCAGTTTTTCCGCCCTCTCTCGATGGGGGTCCGCACAAAAGGGGGGGTTTACCCGGGGGGGGGGGGGGGGTTTCCCGGGGTTTTTGATCCTCCTGTCAACTCACGCGCCTTCCCCTTTTCCCTGCACTAACCTATTCGTACAACGAACGTCCGTTTCCTTAAAGCGTCGGAAATTTTTTGTTTCATACTTCTTGAGGTTAACTACCCTTTTTACCCTCCCTTCACGTTTCCTTTGGTGTTTACCTTTTTACACTGCAACCTTTTCTTTCCCGAGCGTCCCCTATTAAAAGTGCCACCTAGGTGCCTTTGGGGGTCCTCTGCATTTTCCCCCTTTCCACTTTTTCGGGCCCTGGGTGGGCCCCCTGACAACCCCGTTTGGAACCTGGTTTTACTTTTTACTGTGGGTGAAACCCGACGTTGCTTCCAGCAAAGTTTTACAACCGCCGTACGTACTTACGTTACTCAAAAAACCCCTTTCGGTACCGTGCTCCCTTTGGGCCCCTAAAAGGGATTTACACCACTATGGGACCCCGGATAAGGGGGGCATTTACAAAAATTTTATTCTAAGGGTAATGCACATTATAAAACAATTCACTTCCTCCTTTTCCTAGGTGAGCAAATTAAGCCTTTTTTGGGCGCATTTCCGGGTCTTTCCCCCCAAGCTCTCTCTCCCCTTGTGTTTTCCGGGTTTTGGGGGAGGGACACCCCCCCTCTTCCCTGCTCGGAGACCCCCCCCGAAAGGGACTGAAAACCCAAATTTCTAAACTAGACAACTAAACTATTCCCGCGATCCCAGTGAGCCCTCTAGGCCTTCTTGAAATAGATCCGGGTTTCCCCACCCTCCAGCCCCCTCTTGGGGTAACAGTCCGGGGGGTTGTCCCGTCTATCGCCTGGCGTTTTTGGGGCCGGATCTCCTTTTGGTCTCTTTGATGCGGGGCCCGTGAGGGCGGAAATGGCATTTCCCTTTTCACTCTCCCTCTCCTGTGTGAAAAAAATTAAATTTTCCCCTTTCCCCCTAAACCCCGGGGGGGCATCCCCCCCCACCACTGTCCAGTGCTTTAAATGGGCCCGACACCCCCAAAGTACGTGTCCTTTTTTCCAACACTAAAGGTCATTGCCAACCTTCAGTTTTCGCTCGGGTCCAGCTGTGGGCCCACACGGGCCCCGCCTTTCCCTTCCCCAAAAATGAACAACTTTTTAAGTTGTTTTTGCGGTTGGGACACCTCGCCACACTTCTTGTGTTCGGGTACCCCCTCCCTTTCCCGGTGCTTTCTTTGATTCGGCCCAAAAAACCCTACTCTTGCTAAGTCTCGCTTTCGATAAAACACTTCCGGACATCCCCGATTTTCCCCATCGCTCCCGAAATCTTTTTTTTCGGTTTCCCCTTCGTTCGGACCGGGCGCGACGCCGCCTCTCTCTTTTCTCTCCCCCGGGCCTTTGCTCCCTCGCGGGTGCGCTCTTTTCCCCCCGCTCTCCTCTCCCCGCGCTGCCCCCCCTCTCTCCCCGTCTCTTCCCCTCCCCCTCCTTTCCGCGACCTGGCTGCGCATCGTTTTTCCGCTGCTTTTCCCTCAAAAATCCCCGAAATTGGCCCCCCTTAGGCTTTTTTTTCGGGGTTTGCGGGGTTTTCCGGTGGTGGGGTCTTGCACGCTCACTTCTACCTTGTTTCCCCGATCGTGGGGGTTTATTTTCCCCTAGCCGGGGTTTTGGGGGGGGGGGGAAATTTCCCCCCCCTTCTGTCAAACCCATTGTGCCACCTTTTTTAAACTTTTTATCGATTACGGCCCGGGTTTGTGTCAAAAGATTATCTTTCCCGGGCCCCCTTGGGTACAGCTCCCCTTTTTCCCCATCGGGCCCCCAGCCGGGCTCTCTTTTTTCCCCCCCTCGGGGGCTCGTAAACCCGTCCCATGCCTTTTCTCTCTCTTTTCCCCCGCCCCCTCGCCTCCGCGTCCGCTTTTCCCCCCCGTACCTTCCCTTTCCCCCCGCGCTTCGCTCTCCCCCGCTTCCAAAAATTGCTTTTTCCCGCAAACCCCGAAAAAGCCCGCCCAAGGCCCCCCCTTGTAGCATTCCCCTGCCCGCCCAAACCCCGTTTTCCCCAGGGGTTTTCCCCCCAAACTCGCCGCCCCGTGACGTGTCCGTTTCCCCCTAAAAAAACGCCCCAGCCCCGGTTTTCCAGCTCTCGTTCTCAGACTCCAAAACCCTGGGCGTCAAACTCCCCCGGGGGGTTTTTTCCCGCCCCCCGGAAAAATTTACCCCTTTTAAGGAAAAGTTCCCCCTAGCAAATTCCCTTTTTCGCGGGCCCGCTCGGGTTTTCCCCGTACATACCCCACTCCTTTGGGGGGTTAAAAAACATTGGGCCCGGGACCATCTACTTTTTTTGCTACCCCCCGATTTGCGGCTGTCCCCCCCATCTTTTTTCCGCTTTTGAACAACTTTAAATTCCCCGGCCTACCTTTAAACTACCCCCCTCCAAGCGTCCCTGGGGGGACTTTTTCCAAAGCTCCCCTCCCCACTTTGTGATCAAATGACTTTTACTCGTACTCTCGGGTCTGATTTACGTGGGGAGGTTTCCCAAACCCCGTGCCTAATCTGGGAAAACCTCCCGGGGCGTGTGAAACGTGCCCTCGTTGGGGGGCCCCCTTTGGTCTTCGCGTCCAAAGTGGGCCCAACAAACCCAATCTTTACACCTCCGGGGGGCGTGGTGACCAAATCGAGCCCCGCCCGTTCGGGCGGGGGGCCCACTTTTTGACTTCACCCTCCCCAAAGGGCCCCACCAAACCTTTCGCCCCCACGTTGGGCTAATTTTGCCTATGAATCCGTCGCAACCTTTTTTAAAACCCACACCACCTTGCCCGAAGGCCCCACCACGCCAGAGTGTTTTTCCCCCTCGGACTTTACCAATTGGAAAACCCCTTTTTGGGCGGGGGGGGTGTAAGGGGAAATTTACCCGTCCCCACCTCTAAAGCCTTACTCGCCAACCTGCCCTAAAACTTTGGGTCGCGGAGAGATGAGAAATAAACATGGAAACCCCCAAAACACAAAAAAGCCCAAAAGAAAACACAACAACGCAACAAACAACCAAAAAAAGAACCAACAACCCCGAGTGACCGACAGTGCAACCCCGGGACGGTCCAAACCTTTCCCACTGGGGTAAGAAAACCCCCCTTATCAGGGACGCTAGTTGGGGAGCCCCCGCGCCTTTGGGCCCCCTAAAAGCTCGTTCAAGGGCCCCAGGCAAATGCTTGGGTGGGAAAATGGGTCCCAAAACCCCCGAGAACGGCTTTGGGGTTTTGGGGTGAGGGGGCCCCGCAAAAACTACGCTTGATTTTGGGGAAACAGGGGACAAAAAAATGCACTATGAAAATGAAAAAAATGTGTACTTTTAGTGGGCTTTAAATGGGTTTAAAACAAAGAAAATTAAATTACAAAAAATGGGAAATTTTGGTTTCATGTGGGAAATTAATGATCGGGTCCGAATTTAGGCCCAAAAAAAAAAATACATACATGAGATACCAGGGTTCCAAAAAAAGATACAAGTAAACACCCAGGGTCTACTCATCCAAAATCCCTCTGTCCCCACTCAAAGTCCCTTCCCCGTTTTCCCTTTTTCTTTAGTGAAGGGGGGGGGGAAAGATGTGGCTGAAAGCGGGTGGACCCCCCTGGGGCCTTTGGGAGGCCTACCCCCGGGGGAAAGGGGTCCAGGGGGCGGACGCGGGCCTGGCTTCCCCCCTGCTTCCTTCTCGGCTAATCCCCCCAGAAAGTTTAATTTTGCTTACCCCAGCCCCAAATTTTTCTCCCTTTGAGGGAGAGATGCCCTTTGGTCTTGGCCCTCGTGGGGTTTCTCACCACGTGGTCTTATACTTTAAACGGCACTAAACGTGCACCCATCCCCGAAAACCCCAAAGCCAATCCGAAATGGGGAAATATAAACTTGATGTGAGCTCAAGGGGTCCCCGCAACTCTGTAGTTTTTTTTTAGAAAAATTTTTCCCCGCCCGCTCGCCGGGTGTCAATTGTTAAAGTTTCTTGGGTTTTCGGTTTCCCCCCTTTTCCCCCGGTTTCACCAAAAACCCCGGGCCCGGGTACTTTTCCCAAAAAAGGTTTTTTAACAAAATAAAAGGGTTAGAAAAAGACCCCAAATCCCAGCCCTATTCCGGGAAAATCCGTGATAGACGGGGGGCTCCACGGGGCCCTGATGGCCCCCTCGGGAGGGGAGGGCACCACGCTGGCCCCCTTTTCACGTGCACCCTCCCCCGGGCTCAACCGTCCGGGTTTTCCCAAAAATGAAACCCCTGTGATCGAGGTTGTTGCTCCTGCCTGCCTCGCCTCGTCCGGGGTTTCTGCTCGGCCTCGCCATCCGGTCACGTGTGTCTCTCTGGACACTGCCATTGGTCAGCCTTCTTGATTCAAAACTTCCGCGGGTCGTTCCGGGTTCGCGATTCGTCGACTACAAACTTCGCGAAAATACACATTTCCGTTGGTTTTGTCACCAACGTTGCCATTTATGCTTGCCGCATTCCACAACCCTTGCTCGCTGCCGTCGAAAGTTGAAGCCAACACACTTTTCCAGGACGTTCCGTATTTAACATGGGGTGACGTCACTTCTAGGCCACTCTGGTAAACCCGAAACCAAAAACATGAGCCTCGGCTCCACACTTCACCTTCCACACTTTCAACCCTAAGGTTGGCCTTTGCATGCCTAGATGCAGATTCACACTGGCTTGAACAAGTTAGAAAAATATGACTTAAGGCCTTGAAAATATTGAAAGTCCCACATGATATGAAATACATAGATAGATTTAAAACAGTGAAAAATATAAAAATACAAGGGGTAGGGCTGTAACGTTACAACAATCTCAACGCATTCTCAGTCCTGAACTTCACGTGGACCGTATCTGCGTCTCACGTTACCTTCTTGGACGTGGACATCTTCCTCTATGAAGGCAACATTAGCACCAAGGTCCACTTCAAACCGACTAACAGTCAACAGTACTTGCACAACAGCAGCTGTCACCCAACCTACACTAAACATGCCCTACCTTTTTCGTTAGCAGTGCGTGGCAGACGCATATGCTCTGACCCGGAAGGGCTCTCATACTATTGTGACAGAATCACCAACGCGTTTGTAGCTCGGGGATACGAACGTGACGTGGTTCGACAGCGGATCTCCAGGCCGCAAACCCAGAAGACCCAGGTGGCCAACACGAACAATAGCGCCATCCCCCTAGTGACGCGCTGGCACCCGGGGCTGCAGAGACTTAACGGCATAATCAAGAGTGGACTGCCCATCCTTGAAGCTGCCCCTAAGACTCATCATCTGGCCAACAAGATACCACGTGTCTTCTTCAGACGACCACCTAACATAGGAGATTCGCTTATCAAACGGGACCCCACTAGGCCTCCAACTCGTCCGCAGAGAGCTCCTCCAATAGGATCTTACCCCTGCAACCGCCCTAGGTGCAAAACCTGCCCTATGCATCCACCTACCAAGACATTCACTGCTGAAGCCACAGGGTGCACCTACCCCATCCATCACCACAACAGCTGTCTCACCTCCAACGTAGTCTACCAGCTCAAGTGCACGCAGTGTCCGGCAGAGTATGTAGGCCTTACCACTAATGAACTGAGAACCCGTATGACAGGCCACCGTCAAAGTGTCAAACAGATGGATCCAGACAAACCTGTGGCCCAGCATGCTGTTGAACACAGCCTCCCTTTCAAAGACTGTTTCACAACGAGAATCATCAAGGCGCTTCCCGATGACTGCAGGCAGTTGGAGCTAAGAAACTGGGAGCTATCTCACCAACACATCACCAGATCTCGCGAGCCTCCTAACCTGAACAACAGGTAGCAGGCACGCCCTGCTCTGCCTCCCCTAGACCTAGTTCCACCTGCTACCACCCACCGACAGCGCCTTCATTGTACTAACGCTGCTTTATCTTCTAGATACGTAGCGCGTTTAGACATTTATTAGGGCTCACCGCCTGGGTAATCCATTGGTTCCTTGATAATTCCTATCAAAATCCTAGCAAAGGCAGTGAGCCCAAGGTCTTGGTAACCATGGCAACCAGAGTCGATAAGGAAGTTTCCCCGGTTTATCGTCGGTAATCAACCCAAGGACCAAACAAAGTACAATGTTGAATATACAAATTTGCAGATAAGTAAGGTATTATTCGTTGACAATGGATGTTATAATATATATACATTTTTATATTAGATATTATCATTATTAGGCGTAGGTTCATGCCTCAGGCAAACTATTAGAATATATTAAATTGCTTGACATGGATTTGACTACATCCAGTTACATACTTTTGGACGGTGAGAACGCCACATTTCTAGGGCGGTGAGTCCCAGAAATTTTTAACACACGAACATCCAAACGCGCTTCTCTATTAACGTAGTTAATAAGATCCAGGTTCTCTACATTGTACATACCATGCTAGCTTTAGAACTACTTTTAGTATCTCTACTCACGCTGAGTGATAAAGACCACTAGTTGGTCGAAACGTATCAGCAACTTTGTCTACTCATCTTTTTGTGTCTGTGCGACCTACCTAACGTTTTTCAAGGTAAGCTGTCGTCCTTCTGTACCTTTCCCCCACTGAAACATGTTTATTCATGTTCCCAGTTTAAGTTGTTATTGAAAAGTATATTTATTTTACGTATTATTTATTGTTCAAAAGATTTAAAATAAAAATATGTTGGTCCTAGTCACCTTAGTTTCATTTCTGTAAAGTTTATTTGCAAAATAATTAGGAAAGTGCTAAGAATTCCTATTACGGCCTACTGTCTCTGAGTCTGAGTTTTGTTTGCAAACTGGACTATTTCGATCCCTTTGATTTTTCTATAATGTTAGAATACTTAGTTGGAATTGAATGTAAAAGTAACCAGTTGTTTTGCGATATTGTGTTCAAGATAAAAGTTGATTTTCAGCGTTGTGCATAGGCACATGTCACAGCAAGTATGACATCGTATGCATATTCATTCACACCGACAGATTATTAACTAGGCACCAATTAGTACACACATTAATTTATTTCAGTTGTGAGAACTATGTAATGGCATTCCAAAATGTCACTAGATCAAAATAATGTAAATAGCCCCTGTTTGACGGGGCCCTCGCATACGGAGCCTCACGGTGCGCCAGCGTGAGCGACCTCATCGTAGCCGACATCTTTGTATTCACGCGGTGACCACTAGCGCCATCTCTTGACACTTTTAAAGCCGTATTGGCTTGTTCACGCAAAGCTCCACGCAGATCGCGCCACTGCACTAACCCCCAAAACCAGGGTCCACTAGAGACTTATTCCGAGCCGCTTGTTAAGGTCGGTGCACACAACTTCCTAAGGTTTATGGTTTAACGAAGTTGAAACATGCCCAATGCGTTATTGCGTTCACATCCTTTCCCAAGGTTTAAGGTTTAGGGTCTAAGGTTTAACAAGATGAAAATATTTCAACTTCTTAGCTCTTAAACACTAAACACTAAACCCAGCCAATGAGAAGCGAGCTCTCATAAATCCGGCCTATGGTAGCGCGCGTACTAGAAACGTTATAGAAAAACATTTCTTAGACCATAAACCATAAACCTTAAACCTAAAACCTTTGGAAAGTATGTGCACCGAGCTTTAGGTATCTAGTGGACCCTGCCCAAAGACCGTGGCGGTGTTTGAAATAAACTATGTATAGCAGGCTCTGCATTGTCAAATCTGTATGCTTCCTCAATTGTTTGTTTACGTATTGTTTTACCATTCCTTCTTTAATCAATGGTTTTACGTAAGTAGTCGTACGGCCTATTTCAAGTAATTTTATTCAATAGCATATTTTGTTTGTTCAAACTTTTAAACAATGAAAACGTGAACGATAGGAAAATTAAAATAAGAGCTGAAAGCACATGGCGCCGTTGAAGTCTAATTACCTGGGGCCTAGCACTGTTATTGAGATTAGACCTAGGCCTACTTGGAATAAGGCTACTAAGGACTAGGGCCTAGGCTTTTCTTCAGCATTAGATGTAGACCTAGGCCCATCAATATCATGGTATTATAAATTAGCAAGTATAGGCCTAGGCCCTACTTGCATACGCCTCAGCAAAGCCTAGGGCTTAGTCCTAGCCAGTGTTGATTTGTTGACATGAGAGAGGTTACGTAGGCAGGAGGCCAAATAAAGACACAATTGTCAGTATATTATGTGATTGTATTTATTTGTAGTAATAAACACGACAGTATGCCCTCCTCTGTCCTTACACGAATACACACAGCAATTGGGCATTTTGCTTTCAACATAAAACTATGCAAACTGACAGTAAAAACAGTAGGCTGCTGACAGCTATGAGCAGCCATGACACCCGCAAGTTGGGCTATCACCGCCGTCTACACTCTACATCCGCCTTTACAGGCATCCAGACGGCGGTGGGGGGTTAGTACAATAGCGCAGCGTGGTGAGTAAAAGTCGCAGTGAACAAGCCAATTAGTTCTAAGTCGTAAGGCGCAAGGTCTAAGGCATAAGGCGTAAGTCGTAAGAAATGCTAGGCGTTTACAACAACCATACCATTTTTCATTGCTCCTGTGTATTGCGCATGCGCGTACAGTCAGCTGTGGAGTTTCCTTGTTCGTGATTGGCTCGTCGTAAGAACATGTTGTAAGAATTGGATTTTGGGCAATTCGTTACTACATAAACCATACGCCTTGCGACTTAGGATGTGTTGTGAACGTTCTGATTGAAATACATAGGCTACTCGGCAATACAAATTAGGAAGTGGCTATTTAACCGTAGCTACGGGAAAATTACGATTCTCAATTCGTCCGTAGCATGAACGAAGATCAGCGGAAATAATCGAAGGTATCCGAATCGTCCGCGGGATACCAGGTAACTAGGCCAATAGCTTCAAATATCACAGTGCATTGTGGCAGAGTGGTAGCGCGTCCGATTTCTATGCGAGAGGTCGGCGGTTCAAATTTTCGTTTGGTCGTTTTTTTTTTTACCATTCTATTTGGGTCCATGTTTTTTCTGCAAATGATTTCACTACATTCGGCCCCGTCGCAAACACAATTCTAGATGATAAAAGCGTTTAAAAAGTGCTGCGCCGCGCTAGTTCTAGGATACAATCGATAAGAGCGCACCCGAAATCCTTTCCGTTAAAAACGAGTTTAGATTTAAAATAGCAACGTTAAAGGTTTGGTAAGTAGAGTATTTTATTAAAAAACGAGTTAAGATTTAAAATAGCAACGTTAAAGGTTTGGTAAGTAGAGTATTTTATTGAAAAGGTTGGTAGGCCTACTAAGTAAATGTCTTAATAAACATGGCGCGCCGGCAACAGTGAAATGGTAGTGTTTGTGTTCAATCTTTATTAATTATAACATAATTCGTATATTTTCAGAGTGGTTATTATTGAATTAACGTAATTTACTTCCCGTTCCTACGGTTAAATTAGCAGGCCTAATTTTTCCGTACCCACAGTTCGAGTACCTTCGGTGATTTCCGCCGTTTCCTGTCGAATAGCCTCAGCGTACAAATTATTACGCCTTAGGCCTTGCGCCTTACGACTTAGAACTGATTGTGAATGATGCTTTAGCTCTTAAACACAACACTAAACCCAGCCAATGAGAAGCGAGCTCTCATAAATCCGGTCAATGGTAGCGCGCGTACTAGAAACGTTATTGAAAAACATTTCTTAGACCATAAACCATAAACCTTAAACCTAAAACCTTCGGAAAGTATGTGCACCGAGCTTTAAACCTTAGACCCTAAACCTTAAACCTTGGGAAAGAATGTGAACGCGATAACGCATTGGGCATGTTTCAACTTCGTTAAACCATAAACCTTAGGAAGTTATGTGCACCGACCTTTACGTCACCGTTAGGCGTCATGATATCCATGACGTAGCTAGTAGCATCCGAATAGTCGAGCGCACGATCGAGATTCGCCGAAATCTGGGAATGAGAACAAGAATTGGAAAAGGACACCTGATCTTGTTCTTAGTACTAGAACATGGCGGCTGTTTACGATACGTCCGATAAATTGCATAAATAATAGGGCTGTGCGAGTCTCGACTTTTCGAGATTCGAGCGAGATTAAAGTGCTGCTCGAATCTCGCTCGATCTCGATATCATACTGCTCGGAAAAACGAGTCTCGCTCGATCTCGACCTCAAATTGCTCGAAAAATCTAGTCTCGAGATATCTCCGTCACGGACCACGGTGGTCGTAATTATGCGGGACCTTGCGTTATGCGACGTGGTAAAGTAATATTTATTCCCCGATTTTTGCGTAATAATTTCATATTGCCATGCCACACAATCAGTCTACCACTGTTTACGTGTTCCGACTGTACGCGCATCTAGCGACTGAGAGATAGCGGCGAGATCTCATCGACATTCCAGCTCACAGCCTTATCTCCTCCCGACCCTCTCGTTGTCGTTCTTTGAATAAAAAAAACTGCCACACTTGACTCATCTTGTTAGGCGGCATCACAAGTAATGGCAAAGGTCTTCTTTGGGCGGAAGAAACATCACGAATTCAATATAATTGGGCAGACTGACGCTAGAGAAGTTCACGCCACAACACGTCGAGCCGTACTGAATACATCGCGATCAGGCCGGGCGATGTTTTCGTCTCGCGCTGTAGTGTAAGCGCATGTGCACTGGCGGCGGTGGGCGTGGCATTATACTTGAGCAGCTATTGGCCACCCTGGTAACCAATCGGCGCGTTGATACGACAGCGCGGCATTTTTAAAACATCGATGTCACTATTCAAATCGATAATCATATCATATTACTGATATCGATAATCGATCGATATTTCAATTATCGACAGCAACCCTAGATTAAACTAATAAAGTTAGAAACAAAAATTATATTATATATCTCGCTCGATCTCGGATCTCGCTCGAGATTCAAGATTTTTTCAAATTCTCGCTCGATCTTGCTCGACTTTAAAAATCCCTGCTTGCACAGCCCTAATAAATAAATAAAATATAAAATGCATGAAGCAATGTAGTAACAAGACCAGGAATCAGACCAAAAATAAGAACAAGACCAAGTAATGAGACCAAGAACGGCAAAGAACACTAGGCCTATTCGGTTAGGTCGCCCTAGGAGCTATCCGAATAGTGACAAAACGCGTTCATTCCCTGGTCTTATTCTCGTTTTACGTCACCGTGACGTAGCTAGTAGCATCCGAATAGTCGAGCGCACGATCGAGACTTGCCGAAATCTGGGAATGAGAACAAGAATCGGAAAAGGACACCTGATCTCGTTCTTAGTACTAGAAATCGGGTTATTTTTGTAGGAGCAGTGAATTTTACTGAGTTGCGCTCCGCACCCCATATTGTAAAAAATAAATGGATTTTACGGGTACCGCGCAGAGATTTTTACTGGAAAGCCTATGAGTTTAAAAAAAAATTGATTTTTTTACTTTTTGATGATCTAGGTGCCAGCATGAAATGTTTACTCGCCCGGGGAGAGGGCGACCAGTAATTGTCCACCCCTGTGTTAAAATTATTGATCTTATTTCCCTTTCTCAGGCCCAGATATTAGCTAGGCCTATGTTTATGGAAAGGATTTAATGCTGTAGCTTATTGGGATTGGATTGGATTCTGAGATGAGCGTTTACATGTCATGAATTGAACAAGGGAGGTATTCGATCCGTTTTCAATTTTAAACTAATGCAATCTAGCGGTAGCTTTGAAAACTTCTTTATCCCCGCTTTCTTTTAATCCTGTCGCACTCGATCCAATACTCAAAACTTTTTATACTTTATATGCTTATTTTTTATCCAATCTTTCAATCCGATCCCAACTTTTGGAGGATTAGATCCAACTGATCCGATACTAGTTCCAAGTGGTTATATCAAATACCGTAATATAACACTACGTTTAATACAGGAAAGAGGGCTGTAAAACGGGAGACAACTAACAACAGCGATCCTGGCGGCATTGGAGTTACATTACCACGGCACCAAAACAAGATCATTAAAGAAGGCGTTAAATCGGGAGACAAGTGACTGCTTTGTTAAAAAACATAAAACATGTCATTATTATATTATTATCTTGACAGACATGCTCAAAGGTACTCGTATTATCACTAGCCTACGTATTTGTATTGATTGTTCTTGTGTATTTAATATTTTTGTATTGGTTACTGAAGAACTAGATATATCAATACATGTTTTTAAATGTGTATACAAAGTATTACTAATCTAGTTCCTGGCACACTTTAATATTAGTAATAGGCCTAACCCTAAAATGAATAAAGGATGATCATAATATTTGTTTTCACCATAGCTACACTTGCAATAAAGATGCAATATAATATGTTAATCTTATTTTTGTTGCTATGCACTGAAGCATAAAAATAAAAGGAATGACAACCCCTCCCCATGCCTTACTATACGGTTTTAATGCTTGTAGTGGCAGTATACATGATATGCCACCAAGTTGTGTGTCTATCCACGCGACCGTTCTGAGTGTCCAGATGGGTTCAGCATGCCTGAACCCGGGGAGTCGAATAGGCCAGAGCTTACCTCTTATGCTCATCGTACAAGGCAAAGAAGAGGGACGTCGTCTGCCCTCGAGAAATTTTCCCCTTCCTTTGACTACCTCACAGACGACGACGACGACAATGACAAGACGGACGATGACGCAGGCGACAACGATCACGACGTGGGGCAACCCCAACAACCCCTCCCCGTGCCAGCCCCGCGGCCTGATTTCGTCACAACCCACCGGCCCCTACCCCGCCAACCTTCCCCTGTCTGTTTCTGAATAGCACAGGCCTACCCTCACCGTGTACCACCGCGTTTCCCCTTTCGCCCCAATCTTTAAAAAAAAAAAAAATAACCGTAGGGCACTAATAACCTTAGTGTTGTGATTACTCCTCTCAGGTGCAAGAAGTGGCGACTAAAATAGTCTGAGTTTAAGTGTTTTCGATAGTAATATTATGTATTAAGCCTGCCCAGGGGCATCTTGCCCTTGTTTTGTCGTGTAACGTAATTGTCCAATTGGAAAATTACACTCAAACCCGACCCGGTAAAATAATCTATGCGCTAACTCCAGTATTTGAATTTCGCGCCTAATGTAACGCCAATGCCGCCAGGGGCGCTGATCCAAATTGTCTCCTCCCACAACAATGGAAACACAGCCATCTTTCCTGTATTAAACGTAGTGTAATATTACGGTATTTGGTTATATGGAGGATTGAGAACTCGGATCGTATTCAATAGGTTACTGTATTGAATTATCCATGTAAACATAACTGCATGATCTGATCTGATGTTTGCTTGTCTGTTCTAGTTTAGTTAAAATGGATCACCCAAGAGTAAAGAGGGAAATCGAAGACGAGTGCGACAGAAATGAGCCGGCCACTAAGAAGACGAGGAGTAGGGCACCTGACCAAACCCCAGGTTTTGTTGGAGGGGTGCAGATTAAACAAGAGCCGGGAATAGAGACCCGTATCAAACTGGAGCCGAGTATAGAGACCCGTATCAAACAGGAGCCAGGACTGAATCCATCTTCTTGCAGCACAGCTATAGTCGAGTTAAGTGTCGTTTCGTCAGGATACGGTTAGTATAAATCCTTGCCAGGGGACGTTAGCCCTTGTTTTGACTTAGGCTCGAAGTCCATTGTAATTTACACTCTACCGTTTGTAATATCTTGCTATCTATTTGATTTCGCGTAATGCTAACGCAAGCGCCAGGGCGCTGTCTCAAATTGTCCCTTTCGCACATCACATGCCAACACAGCGAGTTCTGTATAGTTGAACAGAGTCCAATAATTACGGATATAAAGAAATAAAGATAAAACCGGATAATAATAAGAGTATCGAATTTATGTAAATTGCAGGATCATATAGTAAACTAGTTTCTCATTTAGTTACAGAATTTCAGCTAAATGGTCAAGACTTAAAGATTGTAATCAATTCGAAAAATGATGCGACAAAAGAAGGAGGAGAGTGGAAGATACAAAAGTACATTGAGGGAGAGGATAACGAAACGGAATAGAATTCCAACAATGGAAGTAAGTGTAAAAGTCCATATCAAAGTAGCCAGGACTTGTGAATCCACTTATGCAACAGTAGTCGGGACGTTCAATGTTGCCACGTCCAGGACTCGTAAAGGTAAGAGCTTATTCTAGACTATAGGCCTACTATTATTCCTGTCAAAATAATGTTGTTTTTTAGATTGGTTGTGGATTAAACATTAGCTTACTTAGGCCTATGTAGTTTTATATAGGCCTATTTATTTATGCCTATATTTATTTAAGCCTATAAACTTAAAAAATTGTATGTACAATCAACTTAGGCCTCTAGCTTAACAGCTAACTTAGCCTCTAACTTTAGGTGGCTGTTCATGATAGATGTTTTTAAATCAATCACAACAATACAGATTTGCAGTGTTTACTTTTATCGAGCCAATGCTTGTTGCCAATGCCAAATTGTCGGCTCGAGTCACTCTCTGATTGGTTCATTCTTAATGTTAAGTTAGCTACTAAGTTTAAGTTTGGAGTTTGCAAACTTTCTGCTGCTGATAAGTGTAAGTTAAAGGCTAAGTTTTGTCATGAACAGACATGTTGTTTTCCATAAGACAAACCTTTAAGTTGCGGCTAAGTTAGCTACTTAGTTGATTGTGAATGGCCCTTTATTAAGCTTTAACTAGACCTATCTTATTTAGGTTATAGGCTAGATATTGCACTAGAAATGCTGAATTATGGTAGGCCTATAGTAGCATCTAATTTATATAGGCCTACTTGGGAGTTAATGTGAATGACAAAAAGAGATAGGGTGCTAACTGCTTGTACCTTAAATGGAGTAGGCGCGCCACGAAAGATAACATATATATTGGGTTGACCACCAACACTCTACGCACTAGGTCCTGCTAGGATGAATGGGCACAGGCAGGACGTGCGAGAAGAGAATTTAGAGAAACCAGTGGCATTGCATGCGTATGGGCATTGCCTATATTTCATGACCTGTTTCACAGCCTGTGTCATACGGTCTGTCCCACGACTCCCACCAACCATACAAGCTGGTGAACTGAGAAGTTGAGAACTGGCCTACAAGTGGATCTGCAAACCGCCAAAAATCAAATTTAAACCTACGGGGATTCTCCTCCCTCTTCCCCCACCCCCACCCCCTCCCCCCCTGTTACCCAATCCACACTCAATCCACACTCAACTCATGGAAGTGCATGTAAATGGCCACGTTAGTGAAGAAAAACATTGTGATTCTGGAGTCCCCCAGGGGTCTATATTGGGACCTACGTTATTTTTGATATATTTTAACTTTATGTCAAAATGTCTTATATATTGCTTTATATTTTCTTATGCTGACGATACTGTTTTACTCGCGGTGCATTTTAATATTCGTGTTGCGCATGCTATGCTACAGTCTGACTTTAACAGTCTTTTACGTTGGAATCACGATAAAGAACTAGTAATTAACTCTTCTAAAACCAAAATTGTACATATATGCACACCCCACAACCACGAAAAAGATTTTCCAATTAATATTATTTATCACGATTTCAACTGCATTCATACTATGGCTGAATTGACCGATTGTGAATGTAGTGGGAAAATTGAATGTGTAAATACTTATGAGTACCTGGGATTAACTGTAGATAGGCACTTTTCGTGGAAATATCATATTGATAAATTATGTAACAGACTACGCTCTTGCTCCTCTCGGCTTTATATTCTAAAATATGTATTACCTTTTTCCTTATTTAGAACCGTGTATCAATCCATAGCCGAATCTTTGATTTTGTATGGCATTTTAGCTTGGGGCAATGCTTCGCGGTGTCACATTCAAAGGGTTGAAGATTTACAAATAAAAATGTTAAAAATGGTAATGTGTGACTTTAAAACCGATTCTGAACTCTCCCGTAAACAAATATTTTCTTTTTGTAATGTGCTGCCAATATCTTCATTGTTTATATATAGATTTATATTACACTTCTATTTTAAATCAGATTTCAAGATTCTGTTAGACTCGTGCAAGGATACAAGGCTAAAAGTGGCGGGGGCATTCAAAATTCTCAATTTTAACAACAAATATGGCCAACGTTCACTTTCTTACTCGGTTCCTTCTACGTTCAACTTGATGCCCTCCTCACTGAAAACCTTGTCTAACATTTCAAAAATTAAAACTGAACTAAAATCTTATCTTCTTTCTGACACCTTTTGACAATGTTTTCCGATTTATTTATTTATTTTTCTAAGCTCTTTGTTCTTTTTCTGTAATTTTTGGATTTCACAAATTAACTGAATATGTCATGCAACCATATTATTTATACATACATGTTTTTCATGTTTATTTTGGTTATATGTTCCGTTCTCTGTATTGTCACCATCTTAAATAATTTATTAATTGTCTTTACCCCACAGTTAAGCCTTTTTCAGGCTTTGTGGGTTTTTTGATTATATTCTTGTTAGATTTATTTCTGTAGGCCTATGTAACATTAATTATTTATTTGTACAATTTTGCTATGGTGTATGATTAAAAAAAAAAAATCACTCACCCCTCTCCCTTAGCCAACAGCTAGCCTAGTTTTTAGTTTTCAACTCAAGTCCCTCTACACTCACTGAGGAAGGTCACATGGACCAAAAACATTCTGATAGCATAGTTTATTTGTGTTTATGTTATCTTTTGCGGCGTGCCTACCATTTAAGGTAAGCTGTTGGCACCCTATTTCTTTGTCATTCACATGATCCAGCCTTTTGGTATTCCTTTCAAACACATAATACTTAGGAGTTAGTCAATTTAATGAGTTTCCAATTAGGAAATATCTTTGGTTAGAGATGAATGATGTTTTAAAATACGTTTACCTAACTACTTAAAGTAAGTTATTTAAACGAGGGAGCGGAGCGACCGAGTGTCTCCATTCAACTCGAACGGTTCTCATTCTGTGATTCTGTCTGTCTATCTGTCTGTCTGTACGTCGAAAATCAGCCGAACCGCTGAACAGATTGGGCTGAAATTTTAAACAGACATCCGGTACAAAATTATTGAGAACTGCTAACAAAATCAACTAGATCCATTGCGATTTAATCCTACAATAAATAAAAATGTGATTTTTAAAATATCAATAGCATTTGTTTAGTAGCAGCTATCGGGACCACATCTACGTGGCTTGCATGGCCTATTGGTAAGCATTTAGCCTACCACACGGAGGGTTGAGGTTTGATACCCGTTAGCTCGAACTTTTTTTATATTTTTACACCCACATATTATTTTTGAGGGGTGTTAAATGGGAAATAAAACTTAGGTGATTTTGTTTTATCTTGGAAATTTGTTAATGTTTCACGCTAATACGTTTTGAACACGATTCGCATTTCAAATGTTCAATTTAAATATCTAGGGAAACGCCAAAGTCGTTAAACGAGTGAGTGAGCCATGTGTTGAGTACCCGGTATCATTCCTCATACTGGGCTAGATCCTTAGGTATAGGGGAGGAAAGGGGATGTTCCCGGGTACTCAACACTTGGCTCACTCACTCACTCGTTTAACAACGACTTTGGCGTTTCCCTAGTAACTCTAAGGAATAGTTTGGTCCGCCTACAGTAGTTGGACTAAGATAAGTGTGATCCTAATTTACTAATGGGTATTAGTTTTATTTTCTTTTAGTATGTGCATGGGTTTGAGTAGGCCTACTTTTTTTGGGTAAAATGTAGGGTAGGCCTAAATTAATAGCTTGTTGTAGCTAGCTACATTGACGGGATGTTTCGTTGCGTCGTAGTGGTGAATAATTTTCATTATTCTTATGTTCCCGACGTAGCGTCGTTAAGTGCTGCGCACAATTGGCATAGCATAAGGAAGCGTAGCGCAACGCAAACGCAACACAAGGAAAAAGGCGTGCACAATTGTCATAACGGAAGCGTGGCGTAAAGAAACTTCATGGCTGTGCACAGTTTTAGAAGGCTCGTGATCAGATGACTGCACGCCGACTTTGCGTTTGACATTTCGTCTTTGAAACCATTTGCAGTATTATCATAGAGATATTGCCTAACATACATAATTAACAGCTCGTCGCTAGACTTCCACTCAACTTTATTCAAACTTCATTTTTTTCATTCATAATAACGTCGTCTTCTGTGAGTTCGTCCATGATTAATAATTTGACACTGACACAAACAACAATAGTTGTGAATTTGATTTAACTGAAAATGGGCGTTTGTGTTCAGTCGTGTTGTTTCTGGATTCCTATTGGTCAATCATAACTGAATGCAAGTGCAAGCGTAAGAATGTTAAAATATAACCATCTCTTGTGCTGACCGCGCCTGCTATGCTTACGTGAATTGGGTGTTCAAGCAGCCAGGTGCACTTGTTTATATTTCTTATGCTACGCTTATGCCATAGATACTACTATACCTCCACCCGTAGATGTGCTACTCTCTGCAGGCGACATGAAGAACTGTTTGAGACTAGTGGCGGTGCGCCTTGCTCGGACTTTTAACTAACTGAGGTTATGTGGTAATGCAGTTCCCTACTTTTTCTACTTATTATTCTGAAATATAAAAACTAAATTAACTAACAATGTAACTACAAAAATAGAACACATGGTTAACAATAAAAATATATTATTTATTGAAATACAAGACAATTTGTATACAATCACATTTTTCATAGCTATTACTTATTAGTTATAAAATAAATAATAATATATTCAAAGAACATGGTATAAATTACAACATGATTAACATAACATGATGGAAATACAAACATGATTGTGAAGGGATTTTGATATACGCGGAAATCAATGTACCCGGGTAGGTAGTGAAATTAGGGATGACGAAACCCGACTTTTTTTACGACCCGGGTACCCGTCCACTTTACCCGCGGGTTACCCGGGTAGTAAAACAAAAAAATCGTGTGTGGTGTCTAATGGACTAATATCTCGGACGTAATGCTGTCCTGATTGATTGATTGGAAATTGCTTTACTTCTTATATTTATGCAACATGGTTGGCTAATCGAGACGAAGGGAGGGACGTAAGGGGTGCCGCGGGAGGACAAGGGGTGGACAGGCCTGTGCTGGTCAGAACCAGCCACAAGCGTATGTGAAGGGCAGGGGTTCCCCCACGTTGTGGTCGTCTCCGTCTGTGTCATCATCCGTCCGTGTTGTCATTGTCGTCGCCGTCGGGGAGGTAGTCAAAGGGAAGGGGAAAGTCCCCGACGACGACCCAGAGCTCGCCATTAGTTTCAGGGAGAAAAACTCCCCTAATCACGGGCCAAACCACGAGAAGGTTGCGAGTTGGAATTTGATGGCCCAATGCTGTTCTATAAACAATGACGTGCTGATGAAGTAGTATTTCATAATCACGAAAGAGGAACAGCAGCGAGCCGAGATAACACTCACGGTTCGTTACATGTTTTATATCTTGTCACAATCAAGTCAAGGTCACAATGCGTTGGTGCGGGGCGTGGGAGGGGCGTGGGGGGGGGCTGGAGCCCAAATGAGAGTAAACATGATAAGGAAAGGCAATTATCACCATGGGTGATAGCTTTTAAGTTTTGACTTCTAGCAGATTGAAAACATAAGTGATGTTGTGACTGGTAATTATTTACGTGGTATAATCTCTGGAAGATCGCATGAGCAGTTAGGCAGGAGGGGTGGGGGGGGGGAGGTGGGTGGGGGGGCATACTCAGCACACTACCACAAGTCGGCGGCATGAACAAAGGACATTATAATTCAGAAGAAAAACGCCGTCAATAAGCACAAAAGATAATGAGAAAGCGCATGTTTACATTAGCCTTACGCCTAAAATGTGACATCTCAATTCAGGAACTGGGTTAGTGATGATAGATAGTGATGTAAGAAATTCATAAAACCTGACAGTGATCAGACATGTCTCTTGTCCAATGTGGTATTATTGTACCCGTTACACCATCTGTCTTCATGGTAGCTGGTGGCGGGTTGACTTCTTGGATGTCACAGATGTAGTCCTCATGGCGTCATCTTGATCATCATAATGGTATACAGACAGGGCTCAAAAAATACCATGCCCGAGATGACCGGGGCATGTAAAAAAAGTGGTTGGGCACGTAGATTATTTTCCCACATGCCCGTCTGGGCATGTAGGAAGTCTCACTATCGCCCGCGCTTAGCCCTTAGCTCTCACAGCCTGGGAAAAAAGATAAGTCCACTTGTCCAGTAACAGCTGCCCCATGCGTGGTGATTGCAGGCCATTAAGATAACACTCACTGTTCCTTGCGTCTGGTTTATATCTTGTCACAGTCTAGTCAAGGTCACGATGCGTTGGCGCGGGTTGGGAGGGCTGGAGCCTGAATGCCAGTAAACAAGATACGGAAAGGCCAGCCTTGGTCATCTTGGTCTTCATAATGGCATGGTAGTCTTCACTCTTCATGTCATCTCATCTTCTTGGATGTGTTATAGTTGGCCGATTCATGCAGCCATTAGCAAGAAACTGCCTACGGGCTATTCCGTAGAATTAATTTAAAACTAATAAGGGCATAGCCTAGCAATACTCGTCCTGGGCCCTTTCTCACCTTTGATGGTCAATGATAATCACTTTCTATATTGATTGGTCAGTACATTGAAACATTTTATTATGCCTCAAAATTATTGCCTTCGAATATTGTAGGCCTACTTAATTGCCATGTGACTTTCACGTGCGTTTCTAAGACTTTTGTTTTATCAATATTTTGAAGTAAACAACTGCTATATCGGCCAATAATCGATTAGTCGCGCAAAAAAGCGACGATAACACTCTGATGCTCGGACTTTGAACTACTGAAACTCGAAACAAATGAAGGAACACTGCCACACGATTTAGCATTGCTCTTTCAGCACCCTGGCTTATGCTATGCCAATTGTGCGCAGCACTTAACTGTGGATGACATTTTCACTTGTTGTACAAAACATTGGTATCTAGCCTAGGCCTTACTATGTTATAAAATTATGATTTACTTATATGATCAGTTTTGACCACACTGTTGTAGCTAGACGTAAAACCAGTGATTGAGGTGGTTAGGAAAAGGTGGTGGGGTGGTAGTGCAACAAAAATTGTGCAAAATGTCTTGGCTACAATCAAGCCTCTCATGGACAATCATAAGAGTGTTCCTGTGACTAACACTTGAAATGTAAGATTCAAGTGTCTTAAGTAAGTGGGATGTCACGAATCTTAGGGTATGTCTGTAATCTTTTTTCGACTGCTACCCTGCCAACAACTTGCCTGCTCTGTGCTAGCCTGCTTACACCTCGCCTACTTAATGATTTTGTCAACAACTACTCAAAGCCTGCTTATCATGGCTTCCCACTGCCTACTCAACGGACATACGTTTTTAAGTCGCTGTCAAAACCCACCCACGAGAAGGCGGTAGCTTGAGTCTTTTTTTAAAAATTAGTAAACAAACAAACTTTCTTGTGTTTGTTAGTCCATGTGCATTGTATTTCTCGTTTTTGGCTTGTCATAGGGCCTAGGCTTAGCATAACCTCCTTGGTCAAGGTCAAGAAGTTAAAAATAAATTTAAAATCATCAAACTATATCACGTAACATTCAAAATGCTAGATTTTGGCTGGGGTCTGAGGCCTAGCTAGGCTGGCCTAGGCTACCCTACGCTAGGCCTAGGCTCAGCCTAAAACATGCATTTAGTTGTTTGAATTCCTGACACTGCTATTTTTCTACGTGATAAGAAAATAATTCATTAAATATAAGATCCTAGGAACAATTGAATTTAATTAATTACAATCCTGCTTACATTTCACTACTTCGGATTCGGCCATCTTGAAGTAGGTGAAGTAGGCTCACAAGCATACACTTTCGGCGACTACGCTCGGGTGCTAACCAAGTAGACGACCGATGCCTACTTGTGACATTTCGACGCCAACTTCATTACGTGACTTCCGGCTAACGAGTCGACTAGCCAAGCAGACTCGCGCAAAAAGTCGATTACAGACGCTCCCTTAATCTCAAGTCTTTAGCACATATAAGTCAAAAAAGGATACCATAAAGTAAAACTATTTTTTGGCCTACCCTAGGCCTACATCAAGTGGAAGAGGGACCTGAGCTTTAACTTGATTTATAGTAAGATGAGAAATCACAGTATAATTTTGGAGTGTCTTGGCTAAGTAGCATTTAATTTTAATTTCAGTCTCAAATTTGTAGGTAAATGTACAAAAAATCATATCAGATAAAGAGTAGCCTACATACATCCCTCTGCTTTCTAACAGCAACAAAGCTCAAACCTGCAGGTGTGGTTGTTTTGATGTAGTACCGTATTGATAATGATTGCGTGTGAGATGAAGCTATATTATGCTGATGAAATATGTTAAACCTCCTGGAAAAGCTCCGCTTTTAATTATCCCCTCACGGTCAATTAAAATTATCATTGACTAATAATGTCCTCAAAGCGGGCTTATGCTTAAAAACCTTATATTCAAAATTATTATTATTACATGGTTGTAAAGCATTTAAGCCTGCTTTAAGGACAGGCTAGTTAGGCCTATTATTCATAGCAATTGTCGTAATAGTTTGCCTCGACTGGCATTCGAACCCAGAACCTCCAAATCCGGCATAACAAGCCCACATAGCTCTACCAATTAATCTAGTCTACTGAACAAACCTTTACTAAGTTGCTATTTGTTGTGATTGTTGACTTCTATGATATGAATCCAACAGTTGATGTTGCTGTCATGTTCTGAAAGATCACATGGATATCCGATCACTTCTCATCTCCCAAGAGTTGGGTAATATGATTTCATGGTTTTTACTTTTTAAGCATAGGCCTAAGCCCGCTTTAAAGGCATAGGCCTAGTTATTGATTCATAGGAATTGTCGTAATAGTTTGCCCCGACTGGCATTCGAACCCAGAACCTCCGGCATAACGTGCCCACATAGCTCTACCAATTAATCTACAGAGTCTACTGAACAAACCTTTACTAAGTTGCTATTTGTTGTGATTGTTGACTTCTATGATATGAATCCAACAGTTGATGTTGCTGTCATAACTGAAAGATCACATGGATATATCCAATCACTTCTCATCTCCCAAGAGTTGGGTAATATGATTTCATGGTTTTTACTTTTTAAGCATAAGCCTAAGCCCGCTTTAAAGGCATAGTTATTGATTCATAGCAATTGTCGTAAAAGTTAGCCCCGTCAGGGATTGTTATTATTTATTTTAGAGTTGTGCAAAATATGACATGCAACATTAAGATTTACAACTCCATAGAAAGTAAGGAAAGGGCCATGAGTCCCTTGTCCGTGTTCCGATTTTTAAAATCTGGCAACCCTCCCCTACTTTAATCCTGCCTTATTTTAATGGTAATTTACAGCTGTAGCCTAGATATTAAAATCTTACGTGTGTAGGATCTACCCTTAATTAATATCAATACCAATCTGACGTTTTACCACTTCTTCTTCTCATCTTTCAAACAGCCAAAGCACACATAACAGAGTACACTACGTGGGGACTCTATTATCTGTGGCCAAAGCTGGCTCTTAGGCCTACATGTCATTTTCTGCCTAGTTACTGTGCATACTATTGCCGACACTCTTACAACACAGTATAACAATCTCTTACAGTAGCAAAACTTCAATGCACTGCCTGCAGGGTGATTTGCTGTCATGGTCGGCTGCGCGTACCGCCGCGACACTAGCGCGCCCTAGCGAAAGTGAGAGTCAACTAAAAGCCTCCGCCCTCTAAAAGTCAGTGATTTACATACAATTATATAACAAGCTCCATAGGCTTTCTTTGAAAAGGACATTGTTACCAGTATAAAATTAATAACAACTTCACACAAAACTTTTTTCAAACTCTAATACTAGGGAAATGCCAAAGTCGTTGATAGACGAGTAAGTCAGCCATGTGTTGAGTACCTAGGAACATCCCCTTTCCTCCCCTATAAGGCTGGATCTAGCCCAGTATGGGGAATGATACCGGGTATTCAACACATGGCTCACTCACTCGTCTATCAACGACTGTGGCGTTTCCCTAGTCTAGTTGGCTAAGGCGCCCTCAATCCACTGGTCGGAAAAGATTTTGTAGTTTATGGATTATATTTATAAAAATATTAAACATGTTTTGAAATGCATATAATGCAGGTTAAGTCTACATCAACTGTGACAATACTATGGAAAACATAGCCAGTACAAAATACGAGTAAAGATTGCAAGGTTTACTCAATGTCCCAGTGGAATTTAGGGGAACCTTGGTCACTGCTATGCATGTTATCACAGCCTGCCAAAAATTATTCGATAAAAATGACTTTCAAGAACAAAAGGATTGTTGTTAAAATGAAACCTACACATTTCAAGCATATTTTTCAATTTATTATTTCTTGCAGGTTTAAATCGCAACAGATTTTTCTCATTTTGTTAGCAGTTCTCAGTTACCTGGTCACGGATGTCTGTTTAAAATTTCAGCTCAATCTATTTTGCCGTTCGACCGTATGGGACCGGACATTCATTCCTCATTCGCTTCGCTCACTCGTCTAATTATCACGGCCCAACAGTCATCGTTAGTTGACTGACTTTCACTAGTGGCCCGCAAGACGGTTTGATAGCGTGTTTCGCTACTGTATATTATTGGTATACTGTGCTTACTAGTTTAAACTAATGAATTTATTGTTAAAATTAGTATCCGATATTTGCCAAAACACTTGCGAATTAAGATTCCCCCTTCCACCCTCAAGACGTTTCAAGAGAAGTTGGCTTTGTGTCTTATTGTCCTAGTGTTATTTGACCCATTCAGTGTGCGTGTGTGACCCTATGTTCTCTTATGCAACTAGTACCTCACAGTAGGTTTTATTTGGAGGAGGTTTCAAGAAATTGGACAGCCGTAGTGCATACTGACACAATAGTTACATACCTATTTCACACTTTTTCTCATGCAGTGTTAGCCTAGGCCTTCTTCTCACAAAACTATGTCATGCTTTACAATCACATTTTTTCTGTGGTATGTCCTTCTTGAGTTGATAGGGCTGCCTAATTTAGTTTACGTACTAAATGAGTTAGGTAGGGCCTATGCTGATAGAATGGAAATTAGTTGGAGCACATTGGTGTGTTTACAGCTGTCAGAGACAGCTGTAAACCTTTATTTAAGAAATTAAAAATTCTCCCTATGCCTTGCACATACATTTATGAAGTCATTACTTTTGTACACTGTAATTTAGAACAATTCAAAAAGAACTCGGATGCTCACCACCTTAATACAAGAAACAAAAACCAATTACGGATACAACAATGTAACTTGACAATGCGCCATAAAGGTCTTGCTTGTGAGGGAATAAAACTGTACAATTGCTTGCCTGAGAGGTTAAAGGAAATAAGAGACGTAGACCGGTTTAAAAGTAAACTTAAAGAATTTCTTCTGGATAAATGTTACTATACAGTGCAAGAATATACCTCCTGCTGAATTCTACTTTTTAATTGACTGATGTATTGTACATACTCAATTGATTTTCTACCGCACCTTAATGTTATTTGATATTCTGTCTATCTTAAACTATGTTTTTATATTTTTGTCATGCAATGTGCATATTGTATTTATATATCTGGACATGTGATAGGCTATATATGTTTTGTTTTGTGTAACCTATTAACTATTTAACGAATTGGGCCTAAGTGTCCAACAAATAATTGTGGCTTATCTTCTATCTTACACCCTATTTAACTGCTGTATAATATATAATATGACAACTTGACAACTCGAATATTCTAATATACTATGTATACCAAAAGAATTTTAAAGAGACTAATAATATCAAATGAAATGAAATAGGATCCAACAGCTTACCTTCGAAAAGTGATGGTAGCTGATTCCTTGGTAAATAGAGACATACTGTGACTGTGTTTTGTATAATTATGTCTATAATTATCAAGAAATTCAGCAGCCACCATCACTTTTCACCATCACAAGGTAAACTGTTGAATCCCATCTCACACCAATATATTATTGCACTAAATGTTCAAGCCTACTAACGTAACTTTTTTCCAAATATCAATGATGCGTGTATCATTTGTAAATTGCCTCCTTTGAGTGATTGACCTTGAGATGGCTGAATGGGGCAAATACCCCTGGTACCTAGACTGTAGGCCTAGTCCTGGTAGGCTATCCAGCTTCTCGTCATATGGGCCTACAATTTTTGTTTTGATCTCAAGGGTGCACACTAGCAAAGCAGGTGTTTAGCTTTAGTACGATTATCATAGCCTCATAGGCTACGTTCGGGGTTGGCCCTAATGATTGCAATACACTATAGCCTTACCGGTACTTGTTCATTATCGGGACCCCTAAGTTGTACGTGTGGTTTGGTTAGGTTAAGGGGGATGAAAGGCAGTTTTGATATTGTGTGGACGTGGAGGGTCTTTTACTTTTAAAGCGGTTGACAACTCGCATAGCAAACTGCCCTTGCACTTGTTTATGACTTGGTTAGAAGTTAGAACCTTTGTTTTGTGCAACGAGAAGAACCAAGAACAAAATTATCACTGAAGATATCAGACTTGAACTGAAGAGTGAAGACACATCTGGTTTTCGAGACTATAAGAAAAGAACTTGTGACCTACCGCCGGTTGTCAGGTCTTGATGATCTATCAAATCTAGACTAAATGGTTTTGATAGGCGTTCAGCCTTAATGTTGAAAGAACATTTTTGGGTGGGCATAGCAAAGCCTTCAATTTTGCTACCTACCCTATGAAAAAAGGCTAAATGAAAATAAAATTTATCTGTCTTTTCTTTCTTTTTCTCTACCAGGCTAATGACTTTTCAGTTTCAGTTTATTTCAGTTTATTAAGGACAAACAACAACAATAGGCCTACCATACCCAGTTACAGTTTTAAACAGTTTTCATCATGTAGGGCCTCGTCCATTTTTGCTTTACACAAGTTCTTACATAAGTATTAAACATAATATATTTTACAAAATAGTATATAGTATATATACGTAGTAGGTCTACCTACTAATAATAAAATGCCATCATAGCCATCAGTAATCATCATCACATTGTCTCTCATAATAATACATAGGCCTACTACCAAAATGCAATGATACAGTACTTAAAATTATTACATTATTAGGTAACTTGGATAAAAATAAATTAATAAGAAAAACACTAATTTCCAAATTTCAAATATTGTAGGTACCATTAACAATAAACTGATTTAGGCCTATCATTACGGTAGGTCAGTTTCTAAGTCATTTACACTGTAGTAAGCTTTTAGTAATAACAATTTTGTTCCAGCTCAGATTTGAATTTAATGTATTGAGGTATATCTTTGATTTCTTTTGAAACAAGGTTGTAGAGAATTTTATTTATATAATCAGAGTTTTTCTGGCCAAGGTTTGTAGAACATTGGCTAAGATGGAAATCATGTTTTTGCCTTGTGTTGTGCGTATGTATATTAGCGTTTACTGCAAGTATGTGAATGTTATTTCGGTACTTGTTCATTAACGGGACCCCCCTCAATTTTTTGATAATTGGTCCCCCCAAGGAGTTGAATATGACCCAAACAGTGAACTTGACTCACACGTTCAACGTGACTCAGGCGAGTACATCCATTGGAACGCGCCTACATGAGAGCAGTCGTCGCCGTGCAGCTGACATTGACGTTCACGGACACCAAATGAACCTTCAAAACCTTTAACGTCACTATTTTAAACGAAAGTACTTTTCCATTGACAGTCCTTTATATTTAAAATAGCGACGTTTAAGGTTTTGTAGGTGGAGTATGTTGGCGTAGGCCGTGTCACTCCTGGCGCAAAGTATGTAGCCGAAAAGGATGTTTTCGAGGCTTTGTTCGAAATAATTGTGTTTTCCTGACCTCCTGAAACTCAGATGGAGTAGATGTAGTAGTTATGATTGTCTAATGAAATGTTTTTACTGAATTTTTACATTGTTTGGAGGGGGGTCCCGTTAATGAACAAGTACCGTTATTTCTAATGCTTAAGACTGATTTGAGAATGTAAAGACATGGAACTGATCCGATCTTGATGAAATTTTGTAAGGACCTTCAAAATCTCTGAACTTAGTTAGACCTGCCACATTTTAGGGTACAATCGAAGAAATATTTCTCATAAAAAATCGCAATTCTAGTGCTACGAGGGATCGATATGACCTTGCTGCCCCGCTTCTCTTCACGGCTGGCACGACAGGGCCATGTCGGTTCTCGGTCGTCTATAAACATAATTGTTAGATGATCCCAGCTCCAACAAAATGTAGACTTATGCAGATTGCAAAATAAAATATCAGAAACTGCAACAATAAACCAAACCAAAGTGAATCTTCATTCTTTTGTTTTGTTTGTTTTGGTGCCGAAGTGGTTATTCTTCCCATCTCCCTTCCTCTCAATCCCTACCTGTGGGAAAACATGAAATAATACCTATCTTCAATATGACTTTTTTCTGCTATAAAAATACTGTGAATAATATGACTAACCATATTCAACGTTAATGGTTATAACTTATTTAGGTACTTGTTTTAAAACAAATTTTGGAACAGGTAAATTATTTAATACTTAAGTTGAAATTCACCTTTTCACTGTTCTTGTAGAAAACATATATTTTTAATACTTCAATGGAAAGTTCAACTTCCGTCTACATTATTTTAACCCTAGAAGTACCAACATTGATTTTTTCCACGTTAAAAGTCTTCTTCTTCTTCTTATGCCAGCAATTGACCTATTTGGCCATCATGCGTTTCCGTGTTTCCCAGTAGAGATAGGATTCTCTTTCTGCCTCCTCCATATCTTTTGGCATTGCGTCTCTTATTTCTTGAAGTACCGGGCATCTACGTAGGTGCTCCCTGGTATGCTGTTCTGTAGCACATAGTGTACATGTGCTTGAGTCAGTTATCCCTAGTTTATGAAGGTGTGTAGCTAGCAGGTCATGACCGGTTTCCAATCTGAATTGTGCCGTCTCAGTCTGCCGATTTCTCCACTTCGTTTTTTTTGTGACTGCTCCTTGCCACTGTTTGCCTTTACTTGCCTTCTTCCATACATTTTTGATGTTGTTTTTCACTTCCGTGTTCGCATGAGATTTGACGGCATTGAAGGATAGGGGCTTCTTGTTCTGCTTCATCCTGCTCCCCTCTTTCGCGAGTCTGTCTGCTTCTTTGTTCCCTTGTATGTTACAGTGTGCTGGCACCCACTGTAAGGTCACCTGTTTTTTCCTGTTTACCAGCCAGACCAGTAGTCTTTTACACTCCAACGTCTCACTGTATCTCATGTCCTTACTCACAATGGCCTGTATGGCTGCTTTGGAGTCTGTGAGAACTGAGAATGACTGCTTTTGGTATTTGCTGTTCCTTTATTTTTATTTTTAGATTTCTCCGTCATAACTGCTTCCATTACGTCCTGCTGGCAATGCTTGCTGGAATGCATTGCCGTATACCCCAGGCCCTGCTTTTCCCTCCCCTGGGGTAGCAGACCCGTCTGTATATACAAGTACCCATTCTGGGGTGGGGTAGTGCTTCGCTATATGAGCAACTGTCAGACATTGAAGTTCATCCTCAGTATAATTCACCTTTTTCTTCTCAATTCCTTCCACCGTTAGCTTATGTTGGACTTCCAGTACAGCGACCCTCATATCAGGTGTAGGAAGCTCCATTCGATCTCGTAAATCCACCTTACCCAAAATTTGCTTCTTTAGTTGCTTCGCTGCTGTGATAAATGTAGTTTGTGTCTTCAGCCTCTCTACCGGCTCTCTGTCCCATTCCTCTTCGTCAAGTCTCAGAAGTTTCTCATGTAGGCATATCGCTGCTTTGCTTCTCCTAGCACTTAATGGTGGGACAGTCACCAGCATTTCCATTGCAACAACAGGGGTAGACTTTGTAGCACCTGTAGCTATGCGTAGGGCCTGGTTTTGTACCCTATCTAACTTGACGACGTGACTGTTAGGTGCTGTGATGAGAACTGCATTACCATATTCCAGCACTGGCCGTACATATGTCTTGTACGTTGTTGCTAGTACATCGGTCGATGCTCCCCAATCCACTCCTGCCACTCGTTTCATGAAGGTTAGTCTTTTCTTCCCTGCTTTACTCATTTTTTCAATTTGTGAACTTCCTGTCATTTTTTAATTTTAATTTTAAAAGTAAAACCCCACTTTGACTGCCACTGTTGATTTTTTTCTTCCTTTTGATAAGCTCACCTATTTTGCGTGGCCAATTTCACGGGTAACTTACTGATGTTTAGATGCATTTTGTATTTGGAATAGACATTGCTAACAATCAATAACCCATTCCTATTTTTTGTTTGCGGAAAATTGGGTTCCTACCATAATTTACAGAATCCAATAATCTTAAAGAGTAATGAAGTTTCATGTACAGTAGGCCTAGATGAAAGGCTAAACAGAAATTAAACAACAGCAAAACAAAACAGACTTTCATTTTGCTACCTGGTGTTGTTAGTAATGTATTCAAAAATGCTCTCTGAACGTTAAGGCTATTCCAGAGCACTCTTACCGATATTTTGAAAGTCAAAGGAAAATGACTAAAAGTAAGTTGAATGAAAGAGGAACTTAAATAGAAAGGAAATAAATTTTATTTTATATGGTACTTGTTCATTAACGGGACCCCTACAAAAAAATGTTCAAATTCGGTGAAAACATATTTGGATGAGCGTAGCGAGCGTAGCGAGCGAAGCGAAGATTCCATTTCACTACACTGGAGAAAAAAATCCGGAATGTTTTTTTTTTTTTTTTTCTTTCTTTGTATTTTGTGTGTCTGTTAACACGATTCCGGCTAAACCGATACTCCGATTGCGATGAAATTTCATGGAGGCCTTCGAAATCTCTGAACTTAGAACTGCCACGGTTTTGAGCGCAATCGGGAAATTTTTTCTCATAAAAAACGCAATTTTACGATTTTTTTCGATTTTTAAAAACTTTCTTCGACTTATAACACCTACATGCTTTAACCGATTGTAATGATTTTTTCACAGAACCTTTATTTCATGAATTAAGATATTCGTGCGAAATTTGAGCGTAATCGAAAAATTATTTCTCATGAAAATCGAAATTTTACGTTTTTTTCTTTTTTAAAACAATTCTTTGACTTATAACACCTATATGCTTTATCCTATTGTAATAATTTTTTCACAGAACCTTAATTTTATAAATTCATATATTTGTGTAAAATTTGTGCGCAATCGAATAATTATTTCTTATGAAAATTTTAATATTACGATTTTTTCCTTTTTTTAAATTACAATTAATTAAAAAATTTAAAATTTAAGTTAATTTTTCATTTAATTTAATTTAATTTAAAAAAAAATCTTCAACTTAGTAATGATTTTTTCACAGAACAACAGAAAATCCGCATAACACATGGCAGCTCAATGCACCAATTACGCTCATCCAACAACGCGGCGGGACTTAAGCGTTTCCTAGTATTAAACAATTACAACTACTACATCTACTCCATCTGAGTTTCGGGAGGCCAGGAAAACACAATTATTTCTAACGAAGCCACTTCACGTTGCATTTCCAAAAAACACGTGATCCCATGTACAGCTTCATTTGGTGTCCGTTCGGGCATATTCGATGAGTTGGCAAAACACCCTTCTCTTGATAGAACGTAATAGCCTCTTCCTCGGTGTTTGGCAAATAGAAAATATTCATTCTGAACACTTGGTGAATGTCAGCTGCACGGCGACGACTGCTCTCATGTAGGCCTACGGGTTCCAATAGATAAGACTGTACTCGCCTGAGTCAACGTGTGAGTCACGTTCAACGTCTGAGTCACATTCAACTCCTCGCAAGTTATAATTATTCATTGTTAAACAGAAATAAATAAAAAATCATCGATGGGGGGACCAAGTAACAAAACATTTAGGGGGGGTCCCGTTAATGAACAATTACCTTTTATATTTTTGGATGGGACAAAAGCTCCATTTTGGCCATTATATGCAAATTTTGGGTCAATAAGAAAATGAAAGTCTAGGTGCAATACTTAATTTTGACCTATGATTTTTTTTTATTGTTTCAACACATCTTTGTCTCTGGACTAAGTATAAGGGATAATTTTCTGAAATAATGTTGGATGTGCGATTTTTTTTGTCACGTGGTACAAATAAGAGTTTAGAACCGGTGGACGAAAAAAATAGTACATCAAAGGACCCGTCTGGGCCTGGGGTAGAATTGGGCCAGAGCATGGCTCTGCTAATCGTAAAAGGCGATTCAAGAGAAAAGTCCACCTCGCAAACATCAGGTAGTAAGAGGAGAGTATATTACTCCCGGAAACTAGAGGCGAGCTCTGGCAATCGTTGTCGGGGACATGCCCCCCTTTCCTTGACGACCTCCCCGGCGACTATGACAATGACACAACGAACGATGACAAAGACGATGACGACGGTGACGTGAGAACCCCCCTTCCTCTCCTTACCCGTGGCTGGTTCTGACCAGCATGGGCCCCTCCTCCCCATATCTCCCCGCCCCCTAAGCCTAGGCTAGAGTGGTGCATTATGAGTTATGACCAAACGGTTGACGCGTCCTTAATCCAAATAAACAAACAAACAGAAAATTAATATCCCTTAGTCCTATACTCAGTCCAAAGACAAAGGTATCCCACATGTAACAAAAATCTTGTAAAAAAACAGCCAAACCTTACACAATCAAAAGCAATGAGATCTAAAAGAAATGCCAAGCTTAATATGTACCCTCCTACATTTTCACAATCGTAATACATAAATTCACTTTGCCCTGTGACTGGTTCCTTGCAAAGCATGTCAAAATTTTATTTTCAACTATAAATAAATAAATAAATAAATAAATAAATTGTATTTGGAGTCAACCCACTAATAAGTCACCTCACTATTGTTTTAAATGAAAAAGTTTGTGCAAATTTATTTTGTCTCATTGCTTTTGATTGTGTAAAGTTTGGCTGTTTTTTTATTTTTTCAAGTTTTTTGTTATATGTGGGATCTCATTACTTTTTCAAGTTCTATTATAAAAATATTTGTTTCAATACAAAAATTTTATCAAGGTCAATTTAATTGATGTGTTATTACCAATTAACAATAGAATTTAAAATATCTAGTGGTCAAAAGACTTGTTTTTTGTAAACAATGTAGGTGATTATTGTCAAGTAACTATAGTTAGTTGTTGATTATATTCTTGTAAAAGGCTTATATTGAAACCTTTATTTGGAAGCCTTCCAGCAAAGATTAGTCATGACTAATCTAACATAACTTACAACATAACATAACTATTTGATATGATTTAATTCAAATATTTCCAATAAAATTAACGTAAACACTTCGCAAAAAAAATGAAAATGCTTAGAAAAATTTAAATAAGACAATGAATTTGTTAAAATTGAGAAAAAACTTATCAACCCCGCTTTTAGTTTCGAGATGGTATTTATCTTTTGCACAATGGGAGCACCTGAGGTATCTTATACCTGAGGATTATAGAAAGGTTGGTCGGGCGACCAAGTTGATTGTGTGCTCCAGTTGATGGAGTGATTAGGGGGGGGGGGAAACTTCAGACTGATTCTTCAAGACAACCAATAGAATCACGGTATTCGAATCACCCTCCGACAAATGAATGGAGAGCGCATGCGCAAAACAACGCTATCTTTCACAGAAGTCGTGAACTATATTTAGTTTCTTCTTTCGAACCTAGATCGCAGCCTCACGTAAATGTCACAGTCCGCAGCGCTCGAGTGAAGAAATTTGGTACTACATGGCTGGATTTCCCACCTTAAAGTGCCTTATTCTTCTCATTTTTCATTGTGTTTCATGGTTTACTAGTTGCAAGTTATGACAACATTTTCAGATTTTCCATTTTTTGCAACCTACGGTTGGTAAACAGTTATTGTAAGGAACAATTGTGTAATTCCGTGGGCGTATAGCCCTACGTGAAGAAATTGGGAGACTGTTTTTATTTAAACAGAAACTACTTCTAGATGAATGATTTCTATGGTGTCAAGTGTCAACTGTCTATGCATGGCGTATAGTTTTGGTGATGTCGTCAGCATGGCCTTCATCAAAGCTAACAATTGCCCATATATCCGTTATTTATGAGTGGATTTTGGTTGTTTTCCTTTCATTCTGCATAATATGTATTCTTAGAGCACATGAAAAATTGCAACATATTAGACGGCTTGGGAAATGCTGCTTCTCGTTTATGAATAGGCGTTTTAAATGTTCTTGAGCTATTTGCCTATCTTTTTGATAAGGAACGTTGATGATAGCTTTGCCATTGTTTGAAAACTTGTTATTTTTACTATGGAGCTACCAACCAACTATTCCTGAAAATGTTAACGTTGAAACGAAAATTAGGAGATATATTAAAGTCACAACACATTGTACACTCAACAATCCCTTCAATATTCTTGTTACTTTTTTGCAAAAAAGGAAAATCTGCCTTTAGTTTATCGGTAAAATGACACTTTCTTCTGACTGTTGGCAGCCTGGATCTTGACCTTGACTTCTTGAATTTTTATAGTTCGTTTTTGGTGAGTGGTTGGTAACTGGCCATGGTCGGGGTGAAGAGTTGCATTGCAGGCGCGGCGATTCAAATGCTAGACCGTAAAAATAGCGCGGTCGTTCGCCATTCTAAAAAACGGGACAATTAGGCGTCCACACCGGGACACCACCTCAAAAAAGGGACTGTCCCGGCTAAAACGGTACGAATGGGAGCCCTAAATCATTAGACCTAAATTAAATGAAATGGGAATAATAATTGTTTTAACTTTTAATTTATTTAATTTGGCCTATGAGAGTGACCATTCGTGTATGCATTATTTTCAACATTTTGTGTCTACAATATCTCTGCTTGTACTTGCAGACACAAATCTTAGTACCATCATCATCATAATCCATATTGCCGTTTCCCGCTTTTATCAGCTTAGGGTTTCAACCAATTTTTTCCACTTCTTTCTGTCCTCCCACAATCATATCCTTCCATCTCTTCCTTGGCCTCCCCCGTCTTCTTCTTCCTTCTTCAATCCTTCTTTCATACATTACCTTGGGCATTCTCTTGGGCACCATTCGTTTCATATGTCCAAACCATCTCAACCGTGTCCTTCCTATCCAGTCGCTCAACTTCTCTACACCCAGCATTTCTCTAATGTCCGTGTTTATTATTCTGTCTCTTCTCGTCTTGCCCAATGTGGTCCTCGGGAATCTTATCTCTGCCGCCTGCATCTGACTCTTCTCTCGATCGCCCATAGTCCAGGCTTCTGCTGCATACATAAGGATTAGTATAAAATAGGTTTCATATAGTGTTATCTTGCACTGAACAGGTATTTCCCTATCCCATTCCAACACTAGGCCTTTCACACACTGGTTGAAGTAACTGGCCTTTTGTACTGACGCTTATCTCCTTTTTTTCATAATGTAAAATTATTTTGGGCAGAAATTACAGATTAGTTTCTGGTCCCCCACCAGGGACCCAAGTTTTGAAATAAGCGTTTTGATCAAAACGTTAGTTTCATAACGTCACTTGATAACGTCGATTTTTTGTGGTTTGAATGAAATGCTAGTTTTGAATCTTTCTACTGACGTTGTGAGATAAACTTGCTTTGCTGTTCTTCCCGTCAGCTATCTCTCCCGCTAGCCGAACATTGCCGAACTCTGGACCAATCAAATAGGAGTATTCTATGCTCCTACACCCAAAGACCTCAGACAAAGATAGGCCTACTATACATATTACATGTTTTTCTAAAGTCTTTGCATTTCCTTGTTTGTTTACGTTCTCCCGGCGCAGTGCCGAACATAACCTATAAAATACAATCAACATGCATTTGAACAGCAAGAAGATCTTATTTCATCAATACACGATTTGAATCGGCAAAACTCAAAGTTTCATAACATAAAAATAACAAAGATGCGTCGTGGAAATAACCCGCATGCATGCTAAAAGGTAAATAAAACGCGAGGTGTCGTGAATGTTGACAAAAGCTAGGGGCCAAGGCGGCCCTAGGTCCAAGGCGCTAGGCCTAGCCGATTAATACGCTTTCGACCTAAGTAGCCCTAATTTGATGTAGGGCCTAGACCTTACCCTAGTGTGGGGCCATGAAATCAAGATTAATTAGTTTATTTATAAATTGAAAATGCCAAATACATCGTAATAGCCTAGCGCCAAATGCCAAGTCCCAAGTGTTCGAATTTAACCACAGCCTTGTATAAACATGCTTAAGACGAACGAGTATATTATATTGAGAGGGCGTAACGTCAAAAAGCATCATCCCACCAATGTCCCACAAGCTATTTTTTCGTGGGTAGAAAAAGACGTTGTGGGACGTCAAAAAATAGACGTTTTGATTTCAAAACTAGCTTTTTGGGGAAATCGATCGTTATCAGACACACGTGACCACTCAAAACGTCGAAAAATTATCGACTTTTTGATTTAAAAACTTGGGTCCCTGGTTTATTAAGGTTTGACCCAGTTTCGAAAATAGTTGAAACTTGGTTTATGAACACCACTAGTTCCCAACACGTAAATTAATTGGCTTGTACACTATTTCCACAGATTACAGAGTACACTACCCTTCCACCAAAAAATGTGATCCAAGAAGTAGGGGTGAACTTTCACCCCGTAGGATTGCATTTAATTGAAAGTGTCTACATCTATCCTGTAGCCTGTTTTTTTCTGATTTTTTTTTATTAAGTCCCATAGGGCCCAAAAAATGGCAGTTTCCTCAAACCCTTAATAATATGGCAAAAAGTGCTACGATTTGTTCAACAAAATGGCTGCCACAAGTAAATAGATCTAAAACAATGGGCATTTTGACTACCAACCAACAAAAAACTTTTTTTAAACTGTCAAGCAATCATTTAATTTATTTTTGGACCTCATGATATGGAATGACCCTTTACAAATGAGTTAAAGGTAGACCTACGGTCTCAGTCAAAGAAAACAGTTTTACTGATGATCCTTTATAGGTATGTATTTTGTAAAATCCTTTTAACTTAAACTAACTGTAGGCCTATAACAACTGTAATTACCAATAGGGATGGGCATGTGCGTGTACTTTTCTAAACGTGTACACTTTTGGCTATCAGCGCGTGTGCACTATACATGTATGGTTTTAGTTGGCTTAAAAAATATTAGCATATTATGTTTAGTAGTGTCCAACCTAAGAAGATTGCCTAGTGTGCAACAGCACTCACAGTAAACCTTTTACCTACCCCTTGTAGATAGATCTCAGCCGCAAACTTTTAGACAGCCGTTGCTCAGTCGCACATAACATATGTAATACTTTATGCATTAATTGTTTAAAAAAAACTGTAGATGTGTACACCCTTAAATACTTTTCCTGTGTACGCTGTCCCATCCCTAATGACGGATCACTTCAAGCTTAAACTGTTATCATTATCAATATTAATTTAAACATATTATTTTACACTTGACAGTATAATTATGATTAAACTGTTTTAGGCATACCTGATTCAGCCCCGGTTTTGGCAAACTGCCCTGGTGTCAGTACAGTGTCGCCACCGACTCCCACCATCCCATTGAAAGCCGAGTTCCTCAACATCAAAGTCGAAAAAGATGACTGTAGTGAGATCTCCGTGACCACAATTGACCGACAGTTTCGTCTTTCGAATCAAAATAGTCGTAATCCGTTCGTCTTACGATGCGAGATTTGCGGGGACATATTCAAAAGGCAAAAGCTCTTGAAACACCATGTTAATGAAAAACACTCATGGTCGCTTTCCTTGGCCAAAATTGACAGACAGTCTCGTCTTTTGCAATCAACCTCCACCATCCCATTCAAAGCCGAGTTCCTCAACATCAAAGTCGAAAAAGATGACCGTAGTGCGATATTCGTGCCCACAATTGACGGACAGTCTCGTCTTTCGAATCAAAATAGTCGCAAACCATTCGTCTTACGATGCAAGATATGCGGGGAAGTATTCAAAAATAGCAAGCTCTTGAAACACCATGTTAATGAAAAACACTCAAAGTCGCTTCGTTTCGAGTGTACGTTATGCAACATTAAATTTGCAGTAAGGGGGACTTAAAAATACACTCTAAAGCCATCCATTTCCGTTGTTCTGCTTGCGCCGAATCATTACCCACTAGATTCGCTCTAATAGAGCATTGTCTCAAGACGCACAATCGGTCACCATCCTTCTGTGAAGCCTGCAACATGGTATTTTGTCATCCGGTGCAATTGAGAGATCATTTTAAGTCGGTTCATCACCGCTGTTCTATGTGTAGGGGTATTTACCCCACTAGGGAGGCGCTTGTACAACATTGGAAAACGGGACATGACCTTGAATCAAGCATTTGTGTTTATTGCAATAGAGCTTATCTAAACGTAAACGATTTTATATATCATACAGAAAACAATAAGCGTTGCAAAGCAAGAAGGGAGTTGAAGCCTTCGACTGAACATTCACAATGTGTTTAAAAAATACTGCAAACAAGTAGGCCTTGTTCCTGACATGCAAAATCATCGTAATGTAAGTTTGAAAATTTACCTAACAGTACACAAAAATCCTGTCATGTAAATTACTGGCTGTAGTAGAAAAGTGTTAACATTTTCAATTTTCTGCCCATGTTCTACCTTAAAATGATAGGTGACTGGAAAGCATCACTTATCATTGGTTCTAGGCAGTTTGTTGTAGTTTGTGAAATTGTGTTTTGCATCTGCTGGGTGTGTCCTATTTGTTGGTGAATGGTTAGAACTCTGTAGACTATGATTCCTTACTATGTATGTATCCAACTGTCTATGAACGTTGTCTTCACTGAAATAGATTTGTTTGATAGGCCTAAATGAATAACTTGTTTGTTGTATTAGTTTGTGAAATATTGCATTGCATCTTTGGGTTTCTGAATTTAAGGTGATTGGTTGAAATGCAGTTGACTGATTCATTAATATGTATTCAACTGTCTATGAACGTTGTCTTCACCGAAATAAATTTGTTTGATAGGTGTTCTTTGTATTAGTTTGTGAAATATTGCATTGCAATGCAGTAGACTGATTCATTAATAATATGTACCTATTCAACTATTTATGAAAGTTGTCTGACCAAGATAAGGTTGTTTTATTTATTAATATCTATGTATGAGAAATAAATTGCAATTTAATAATAAACTTCTCAAATTCAATATTTTAAAGTATCCTTTGAAGTTCTATAGTGACCTGGCTATAAATTCTGTAAGCATAACATATATATTTTTTTTTAAAGTTCTATTGCCAAAAAAATGTTGTAAAAGTGAATTGATAATAAATTACCTTCTTCTCAAATGCCCACATTTGGCCTATGATGTCATGCTTGATCTAGTCAACCAGTAGAGACGAGCCTCCCTTCCTCCTTTATGCCATTAGGCATTGCGTCACGCTCATTTGCCAGACTGGCACATGTGTACAGATGTCGTCAGTCACGTTCACATTTCCGCACAATCTGCAGGTACTGGTTTCAAACACACCTATTTGATGCAGATACTTCCCTAGCAGGTCATGTTGTGTCTTTAACCTGAACTGTGCTGTTTCTGTTCGTCTTTCATATATTTTGTTGGTTTTTCTTGGTTGTGTGGTTGGTGTGCTCCTGCCATGGTTTATCTTGTCCCTTTTGAACCCATTCTTGTGTAGTTTTCTTGGAAGCTGCAGCATTTACATGACCGTTAACTGTTACTGTTACTAACTGTTACTAACTGCTCTGTTGTAGCATTTTGCTTCCTTTCTTCGCTAAGAAATCTGCTTTCTCATTACCGTATACATTACAGTGCGATTGTATCCACTGTACTTAATTACCTTATTTGCTTTGTGCAGTCTTAGGATTTTTAGTTTGCACAGCCTTACCGCAGAATCCGCCACTTCCTTGTTGACTATGGCTTGTGTTGCTGCTTTTGAGTCTGTTAAAATTACAATTTTGTCACTGCGACAGTCTTTAACTTTGTACAGGGCTTTAAGAATAGCAGTCAATTCTCTGTCATAGCAGCTACCATTTTTCCCTACAGGGTGAGATTCTTCAAATTCTCTGCAATATATGCCTGCCCAATTAGGGAGGACTTTGGGTACTCGAGTTACCTGAATCTGAACATTACCCAAACCCACACTAAGGATTCGAATCTTCTTCGAGTCCAATTTTAAACAAAATTAAACAAAACCATCCTACTAAAACACAGCAAATTTATAGCACTAATCCGGTATCATGTTTAGTTTTGGTTATCCTTGTTGTGTTATGTTTTATTACACACGATGTGAAATTGTCTATTGCTTTATTTGTGTCAAATATATTATTATTTTATTGAATTTTACCTGCCCATAGGGCAGGAAGGCTAATGCAAGGCAAGTGAGACCCTCTGTAGCCTGACACAGTGATTACAGAGTTACAAGTTTAACATTACATGAAAGACAACAAGAGAACAATGACATTTATAGAGTTAGACGAATTGAAAGGCAAAAGGCGGATAAGGATACTACTTACATATGGTACGATAGGTGGATATATTTTGATTTTGATTTTGATTTTGATTTTGATTTATTCATAATGGTTGTATACAGAAAAACAGTTCCAATGATTATATATACAACAAAATATAAATCAAAAACGGTTATGCATTAATAGAATTAACAAAAATTTTAATTTAAACTTACAAAACAGTATAAATCTTAAAGCTAATCAAGAAGTACCCGTATTGTTACTTTAAGAGTCTGGATTAGACCTTCAGACATCTCCGTATCATTGAGGAGAATCAAGTTGATTTGAGAGGCATTGATAGATAGATACTTTTCTTCATCTTCAAGTTTGAGTACAAAACAGTTACACATGTTTAGCCGGTTAGAGCCTATGTAGAAGAAGACCCACCTAGAGCCGTAGCTCTGTGCGTGGGAGTATTCAATTGTAATTAATTAATAATTAGCATTAATTTATATTAAAGATTTTGCTTTGGCTTTGAGAGACATGCACAGATGTATGAAAGTAAATATTTCTTAATCTAGGTACCTAAAATAAAGTTAAGGATACAATTTATATGTAAAAATAAAAATAAACATAAACTAAACATTTCAGACTTCTGTGGTAAATAATAAATAATAAAATCATGTAATAATGTACAATAGTAAAAATTAATTACATTCTTAATTTATACAAGATTCAATTCATAGTATGAGGTAGAGTTTTAAAATAGAATATTAGGTACCGGTAACTAATTGTTGAAACAGATTTCTCCAATATAGGCTACCATCAAGAGGCAATTTAATAATATTTTGGACATAGAAGTGTTTTCTATTTCAGTTCCTAACATGAATTATGTTTTTGATTGAGGCAGCAAGACTTCAATTTCACTTAACCTGAGAAAATAGCTCTGGTGTTTTTCTCTCTTTTATTCTGTTTGTTTGCTCTCTACCGGGCAAACGGCATACGCGATCTTGATGACATTTTCAGGGGACCTTCGAAATCTCTGTACTTAGATCTGCCAAGTTTTTGGTACAATCAAAGAAATATTTCTCTTGAATATTTACTTTTGCAATTTTTTCCTATTTTTTATGCTATAATTTCGTGATATTTGGCCCGCGACCGGGCAAACGGCTACCTCAATCGTAATGAAACTTTATGGGAACGTTCAAAACTACACTGAACTTGGATAATATGTTGGGGACAATCGAACAAATATTTCTCATAAAAATCGTTCTTTTAGGGCAATGATTGGTCTATTTAACCTCGCCGCCCGCACCTTTTCGCGGCTGGCACAACGAGGCGCGTATCGGTTCTCGGTCTCTTTCAGACACGCAGTCGGTCGCCTCGCATTGTTGAAGGCAGACATGCTTCACTCTTGTCTTGATGATGACGACAATGACAATGACTACAACAATGACAACAGGAAACATTAATCATTGGACAAGAATAATCAACCGTAAAAGCTCATCCATCAACGCGACTGGAAAGAGCGTTCGTAAAGTATAATGTGAGTATAATGTTAAATATATGTTGAAATACTATAAATAGAGTTTCCATTACTAAAACTTTTTGTTCTTTAAATTTGCAGTTAGCCTATTGGGGACTGTAAGACAGAAGCGCTGAGAGCGGTGCAGTTCAACAAATTCACAGTCTGCCCCTTCATTGATGCATGAAATTATGTTGTGCAAATAAATAAGGCTGTGAGACGGCTAAATCACAACCCCAGGTGCGAAGCGTGCACTGGACTGCCTACTGTCGCCAAGCATTCTTTTGTTTTTAGTAAACTTTGCTGATTGTTTAAATTATAACACACAAACTGATCATCTGTTATTTTACTATAAAACATGTATTAAATAACAATTACTGTTACAATATTGAATTGTGAGACAACAATACGGACACAAGCGTGGCTGTTCAAGTAAACGTGTGGTAAGTGAACGTGATCGCTCGCAGTGCCCTCTTTCTGTCTTACGGTCTCCCATAGTTTGTTGGTGTTTTATAGACAATCATGTGGATTCATTTGCCCTTCAGTTCAAGTTAATTAGTTTCTTTGTTGTAGTCAAGTGTAAATAGTTAGGCTTAAAGAAATGGCGCATTTAAACTTTGACAGATTTGGAGAGGAGCTGGAACTGAATCTTTATTTTACTACCCGATGTCAATCCTTCCTCCATTGTCCTGATCCGTTTTTTCCCCACGGTTGTAAAGTACCTTTTTCTAATACAGCAATAACTGACAAGCAATAATTGTTATATATTATCCATAGGCGTGCGCAGAGATTTTACATTGGGGGGACACAAACATGGGCGCCCGCAGGAATTTTGGCAATGGGGGGCAAAATTTACAATTTGTACTTTGGCTGGGCAAGCACAAGGGGTTTGGGGGGCTCTCCAACAGTAGCGCCAGGCCAAATCAGGTTTTTAAAAGGCCTTTGGTGGGTTCTAGAAAAAAGTAGTGGGCTGAATACAATAACAAAGTTATGTAATTTTTGTGCAGTCGATGCTCAAAACGGAGGAAACGATAAAGAATTTTAATGGAAACCTTCAAAATATTTTCCTCTCACTTTTGTAATTTTTAAATTTTAGTTTCAACTGATTAACAGCAATACTGAAATTTTTATTTCATGTGCTTTGTTCAGGGAAGTTTTCCCACTTGCCCCCCGTCCTCCGCGCGCTCATGGCCACAGGATTGCCATACCGACCAGAGGCGACATGTTTTTGGGGGTTAACTTTTTTGGGGGAGGGCTTAAAATGTATTTTAGAGTAAGAATGACTACTATTTACACTAATACCTTGTGGCATTTTTGTTATAAAACTTATTTGAAAGTTAAGAGGATGAGAGAAAAAGGTAGGTTGGCCTAAAGGATTCGGAAAACGAAGTTGGGCCTAAACATTTTTCTAATTACTAATAAATTTATTTATCAATTATTTAACTTGATTAGTTATTTTGATAACATTTCTAGGACTAATGCCCCCCCCCCCCTGCGCACACCTATGATAGTATCCCACACATAACAAAAACTTGTAAATATACAGCCAAACATTACACACTCAAAAGAAATGAGATCTAAAAAAAGGCCAAGCTCATCTACCCTTCCACATTTGCGCATTCAAGGCTTTTCAAGGATGTTGTTACGGGACACTGTACGTTTATGAATTAAGAATGCGCAAAGGTGGAAGGGTAGATGAGCTTGGCCCTTTTTTTAGATCTCATTTCTTTTGAGTGTGTAAGGTTTGGCCGTATTTTTACAAGTTTTTGTTATGTGTGGGATCTCAATCCTTTTTCAAGTTCCATTGCAAAATTATTTGTTAAAATATAATTATTTTATCAAAGTCGATTTAATTGCTATATGGTATTACCAATTAACAATAGAATATAAAATATCTAGTGGTCCAAAGCCTTACTTTTTGTAAACAATGTAGGCAATCATCAAGTACCTAACTATAGTTAGTACTTGTTGATTGTATGCCTGTATAAGGCTTATATTAAAACCTTTATTTGGAAGCCTTCCAGCAAACTTTTTCAACTTTTTCTTTCAAAAGGCACTATATCACTATAACCTTAATGCCCATGTAAAATATGAACGTTGTAGCTCCACCCGTTTGGTCAGAATTGCTGGTCGATTGAAACTGACGAATTAGACATTACGCAGTAGCAGCAGTAGCAGCAGCAGCAGCAGCAGCAGCAGTAGCAGTAGTAGTAGTAGTAGTAGTAGTAGTAGTAGTAGTAGTAGTAGTAGTAGTAGTAGTAACAACTAACATCCTTAAAGTGGTTTTGAGCATGTTTCAAGTAATTTTTGTAAACAATGTAGGCGATCATCAAGTACCTAACTATAGTTAGTACTTGTGATTGTATGCTGTATAAGGCTTATATAAAACCTGATTTTGGAAGCCTTCCAGCAAACTTTTCAACTTTTTCTTTCAAAAGGCACATATCACATAACCTTAATGCCCATGTAAAATATGAACGTTGTAGCTCCACCCGTTTGGTCAGAATTGCTGGTCGATTGAAACTGACGAATTAGACATTACGCAGTAGCAGCAGTAGCAGCAGCAGCAGCAGCAGCAGCAGTAGCAGTAGTAGTAGTAGTAGTAGTAGTAGTAGTAGTAGTAGTAGTAGTAGTAGTAGTAGTAACAACTAACATCCTTAAAGTGGTTTTGAGCATGTTTCAAGTAATTTTTTCTCCAAGAAGGAATGTTCGTACCCCAACCAAATTTGGCATGTGTTGTCGGGTACCTAAATCCCCCTGATTTTGATAGTTTTCAAGTTCACATCATGTTTCATGACGGCTGGGTAACACCTCGAAATCACCCCAACTTTGCTTGCTGTATAAGGTGCCTGAGTGTGTAGCGCGCCACGGCTTGGCTGCGGCGCCCTAACGGGCACCTAGATATATTTCTCTTTTATACCTTCTTGTTCATTCACCCCAATAACACAACGGCAATGAAACAAGCCCAATGCTTAACCATGCTAGTTTCATTATGAATCCGATTCATGCTGGAACCGGGCATTTGATATTATTATTATTATTATTATTATTAATTATTATTATTATTATTATTATTATTATTATTACAAACGAGTACAACATGAGAATAAGTATTGAAAAGAGCGAAATACTAATAGTAGCTAAGAAACGCCCAAATAATCAGTAGAAGGTAACATTACGAGGAGAAGAGCTGGCGATCGCAGGAACATTCAAATACCTCGGAAGTATGCTGACAAAAGATGCTAAAATCGATACAGAAGTAACAAGAAGAATCATACTAGCTGACAAATTCTACCAAAGTGTTCGTAAACTGCTATGGAAAGAAGAAATATCGAACCGGTGAAAGATGTTCATGTACAAAATGTATTATATCCCGATATTAACATATGCATCAGTGACCTGGACAGTAGGAGGAAAGGAAGAGAGCAGACTACAAGCAGCGGAGATGAAATTTTAAAAAGTTCAGTGGCCATAACAAAATTGGATAAGGTGCAAAGCAAAACTACAAGAAAGAAATTAGGAGTGGAAAGGTTATGAGACAAAATAGGAAGAGAGACTGCGGTGGTATGGACACGTGAGACAAATGAAACAGGAGAGAATTCCGTTCTTGGAATGAGCATGGGGAGGAGTACGAAGAGTTGACTGCCCAAGAGATAGGTGGAAAGACCAAATAAAATTGAGTATAGAAGAAAGAGGGAAGACATGGGAAAGACTAACGAAGAAAAACTCAGGGAAGACAGAAAGAAATGGAGAGAACTAGTGGAAATGTCGGTCTTAACACACAGCGAAGAAGATGAGGTGCTGAGCCTGGCTAGCAAGCACTGATAAGCCGTAGCCCGAGCAAATGGTGACTCGTCAACCCCCGACCCGACGCATGTTGGAATAGGGGTCTGATATTATATATTATTGCAAACATTTATTATTTTTCGCTTTTTTGGACCCATTAACCTGGTGGAAAGTCGGTTTGTAAAACATGTGTAACATGTCAAGCGTGAGTGTTTAGGGGGTCTAGTAGGGGCCTGCAAAAAATAGTTTACCTCCGTTAATTGTTAACATTTTATGGTGCCACTTGACAGATGTGCTAAAAACAATATGACATGCAATATTTCAATGAGGTGTTATATTTGTTTTTAAAAATGCAAAGCGGCCTAGTAAAAGTAATATTGCAACTGCTTTACATCTGTCTTTATCAAACTAAAGTAATACAAAAAACCACTACAGACAAGACAAAACATTTCCCGGGTGGTTAATTTTGCTGTGTATTGGTATCAAATTATTATCAAAAAACAATTTTATGAAAACAAATAACAATAACAGGTTTTTGTTGCTGAGATATTACCTACTTTTTTGAGTGTGAAATAAGGAACAGTGAGATATTTTACAATTGCCTTTAAATAAGCTAATTCCATATTTTGTTGTTTTCCTGTGCTTGCATTTACGTTATAATGTCATCATGCATCTAGCCTCCCAGTAGAGACATGCATCCCTTGTTACCGGCAACCCTCTGGCATTTCGTCAACCACTTTCTTTAATGTGGAACATGAAAGCAGGACCGTGTCGTTGGTCCTGTACTCTGTCAATAATTCTGCATTCATCTGATGCAAAAATTCCAAATCTATAGAGATGTTTTGCAAGCAGGTCATATTTTAGTGTATGCCACAATGTAACTAAATTATAAGAATATTACTGATTCTAATTCTGTTTTTAGGTCCAGTTAAAATTGAAGACAAACACAACGTAAGTGGTGATGAGTGTTCACAAGCAACTTTGATCACAGTGTCTAACGTGAACAGAAATTTGGTGCAACATCAATTGCCAGAACTAAAAGGCGTTCTTGAAGAACACCAGCGCCCAGCTCTTCGCGCAACATTTAACAGAGTAATAAGAAATTGTCCTATATGTGGAGAGATATGTAATAAATGGTATAATGTTCAAATTCATGTTTTGTATGAACACTTTGCAACCCCATTTAGGTGTGAGTGTTGTACTGATCGGTACATTACACAGCTCAAGTTTCGTAGGTATGATAATATGAACCCTACTATGAATTATACAGCAGGATGCAGCTCATGCGGAGAGAGCTTTCGTTATTTGGTGGAGCTACGAAATCACATTCTCGAAAATCATCCAGATATGCCTCGTTTCTGCAGCATTTGTAAGAATGAAATTGACACACGAGATTGGGGAGAAAATAGGACGATGGAATTAATACCTGTTTGGGCTATCAAATGTCTCATTTGTAATAGAGTGTTCAAGAACGCCAGAGGTTTGGCAGATCATAAGAAATGCAAGCACCCGTTGGAGACTGTAGGTCTACTAAGAAATGTCAATAATGATACAGTCGAACAAACTGTGTCACCTATTGGTGCTTATAAGTGTCTCATTTGCAATAGAGTGTTCACGATGGCTGCAGGTTTAGCTGTTCATAACCAAGACAAACACCCGTCTGAAGAAGTAGGTTTACAAGGAAATGTTAGTAACGACACACAAGAATTGAAAGAAAAAACAGAAACATTAATGGACACATTGAAAGTCGAACAAACTGTGCCACCTGTTGGTGCTTATAAGTGTCCCATTTGCAATAGAGTGTTCACGATGGCTGAAGGTTTGGCAGTTCACAATAAATCCAAGCACCTGTCTGAGGCTGTAGACCTACTAGAAAATGTCAATAATGGCACACAAGATTGTGAAGAAAATGTAGAAAAATTAATGGACTCGTTGAAAGTCGACCAAACTGTGTCACCTGTTGGTGCTTTTAAGTGTCCCATTTGCAATAGAGTGTTCACGATGGCTGAAGGTTTGGCAGTTCACAATAAATCCAAGCACCTGTCTGAGGCTGTAGACCTACTAGAAAATGTCAATAATGGCACACAAGATTGTGAAGAAAATGTAGAAAAATTAATGGACTCGTTGAAAGTCGACCAAACTGTGTCACCTGTTGGTGCTTTTAAGTGTCCCATTTGCAATAGAGTGTTCACGATGGCTGAAGGTTTGGCAGTTCACAATAAATCCAAGCACCTGTCTGAGGCTGTAGACCTACTAGAAAATGTCAATAATGATGCACACGATTGGGAAGAAGGCGACGACCAAATTGTTTCATCCGTTGTGGCTAACAAGTGTCTCATTTGTGATCGAGTGTTCAAGAACGCCAAAGGTTTGGCTGTGCATAACAAATGCAAGCACCCATCTGAGGATGTAGGTCTACTAGGAAATGTTCTTTAACTTTACAAGTGCAAACAAGTGTAATACTGCACTGCATACAGTGCAGACAAGCCAATAATAAAAATAAATTGTTATCGTCTGATATCTTGCTGCTTGAGTTTTTCACAAAGCATTTGACATCATTATTTGTATGCAAAAGTTGGCACTGTACCGGTACTGTTATGTAAAAATACTATATGAGATTATTGTACACCCCTAGTCTTTGTTTGATTTTCTTATAACTCGTAGAAAGGGGTTGTAAAGTTGGCTGATTTATATAGAAGCTAGGATTTTTGGGGTAAGACATAACTTCCCTGTCAGCCAATATAATGCCAATTTTTGGACAATAGTGTACACACTGAGCCAGATGCAATTTAATTTTGAGCAATGATTTTTTAAATATTGTTTGATTTTGATGTAGGCCTACGTACAATTTTTGTCATCTGCCGATACGAACTCTTCTTTCTTTGCAAGTAAGACACTCAACTCGAAAGAACACAACCTCTCTCATTCGGTCAACTTTTCAGCCATCTTCCTAATTGCATTTTAATTATAAGCTCTATAATGTGGTTGTTTGATTTAAAAGGATCTGTTGGTTGTGGCAACATCCATGACCTATATTCTTTGTCTATTCAAAACCAATTTTTGTATTTGCTTCATTATTTTTTATTAGTCATTAATAAATAAATACATGTTGGTAAAAAGTGGCTTAGGCCTATCAAGAATGTTTTATTATTTAGAGAATTTTGGGATTTTTTGGGAAAATATAATAATAATAATAATAATAATGTAAATAAGAGCTCTCTTCAGTGGTTTACTTAGGCCTTTAACTACTATTGTCATAAGTAAATAATTCAACTTTTTTAGCATCTGTTAGTATTAACCTAGCATTGTAACAAGTAAACAAGTTATGTTTAGTTGTTCATGGTGGTTCCACCACTAGTTCCTATTATATGTTCTTCATTCTTGTATTGTCATCTGTATTATTGTGTATCGGGAGTGGTGCACAATCGTAATGAGCTGTGATTTACGTATCTGAATTGTTTCTCCCCTGTTTCAACACGAAAACAATTGATCCAAACAATTTGTCCACAAGTATTGAAACGTTAACTCTCAATAAGTCAACTTTTGAATGTTAGTGAAAATAGACTTGGGTTGAACAAAATTGTAGAAAGTGTATTTTGGATATTGGCACCAGTCAATATAATATTTATTTTGTTTTTGTCTGGTTGTCTTATAAATATTTGATTTTGTTAAGTAGGGGTGTGGAAAGGGAACCCAACAGCTTACCTGGTCGGTGACTGCAGGGATCTCGTAGAAGATGGACACAAATAAAAATAAACATAATACACGAAAAAGTCGAAACTGTTTCGGCCAAACAGGGCCTTGCTCAATCGACGAGAGCGGAGAGTTAACTAAACTAGGTCTGTACAGCTATATACAGTTATTTACAAGACACGTCAGTAGCGCTGTTGGGTGGGGGTGAAGTGGAGGAGGACTAGGAGGGGAGGTGGGTGGAGCAGTGGAGTACACCCTAACGGATGTTGAGGTTAGGGGGAAGCCTCGAGTTGGTAATCCACTGGTGAGCCAGCTCCCACCTCCTCAATTCATGTTCGTTGCAGTGGGCAGGTAGGGCTCTCACAACACTGGCCTGGTAGCATTCCTTGAAGGGCAGGTTGTGAGATGCAGCATGTAGGGCCACTGGTTTTTCGATGTTGCCTGCCTTGGTGTCATGTCTGTGGCCATTCATTTGTGTGTTGAGGGCGTTGGTAGTAAGGCCTATGTATTCCGCTGGTCATCTTCTGCACCTCAACTGGTAAATGATGTTGTTGGTTTGGCAAGTGTTGTGTCCCTAGATAGTGTAGGTTCTGTCCCTGGCTCTCGCTGTTAGCGACTCGGTGAGTAGGTTGAGTTGGCATGTTTTACAGCGAGCGCTGTCACAGGGTAGGAGCCAGGTGGCAGGGCTACTTGGGGTGTGTCGGTCCTGCTCCAGGGGTTGCGTTTAACCAACAAATCCTGGATGTTGGGGGGACTCTTGAATGTTACCCGCGGGATATTGAGGATCCCACCCCCACCCAACAGCGCCACTGACGTGTCTTGTAAATAACTGTATATAGCTGTACAGACCTAGTTTAGTTAACTCTCCGCTCTCGTCGAGTGAGAAAGGCCCTGTTTGGCCGAAACAGTTTCTACGTTTTCGTGTATTATGTTTATTTTTATTTGTGTCTTATCTTCTATGAGATCCCTGCAGTCACCGACCAGGTAAGCTGTTGGGTTCCCTTTCCACACCCCTACTTAACATTAACTAGCCGTTTGACATCTCCTATCTATCACCAAAATATTTGATTTTGGTTTGTAAGGCAAGTTCTCTACAAATATTGCTGAAGTAAACAATTGTCTGCCAAAGTGTAGGCACAAAGTCAGTGATTAACCATTGTACAATATGTATATAGTACATTAATAATAATGATGATAACTGTAATTATTGATCTGCTTCTATATACAAATAAGAACAGTTTAATTACTACTGCATTTAGTTTATATGTGAGATACTGTTTTACTTTCTTGTGTGTGTGTCAATTCATCCATGGAAACTTAATTGAAATATTTCTGTATTTTTCCTATATGTTTGTCAATTACCAGTATGTTATCATATGTTAGAGAACTCATTTGGTCAGAATGCAATTGGCCCGTCAAGTTACATAATTTATGTAACATGAAAGTTACAGTTTTACTGCAAATGTCGTTTAATTGTTTTCATAGCATTCCCATAAAGAAAATAACTTATGAAAGTCATAGCATTCATATAAAGACTGTCTAGAATAATATGAATTAATAACAATGATTGAATTAGTAGCATTTATTTCTGTAAATACTCATAGTATTCATAAACTGTAGAGACTTCCAACAACTTTGATCATGTTCATAGTGATCATGTGAAGATTTGTGTACATTCCTATAGGGAACCACAAGTCTAACGCGGGAAGCGAGTTCAGTGCATTGGAAGAGAATGTCCCCATAAGAATAGCATTGGGCTATTTTAAAACGCTTGTATCTTTTGTACGAGAAGTATTTAAGAAATATCATTCACATTACATCATTAACCATTCGTTTCTTCAACTATCACTTAAAGTAGAATATTAAAACTATGTTTATAATTTAAATGAGTTTGAGTTAAACAAGATGATGTTTACATTTTTCATCTGCGTCGCACGCCGATCCTCCGTGATTGGCTGTTGAATCGAAGAAACAAACATGTCGGACAGCCGAGCTCGCCGTGCACTAGGATGCTGTACGTGCAAAGCTGCTCCTCGCTAATCGGCCGTGCGCATGCGTTGGTTCTCTCTCTCTTTTCTACCGTGCGTCTCTTTCTATTGAATCGCTCCAAAACGCGAAATATACATGTGTTTCAACAACGTTTATTCAAATTCTGTTACGATATTTATAAATTAAATGCATCAAATGTGTCAAGAAAAGAATGGTGATTAACTTAATGTGAATGATATTTCTTAATGATTTACTTAATGTGAATGATATTTCTTAAATACTTCTTGTTCAAAAGATCCAAGTGTTTTAAAAATAGCCCAATGCTATTCTAATGGGGACATTCTCTTCCAATGCTCTAAACTCGCTTCCCGCGTTAGACTTGTGGTTCCCTATATAGATAGTTTCTACCGCTACGAAGTCATAGTATTTTTTATGACCTTACAATAATGGAGCCACAGTTTTTATATACAGACTTTTATCTGGTAATCGTATTTCTAACGCCTGTTTTCACAATTTGCAAGTCATGCTCATATAGGTACTGTACTAGTAATATTTTTCAAAAGAATTGTGCATTAGTAGTAGTAGTAGTAGTAGTAGTAGTAGTAGTAGTAGTAGTAGTAGTAGTAGTAGTAGTAGTAGTAGTAGTAGTAGTAGTAGTAGTAGTAGTAGTAGTAGTAGTAGTAGTAGTAGTAGTAGTAGTAGTAGTAGTAGTAGTAGTAGTAGTAGTAGTAGTAGTAGTAGTAGTAGTAGTAGTAGTATATCTTTATTTTAGCATGGTTTGCTATTTTACAAATTGTACAAAGACAATGGTCAATAGGACATAGCCTACAACTTATTACAACATCCACCCACATGGTCACAACAAAAATTACACATAGACAAGTCACAAATGAAATATACCCAAATTTTACATTTACATATTTTATCCAAAACACTGGAAAATGGAACATACCTAAAATTAGTCTAGTATTCCAATTAGGCCTAGATGGTGATAACAAAAATTACTTATGGAATAGCACAATTTGATATTTTACATATTAAAAAAAAGGTCAGTAATATAAAATATCCTTTATTATAAAATCCTAATAGCTATTTATTTGAAACCTATCCTATAAAATCAGTTTAGAACATCCCAGAAGGTAATACTTTCAGTTTTCTTAGGAACTATTTTATGTGATGTAATACATGCACAACACTCTCTCCTGAACCTTTCAACTTTACAGTTTCTAACATCCAATGGTAGCCTGTTAAATATGCGAATGCCTTTAACCCGAGAGTAGTCGCGTGTGGTCTTTCAGACCGACTTTTTTTTTCAACAGTTGGTATTTGTACAGCGCGCATGCGTGGCTCGTCTAGTTCCGCCTACCTTCCCAAAATAGATTTGTGAAGCCAGTGTGCAATACCCGATTCAGTGTTCTGCAGAACTTCAACTAAGATAAGAGGTCCTGTTCGGTTGCTTGGTCTTTTCGACCGCTGCGCGACTACTAAGGGAGGCAAAAATATGCATACTCAATCACTATGATGAGACATGTATTTTGTTATTGTAGGTTGATTAGGCCTATTCTTCAACATACAGTGTTGGCATAATATTACTGTCTTGGTTTACTAATAATTCGAACTACAGGGTGTTTCAAAACATATTTTTATATTTTTTTGTAGGTTTGCAACATTTTGTGTTTGATTGATTATTAATTGTTGATTATTTATTGATTATTGATTGATAATTGATTAATATAACCATGTATGCTGTCACATATATGATAAATTATCTTATATTGGTAATCAAAACGTCATCCTAACGTTATTAGCCCATAATAAATAATGCGGTCTAAAGGACCGGGCGCGACTACTAACGTTACAAACAGGGGCGCGACTACTCTCGGGTTAATGAAAATTGATTGTTTGCCATACTCACTGCATACCCTTCTAATAAAAATATCTGCCTTATTATTATAATGTTATTGTGTTGATTTGTAATCGTTAAGAATATATGATCAGAAAATCAATCCCAGTTTTATTTTCAGGTTTGTTTGAAGGCAATACAAAGATCTATTTTCCGTACAATGTAGAAAAAATAAACAATTACAATAATCATACGTGAAATTAAATTTCTTGTATTAAAGAAGAGTGGAAACTAAATGTGCATTTATATTCTCTATTTAATTTATTTCTATTCAATTATAAATGATTTACAAAGGACTGTAAACTCTAAAAGTACTAAACCATTAGGCCTTGCTCACTATACTCTAATAAAATAAAATGTTATAAATTATAATGCATATATGTTAAGAAATGTATAGGCCTATCAGTTTCCATTCTTCCACCCTGCCTCTGGCTGGATGTGTATATCCCCTAGGCTAGAGTTGCCTTCTACTAACCCCTCACGCACTAAGACTTGCGTCGGTAAAGTTGCAGACGCAAATATTGGCAAAGATGGCAGAATGGTCTCAGGTGATACTATTTGGAGGTCAATGGAAATAAAATGCAAGCAAAAACCAGTCCCAAAGGACACGAATAAATTATTCTAGCACTAAAAGAGCATTTCTAGATAAAAAACAGCAATCATTTATTATATTTTATGTTTTGGGCAACCTGCAACATAATATGTAGTGGTCAAAAGACGCAATGTTTACCATCCTCTTTGGAAACTAGGGGCATTTCTATGCGAAGGGTCGCGGGTTCAAATTTCACCCGATTATTATAAACTTTTTTGCAAATTTTTACTCAATATTTCAAGTTTATTGCCTTCTTTACTGTATGTTGGTACAAAAAATTTAGTTCAAATATTCATTTTCTGATACAAGAAAAGGGAGGGTCGACATTTGCGTCACATCCAGAGTAGCCGCAACTTTATCGAGATATCTAGTGACTTGCGGATGCAAGTCTGCTGACCCAACTACCTTTGTGCATACGTTTTTATAGCCCTATGTCTATGATTTAACTTTAACATATCGATTTGCCAAAGTCCGCCATTTTTAACTAGACACAACTTTGCGCCGGTAAATCTTTGTGCATGTAAATCTCTTTGTTCTTTTTCCTTTTCATACATTAATATTACTTCTATTGTCCTCCGTGTCTCCACAGCAATCTTTTTCTCAGTACTTTTGTAGTCTGTTTCAGCTGCAGAGTAACAAAACATGTCTGTTTTGGGAGGAATTTCCCCTTTTCTTTCTGTCCGTTCATATATGTGTAAAATACAAAATAACCTAACACGACCTCCGTTTGACATACATTATTAATTTTGTTGTTGAGATTTTCCTTCAACAAAGATGCTACCGAACGTTCTTCGTGACAGTGGAAACCAGCGAGATGGGACTAACCCCCCAGTATAATTTATAGGCCTACACACTCGGCACCTCTATATCCATAGAGATGTTTTGCCAGCAAACATATTTTAGTGTAGGCCATATTATAATGTAAGTAAATCATATGAATATTGTACTTAAGTTAATACTGATTCTGTTTTTAGATCGAGACAAATTTGAAGACAAACTCAACGCAAGTGGCAATGAATGTACACAAACAACTTCGATCACAGTGTCTAACTCTAACTCGAACATAAATTTAGTGCTTCATCAATTGCCGGAACCAAAAAAAGTTATTGAAGAATTCCAATGCCCTGTTTGTAGACCACCGCATAAGACACGAAGAAAAAAATGTCCTATATGTGACGAGTTATGTGATAATATTGAAAGTCATGTTTTGTATGAACACTGTGCAAGCGCATTTAGGTGTGATTGTTGTACCGCAGAGTACTTTCCTAAGCTCATCTTTCGTAGGTACGATAATATGAACATTACAGTAGGATGCAGCTCATGCGGAGAGAGTTATTGTTATGTGGTGGAGCTACGAAATCACATTCTAAAAAATCATCCAGATCAATCTCGATTCTGCAGCATTTGTGGGAATAAAATTGACACACAAGATTGGGAAAAGAATGGAACGATGAAATTAATACCTGTTCCAGTTAACAAGTGTCCCGTTTGTAATAGATTGTTCGATACGGACCAAGATTTGGTAAGTCATTACAAATTCAAGCATCGATCTGAGGCTGAAGTCCATCTAGGACATGTCAAAATTCTCACACAAGATTTGGAAGAAAATAAAGCAATTAAATTAATACCTGGTGCAGTTAACAAATGTCTCATTTGTAATAAAGTGTTCAAGAAGGCCATAAGTTCAACAAATCGTAACAAATACAATCATCCATCTGAGGCTCACAAGTGTGTCATTTGCGAAAGAGTGTTCATGACGGTGAAAGGTTTGATATTTCATATCTATAGCGAGCACCTGTCTGAGGGTAAGAAGTGTCTCATTTGTGACAAGGTGTTCAATACGGCCAAAGGTTTGGCAGCTCATAACAAAGCCAAGCACTCATTTCATAATAAGAAGTGCCTAATTTGTGACGGGGTGTTCAAGACAGCCGAAGGTTTGGCAGAACATATCAATGGCCTGCACCCGTCTTATGCTAAGATGTGTCTTATTTATTTGTTATAAGGTGTTCAATACGGACGAAGGTTTGGCAGCTCATAACAAAGTCAAGCACCTGTCTGATACTAGGAAGTGTCTTGTTTGTGACAAGGTGTTTAATACGGTCGAAGATTTGGCAGAACATATTAATCGCGAGCACCCTGTAGACTGGCTGTAGACCTACAAGGAAATGTCATGTAACTTCATAAGTGGCTATTTAAGACTTTTGTATCGTCTTGTGTTTGATATTCTTTTCAGTTGCGGCAAGGGGTTGTAATGTTGGTTGAATTAAATAGAAGCTACGATTTTTGGGGTGGGACATATCTCCCATCAGGCAATTTTTGGACAATGGTGTACACACTGTGCCAGATGCAATTTAATTTTGAGCAATAATTTTTTAAATATTGTTTCAATACACCTTTCTCTTCCATCCTAGTGTAACGGAAAATTGTTTTTTAAATAACGTTCGTATGATTTTGATATAGTAGGTTTACGTACAATTTTTGTCATCTGCCAGTACAAAACACTTCTTTCTTTGCAAGTTAGACAAACACTCGAAAGAACACATGAAGGAAAAAAACAAAATTGTTCATCAAATGTTATTTCATTAAATCATTTTCCCTTATACTAGGGGGGACGACAAAGGTGACATTGTCTCTTGAAGTTAAATTTTATTCCTGGCGAAGTATGTACACTATTTGTCCCAAAATTGCATGTTATCATGGACGATAGAAATGATATTTCCTGCCCCCAAAAACAAAATTTAAAAAATCCCGTTTGGTTAAAATTCCTCTCTCATGTTGTCAACTTGTCAGCCATCTTTCTTTGCCTTTTAAATTATCGGTTCAATGACGATAATGTTGATGTTTGATTTAAAAGGATATGTTGGTCGTGACAACAGTCATGATTTGTGTTTTGTTATTTTTGTGCCTTTGTTTAGTTTTGTTATTGTCATTCTCGATTTTTGTTTCGTTTGCGATGAGGTTCGATTACGAAAGATCTGTTTGTTGTGCCAATATCATGATCTGTGTGTGTTCTTTCTCTATTCAAAACAAATTTTTGTATTTGCTTCATTATTTTTTATTAGTCATTCATTAATAAACATTAATATAATCGGTAAAAAGTGGCATAGGCCTATCAAGAATGTTCTATTATTTAGAATTTTAGGATTTTTTTGTAAAATATACTAATAATGTAAATAAGAGCTCTCTTCAGTGATTTACTTAGGCCTTTAACTATTGTCATAAGTAAATAATTCAACTTTTTTAGCACCTGTTAGTATTAATCTAGCATTGTAATAAGTAATCAAGTTAGGTATGCTTAGTGTTGTTCATGGTGGTTCCACCACTAGTTTGGAGTTCCTATTATATGTTCTACATTCTTGTATTGTTGTGTACTGTATTGTCATGTACTGTATTGTTGTATATTGGGAGTGGTGCACAATCGTAATGAGCTGTGATTACGTATCCGAATTGTTTCTCCCCTGTTCAACACGAAAACAATTGATCCAAACAATTTGTCCACAAGTATCGAAACGTTAACTCTCAATAAGCCAACTTTTGTGGATGTTAGTGAAAATAGACTTGGGTTGAACAAAATTGTACAAAGTGTATTTTGGATATTGGCACCAGTTGATGTAATATTTATTTTGTTTATACCTGGTTGTCTTATAATTAACATTTGATTATGGTTTGTATGGCATGTTCTCTACATATATAGCTGAAGTAAATAAATTTGTCTGCCAAAGTGTAGGCACAAAGTCAGTGATTAACCATTGTACAATATGTAGTACATAAATAATGATGAAAACTATTTTTGATCTGCTTCTATATAAAAATAAGAACAGTTTAATTACTACTGTATTTAGTTTATATGTGAGATACTGTTTTACTTTCTTGTGTGTATTGTTTCATTCATGGAAACTTAATTGAAATATTTCTGGATTTTATTTTTCCTATATGTTTGTCAATTACCAGTATGCTATGTTAGAAAACTCATTTCCTCAGAATGCAATTGGCCCTTCATGAAGTTCCATAATTTATGTAACAAAGTTATAGTTTTACTGCAAAAGTTGTTTAATGGTTTTCATAGCATTCCTATAAAGAAAATAACTTATGAAAGTCATAGCATTCATATAAAGACTGTCTAGAAGAATATGAATTATTAATAACAATGATTGAATTAGTAGCATTTATTTCTGTAAATCAGTCATGATCAGTCTTGGGCACGTTCCCCCAAAAAAGGAACTTTGAAAAGTTAAGTTACTTCTGCCTAAAAAGGAACTGAGACGTTCCTCGTTCCTTTTCCATAAAAATGGAACTGAAACGTTTCTCGTTCCTTAAAAGGAACTTATAGTTCCTTTCACGTTCCTTATACCATCACTGATTTAAACAATAATAAATTTGAAATGAGTTTATTTATCATTACTCTTATTTATTAAAGTGAGTCCCAGGCTTTCTGTCGAGGGTGGCGCCATTTTGAAAAAAACAAGATGTCACATTGATATTTTCATACTGCAGTTTACGATATCAGCTACTGGAATTCGAAGAAGGATAACGACGACGAAAGGAACTTATAAAGGAACGTTAAATTTGTTCCAAGTTCCCACGAAATAGTAACTTTGACGTTACAAGTTCCTGATCAAAGAAAAGGAACTCGTTCCCACAAAAGTTCCTGAAAAAGGAACGCGTTCCTCCCCAAGACTGGTCATGATCATGTTCATTGTGATAATGTAAAGATTTGAGTACATTCCTATATAGATTCATTGTTTCTACTGCTACAAAGTCATAGTGTTTTTTAAGACTGTACAATAGAGCCATTGTTTTTGTATACAGACTTTTATCTGGTAATTGCATTTCTAATGCCTGTTTTCACAATTTGCAAATCATGCTCATATCAGAAAATGAATCCCAGTTTTACTTTCAGGTTTGTTTGAAGGCAATACAAAGATTTATTTTCCGTACAATGTAGAAAAATTAAACAATTACAATAATTATACGTGAAATTAAATTTCTTGTATTAAAGAAGAGTGGAAACTAAATGTGCATTTATATTCTCTATTTTATTTATTTCTATTCAATTATAAATGATTTACAAAGGACTGTAAACTCTAATAAGTACTAAACCATTAGGCCTTGCTCACTATACTCTAATAAAATAAAATGTTATACTGCAAATATGTTTAGAAATGTATACATCAGTTTCCATTCTTCCCCCCTGCCTGTGGCTGGATGTGTCCAGATCAGGTCTGTGCTCCCCATAGGCCTATATCCCCTAGGCCAGAGTTGCCATCAAGCCCCCTCATGCACAAAGACTTGCGTTGGAAAAGTTACGCACACAAATATTGGCCAAGATAGCGGAATGGTCTCCGGTGATACTGTTTGGAGATTAATGGAAACAAAATGCAAGCAAAAACCAGTCCCAAAGGACTTGAATAAATTATTCTAGCACTAAAAGTGCATTTCTAGATAGAAAACAGCAATCACTTATATAACATTTTGTGTTTTGGGCAACCTGCAACCAGTGTTTGGGAAGGAACTTTTAAACAGAAAGCGTTCTCGTGAACGCGTTCTTTTTTTGTGACCTTTTCAGTGAACTTACTCTTTTTTTAAATGAATGAACTTGAACTTTTAAAAGTTCTTTTTGATAACGAACTTTTCAGTTTTAGAAAGTTCATTTGAAAGTTTTTTCCGTGCGTCGAGCAGCCGTCGACGCTTAAAAACAATAACAAATTGTTGTTCCATCCAAGGCCAACGTTGACGCACGTTCAGCTGTTTACGACAAGGTCACGTACGATTCACGAAGTTAAAACGATGCACGCCAACTAATTCGGAAAAAATCTTGGAAGCCTAAAATGCTAAGTATCTGCCTTAATTTTACAAGCTGGTCGACGAGAATGTAGTCAAATCATCAACACGATCAAAGACAGCTCAACACTTTCGTAAGACTCAAACTCGCAAGTAGTTTGGTACTCGAACACCCCTTATGTTTTTCCTCGTGTTTTTCTTCATTTTACGCCAGCATTTAATAAAATGGGTTTTTTTTTTACAAAAGAACTTTTAAAAGAACTTAGTTCATATTTTAGACAAACTTGAACTTTTCAAATTTTTGGTTTTAAAAGAACTTGAACTTTTTAAAAGTTCATTATTTGAGCTGTGAACTGAACTTTTAAAAAGTTCATTTAAAAAAGAAGTGACCCAACACTGCCTGCAACGTATGTAGTGATCAACAGCCGCAATATTTACCATCCACTTTGGAGTAGCGGTTAACGAGAGGCATTTCTATGCAAAGGGTCACGGGTTTAAATTTCACTCGTTTTTATAAACTTTTTTGCAATTTTTCATTCAATATTTCACATTTCTTGCCTGCTTCACTGAAAGTTGTTAGTTATAATATTCATTTTTTGATACAAAAAAGTGAGGGTCAACATTTGCGTCACATCCAGAATAGCCGCAACTTTACGAAATATCTAGCGACTTGCGGATGCAAGTCTGCTGACCCAACTCCGTTTGTGCATTCGTTTTTTATAGCCCTATGATTTAACATGGATTTGCCCAAGTCCGCCATTTTTAACGAGACCCAACTTTGCGCCGGTAAATCTTTGTGCATGAGGGGGTAAATCTCTTCGATCTTTTTCCTTTTCATACATTAATATTACTTCTACTGTCCTCCGTGTCTCCACAGCATCTTTTTCTCAGTAGTTTTGTAGTCTGCTTCAGCTGCAGAGTAACAAAACATGTCTGTTTTGGGAGAAATGTCCCCTTTTCTTTCTGTCCGTTCATATATGTGTAAAATACAAAATATACCTAACACGACCTCCGTTTGACATACATTATTAATTTTGTTGTTGAGATTTTCCTTCAACAAAGATGCTACCGAACGTTCTTCGTGACAGTGGAAACCAGCGAGATGGGACTAACCCCCCAGTATAATTTATAGGCCTACACACTCGGCACCTCTATATCCATAGAGATGTTTTGCCAGCAAACATATTTTAGTGTAGGCCATATTATAATGTAAGTAAATCATATGAATATTGTACTTAAGTTAATACTGATTCTGTTTTTAGATCGAGACAAATTTGAAGACAAACTCAACGCAAGTGGCAATGAATGTACACAAACAACTTCGATCACAGTGTCTAACTCTAACTCGAACATAAATTTAGTGCTTCATCAATTGCCGGAACCAAAAGAAGTTATTGAAGAATTCCAATGCCCTGTTTGTAGACCACCGCATAAGACACGAAGAAAACAATGTCCTATATGTGACGAGTTATGTGATAATATTGAAAGTCATGTTTTGTATGAACACTGTGCAAGCGCATTTAGATGTGATTGTTGTACTGCAGACTACTTTCCAAAGCTCATCTTTCGTAAGTACGATAATATGAACATTACAGTAGGATGCAGCTCATGCGGAGAGAGTTATTGTTATCTGGGGGAGCTACGAAATCACATTCTTGAAACTCATCCAGATCAACCTCGATTCTGCAGCATTTGTGGGAATAAAATTGACACACAAGATTGGGAAAAGAATGGAACGATGAAATTAATACCTGTTGCAAATAACAAGTGTATTGTTTGTAATAGATTGTTCAATACGGACCAAGATTTGGCACATCATTACAAATACAAGCATCGATCTGAGGCTGTAGACCATCTAGGAAATGTCAAAATTCTCACGCAAGATTTGGAAGAAAACAAAGCAATTAAATTAGTACCTGGTGCAGTTACTAAGTGTCTCATTTGTAATAAAGTGTTTAAGAAGGCCATAAGTTCGACAAATCATAACAAATACAATCACCCATCTGAGGATAACAAGTGTCCCATTTGTGACAGAGTGTTCATGACGGTGAAAGGTTTGGCAGAGCATATCAATAGCAAGCACCCATCTGATGATAAGAAGTGTCTCTTTTGTGACATAGTGTTCAAGAGGGCCAAAGGTTTGGCAGAACATATCTATAGCGAGCACCTGTCTGAGGGTAAGAAGTGTCTCATTTGTGACAAGGTGTTCAATACGGCTGAAGGTTTGGCACATCATAACAAAGACAAGCACCCGACTGATGCTAAGAAGAGAGTTTCCAAGAAGGCCGAAGGTTTGGCAGTTCATGTTAATAGCAAGCACCCGTCTTATTCTTATACTAAGAATTGTCTTATTTGTGACAGAGTGTTCAATACGACCAAAGGTTTGGCATCTCATTACAAAGACAAGCACCCGTCTGATACTAAGAAGTGTCTAATTTGTGACAGGGTATTCAAGACAGCCGAAGGTTTGGCAGAACATATCAATGACAAGCACTCGTCTGATACTAGAAAGTGTCTTGTTTGTGACAGAGTGTTCAATACGGTCGAAGGTTTGGCAGAACATATCAATCGCAAACATCCTGTAGACTGGCTGTAGACCTACTAGGAAATGTCCTTAGACCATATAGGGGGTAGACGGATAGCTCGGCAATTTTCGTGAAGCCGACCGCGGCCAGTTCCAAGAACTAGATCTGGGCAAAACATTGAAGATGGTGAACTCTTGCGCTGCGTTTGGCTGTACGTCAAGAGCTGGAAAACAATGTGGATTTTCATTCCACGTGTTAGAATTTTACTCAATTCATTTTTTATAATGTAGTACACTATTGCCCTAGATAATTGGTATATGTTATATTTCAATAAAGCCTATTGTTTCAACCAAATGTGCATTTCAAGTCAACATAGTCCTGAGAGAGCACATGACCTGTCATGAGCTTATGCCTTACTTTACTGGTATTTAATGGCTCTTGAAGGTGATTTGGTGCATTAGATTGGTGGTTACATGCTGGTAGGGTATTTGTAATTTAAGAACATCCTACTGTTTATGAGGAATATTCAAATTAAGGTGAGAAATGTTACATTATGACTAAGGTATATTTCCCGTCATACATTTGATATATTAATGATGTGAATAAGAAGTAATAAAAAATGTAATATTTATGCAGTGATTGTTGTCTTATCATTTTTAACAGCTTACTATTGTACATGCAAAATATCATTCCATATCCATTTGCATTGTTATGTTGTGAACTTTTAACATGCCTAAATCCAAAATGTTGCTCTTAGGCCTCAATAAAGTGATATGGAATTATATTGTGCTGTTTGTGCATGTCTGTAGCAGGCCTTTTTGAAAATTTGATAAATACTATTCGAGTTTGTTGTGTTATAATAATTATTCATACATCATCCCCACAACGTTTTTCATAAATCATAATAATCATTAATGTAATCCTTTTAAGAAAGTGCACCTTTATCAAATATCCCTTCAAAAAGTGCGGACACATTTTCTTTACAGAATACAGAGCTATTGTTGAAGCTCTACTAAATCCAAATAATAACAAGAGTGATTTTGGAAATGGGGCTAACCAAAGTACCTATCCTCTCTCCCCCCCCCTCCCAAACCTTTTCCTTAACAATCATCTTCACTTGCAGGCCTACAATTTGCACCTTTTTACTGAATATCTTTTCAAAAAGTGCAGAGCCATGTTCTTTACAGAACTATTATTTGTAGGCCCTACTAAAACCAAACTATAACTGAGTGATTTTGGAAATGGGAACATCTGATGCACCCCTACTCCCCTCCCAATCATTTTCCTCAACAAACAACATCACTTGCATAATAGGCCTACAATTTGCATCTTTACCGAATATATTAAGTGTTAACATTCCATTCTAATATTGCTTGATTCATTCAACCATTCTTCGTCACCCCATTTGTAATGGGTTCCATATTGTCATCTTGGGTTTTCGATAGATTTTGTATTTTTAAGACTACCTGTTTGTAGGCCTGTTTGATTTCTTCTTCAGAAAAATATTAATGTTAAATGTTTATTAACCAATGTGACCACACACTATTGCAGTGGTTGTCATGTTTGAGATGTCATAAAAATGATAATAAAACAATGTTCAATCCAATTTACAAATACGATCTAGCAATGCCATAGTACAATAAAAATACAATCCCTATAGTAAAATGCCTATTTTAGTATGGGTAAATATACAATCTAAAAACCTTAAAACAATAATATTTCCCGTAAATCAAAACATGTAGTAGACATGGGGTTTTGTGATGTTGGGGTTTGATGGTGTTTAAATGTGGCATATTCCCGACAAACACATAGAATTAAATTTCTTTCGGAATAAGGATAAAATAAATTATAAACTTATTTGACGTGGTGTCCCAACAAATAAATATGCATAATGCATTGTTTTTAAACATCACATTCTCGAAAGTATTAAGAGATTCACTACTTCTAGTACGCGAAATTACTGTATGTTTAAATGGCACTACGCGCTTCTTGCCCAGACCGGCTTCCGAGAATCGCTCCCTCTCTCTCACTCTCTTTGTTCTCAGCTCGGCTTCAACCGCTGCAACGGCAGGTATACGCGCGCGCTCTGTCTACCCTCTATATGGTCTAAGGGAAATGTCATGTAACTTCATAAGTGGCTATCTAAGACTTTAGTATCGTCTTGTGTTTGATATTATTTTCAGTTGCGGAAAGGGATTGTATAGTTGGCTGAATTAAATAGAAGCTACGATTTTTGGTCTGGGACATATCTCCCCTGTCTGCCAATTTTTGGACCAATTCATGTATACACTGAGCCAGATGCAATTTAATTTTGAGCAATAATTAGTAAAGTAAATTTAATCAGAAGAAGATAATATTACGGGGAGAAGAGCTGGCCATTGCAGAAGCATTCAAATACCTCGGAAGTATACTAACAAAAGACGCGAGAATAGATGCTGAAATATAAAGGAGAATATTAGCAAACAAATTTTACCAAAGTGTACGGAAACTATTATGGTAAGAAGAAATATCATTCAGGTGCAAGATGCTATTTTACAAAATGTATTTCCTCCCAATAATATATGCATCAGTGAGTGACATGGACAATAGCAGGAAAGGAAGACTGTAGATTACAAGCAGCAGAGATGAAATTTTTAAGAAGTTCCGTAGCCTTAACAAAAATAGACATGGTACGGATCAAAACAATAAGAAACAAACTAGGAGTGGAAAGTCTACGAAATAAAATAGGAAGAGAAAGACTTCAATGATATGGGCACGTACAAAGAATGATACAAGATAGAATCCCTAAGAGGAGAATTTGAATGCACATGTGGGGGAGTAAAAAAAGTTAGACGCCCAAGAGATAGATGGAGGGACCAAATAAAATGGAACATTGAAGAAAGAGAGAAATCATGGGATAGAATTAATGAAGAAAGACTCTGGGAGGATAGAAAGAAATGAAGAGAACTGGTAGAAATGCCTGTCATAGAAGACATCGAAGTAGATGAGGAGGTGTTGAGCCTGGGTAGCAAGCACTGAAAGTCCATAGCCCGAGAAACTGGTGATACGTCACCCCCCGACCTGACTTATGTTGGAACCGGGTGTTTGATTATTATTATTACTAGGGAAACGCCAAAGTCGTTGTTAGACGAGTGCGAGAGCCATGTGTTGAGTACCCGGTAACATTCCTTTTCTTCCCCCTACCTTAGGCCTCCCTAGCCTATCATAGGCTACAGTGGAGCATTATGGCCTAAACTATGACCAAAACTTAAATACCCTATTATTTATACGAATATTATAATCAAACTTAAATGCAAATGTTCCCGCGTACTCAACACATGACTATCTCACTCGTCTAACAACGACTTTTTAACATTCCTTTTCTTCCCCCTACCTTAGGCCTCCCTAGCCTATCATAGGCTACTGTGGAGCATTATGGCCTAAACTATGACCTAAACTTAAATAGGTACCCTATTATTTATACGAATATTATAATCAAACTTAAATGCAAATGTTCCCGCGTACTCAACACATGACTCTCTCACTCGTCTAACAACGACTTTGGCGTTTCCCTAGTCGAGTTGGCTAAAGCGCCCTTATAGCCGAAATGTGGGAGACGTGGGTTCAATAGTCGGGAAAGATTTTGTAATTTCTGGATTGTATTTTTTTAATTATTTAACATGTTTTGAAATGTATATAACGCAGTGTAGTCCATCATCTGTGACAATACTACGGAAAACATAGCCAGTACGAAATACGTGAAAATATTGCAAGGTTTACTCATTCTACGAGCGGAATTTGGGGGTACCTTGACGTCCAACATTCGATTAACCTTGGACACGGCATTTCACAGCCAGGTAAATAACAAACAAAAAATATTATTTCAAAATGAAAACCATTGTCGTTAAAATAATTCCTATACATTTCAACGTATTTTTCAGTTTTTTATTTCTTGCAGGTTTAAATCGCAACAGATTGTGCTCATTTTGTTAGCAGTTCTCAGTTACCTGGTCACGGATGTCTGTTTAAAATTTCAGCTCAGTCTATTTGGCCGTTCGGCCGTATGGGACTGGACAGACAGACATTTAACATTTAACATACAGAATTAATCACGACCAAGAACCGATCGAGTAGCGTTGTAGACTACGTTCGCTGCGCTCACTCGTCTAATTATTAATTTTTTAAATACTGTTTTAATGCACCTTTGTCTTCCATCCTAGTATAAGGGAAAATAGTTTTTAAAATAACGTATGATTTTGATATAGTAGGTTTACGTACAATTTTTGTCATCTGCCAGTACAAAACTCTTCTTTCTTTGCAATTAGACAAACACTCGACAGTACACATGAAGGAAAAGAATCAAAATTGTTCATCAAACGTTATTCCAGAAAATCATTTTCTCTTCTACTAGGGTGGAAGACAAAGGTGACATTGTCTCTTGGAATTAAATTTTATTCCTGGCTCAGTACCTATGTACACTATTTGTTCCTTAAATTGCATGTTATCATGAATGATGGAAAGGATATAGGTATCCCGCCCCCAAGAATAAAATTAAAAATTCCTGTTTTGTTAAAACTCCTCTCTCATTTAGTCAACTTTTCAGCCATCTTCCTTTGCCTTTTAAATTATCAGTTAGGTGACGATAATGTTGATGTGTGATTTGAAATGATCTGTTGGTTAAGCCAATATTCATGATTTGTGTTTTGTAATTATTTTTGTGTCCTCGTTTTGCTTTGTTATTGTCATTTACTATTTTGTCCCCCGATGAAATGAGGTTTGATTACGAAAGATCTGTTTGTTGTGCCAATATCATGATCTGTATTATTTCTCTATTCAAAGGTAATTTCATTTGACAAATTTGTATTTGTTTCAGTATTTTTATTAGTCATTAATAAATATATACATATTGATAAATAGTGACATCAATAATGTTCTGTTATTTTGAATCTTTGGGAAGTACAGTATAAGCCTACTAATAAGTAATAATGTACATAAGAGCTCTCTTAAGTGATTTACTTAGGCTTTCATTATTGTCATAAGTAAATCATTCAACTTAATTAGCACCTGTTATGATTAATCTAGCATTCTAACAAGTAATCAAGTTATGTTTAGTTGTTCATGGTGGTTCCACCACTAGTTCCTATTATATGTTCTTCATTCTTGTATTGTCATGTACTGTATTATTGTGTATCGGGAGTGGTGCACAATCGTAATGAGGTTCGATTTACATATCTGAGTTGTATCATCAAATGCTAATTGTGGAACAGTAAATAAGTATGATTCATTGTTTGACCTGGAGAAAATTCACCACAGAAACAATTGATACACAAGTATCAAAATTCTCAATAAGGTAATTTTTGTGGTTGTTAGTGAAATAGACTTGAGTTGAACAAAATTCCAGTTATACATCATTGTAGAAATTGTATTTTGGATATTGGCACCAGTCTATATTTTTAGTTCTGCATATATAATATAACTGTTTAGGCCTATAACAATATATTATATTAATATTGTATCCACTTTGCTAATTCCTGGTTTTCTTATAAATATGTAATAGTATTTGATTTTGGTTTGTTTGGTAAGTTCTATAAAACTATTGCTGAAGTAAGCAAAGTTGTCTGCCAAAGTATAGGCACAAAATCAGAGTTTATCCATGTACCACGTACCACCTCAACCTTGTTTTACATTCATAATGTTGATAATTGTAATTGATAGCGGTTGCTTCTGTATACAAATAACTTAATAACAAGTTTATTTACTAGTACCAGTACTGTATTATTTAGTTTATATGTGAGATAATGTTTTATTTTCTTGTGTGATTTAAAAAAAAACAATTCACCCATGAAAACTTAATACTAGTATAATATTTATGTATTTTTCCTATATTTTTGTCAATTATGTTATAATATTGTGTTATGTTAGAAAATTCATTTGGTTAGATTGCAATCAGTCAGTCATGAAGTCACTTAATTTATGTAATATGTCATGAAAGTAAAATCCGGGACACATGTACTTTCGTTGTGTATGGACTTGCGTGGGCTACCCGGGGTCTGGGGCAAAGCCCCAGCCGCCGGAGGCGAAAATTTTTTGGGCCTTTTTTTCCCCCAAGATCGCCTGTAGTGAGATCTGAGAGTGTCGGGACAATTTTTAAATGATCTAAAATGTCTGAACGTCCACCATGCTCTATCCCGAACACACCACGGCACACAGAACAATCAATTTTTCCTTCGATTTGCGTATTTCTAGACAAGAATGGATATTCGTCTTTCAGTTTGTCTGAAAAACGACACTTGCGTAACACACGCACACCACTGGCACAGTCTGTAAGCTAAGCAATGTCACAAGTCACAACTCGAACTCAACACTCACTGATTACACAACGGTGACTGCAGACTGTGCAGTGAATCATTGACAACGACTGGACTAGCCTACTAGTGGGTTGACACTGTACGTACTGTCGCCGCCCGCTGCCCTGGCCTTGAGCTCGACTCAATGACAACATTATTGGTTACATTGCGCATCCCCGCGTCCCGGCCCAGCCGCCGTCGGTGCCGCGAAATATTTGAAAGCAGAAATTTGCTACGACAATTTGGAATTGGATTTTCGATTTCCGGGACAATTTGGCGTCCCAAAAATGTTTTTCGGGACACCGGGACAGCAACAAGAAAAACGGGACTGTCCCGGAAAATCCGGGACGTATGGTAACCTTATGTAATATGGAAGTTATAGTGTTACTGGGAAGATTGTTTATGATGTTATGACATTGACATCAAAAGATCATGAAATGCCACAATGTTTTTGTGTTGACTTGTAAATATGTTGATATGATCAGAAAATGAATCCAAATTTTATTTTCAAGTTTGTTTGAAAGCAAGACAAAGGTTTATTTTACGTCTAATGAAGAAAAATAAACATTAATTACAATAATCATACATAAAATTAAATTTCTTGGATTAAAGAAGAGTGGAAACACAATGTGTGTTTTGTCTTTTTTTCTTTCAGTTACCGGTATAAATGATTACAAAGGACTGTAAATTCTTACTTAAGTACTAGAGACTAAACCATTAGTATCTCTCACTATACTCAAATAGAATAAAATGCAATGTTTAGAAATTGTATACATCAGTTTCCATGCTTCTCTCCTGCCTGTGGCTAAACGTGTCCAGCACAGGTCTGTCCTCCCCATCTCCTAGGTCACCTAGGCCATCTAAACCTCTTTGTTCTTTTTCCTTTCCTTACATAATATTACTTCCAATGTCTCAGTGACTCCACTGCATTCTTTTTCTCAGTAGGCCTACTATTTTACAGTCTGTTTCAGCTGCAGAATAACAAAACTTTTCTGTTTGGGGAGGAATTTCCCCATTCTTTCTGTCCGTCCATTTATGTGTAAAATTGAAAACTAACCTAACATGACCTCCGATTGACATGATTTTTTTGTTGTTGAGATTTTCCTTCAACAAGGGATGATATTGATACCAAACATTCTTCGTGACATTGGAAACCAGCGAGGCAGGACTAGCCTCCCAGTAAGGTGTAATTTATGTGTACTCGGCACCTCTACTAAGGTTAGTTGAACACTGGAGCGAATGTGGTATAATAACCGTAAGCTTTGCTCTCTATCCTGATTGTGTGTGTGTGTGAATGGGATTTACATTCAGAAAACGTTAGAGACGGAGCTTCCAAGTTGTTAGGTTTTGTCAGTCATAATTTATTTTATACAAAATTAAATCAAAATCTTTAAAAACTGTTTATCAATCTCTTATCCGCCCTATATTAACGTATGGTTCTAGTTTGGCATCCAACTTCTCAGCTAAACATACATAAACTTCAAGTTATTAAAAACCGTGCAACTGAAGTTATTTTTAAAAAATGTTTTTATTCTGGAAGTGCTTGTGAGCGGTTAAACAAATGTGGACTGCCATCAATACAAAATTATTGTAAACAACAGATGTTAGATTTTTAAGTAACTTAATTACAGCTGTTACTGACCTTGATCCATTTAAAAGAATAACAATTCAGAAGAGACAGTTTAACCGACATAATACTGACCTAATTTTAAACCCTTCATGCTAAAATATCTATCTACCAATATCATTTTTTAACCGTGCTGTTACTTTACGGAATACTATTCCTCTAGAAATCAAAGATGCTCCAAAATTTTAAGACTAAAATAAAAGATCAATTTACTTAAATTGTAATTAACTAAAATGTATTCTTAAGGCCAACCATATTTTGATACTACAGTATAACATTTGCTTGTTTATTGACTAATTATTGTATCCTATTTTTATTTAGTTGTAATGAAGGGAATCGGGCATAACTTGCTATGGGGCTATGCCCTCTCTGATTCTCTTAACATTTTAAGTATGTATCTTAATTTGTTGAATAAAAATAATAATAATTTCCTTGTCCACAACAATATTTCTACGTATGACTGCTATGTATTTTATAGACGATGTTTGGTGTACCAACACTATGCATGGAAAAACGAGGAATGTTTGTTTGAGTTCGTAATGTCCCTCTGTCTCCCTTATATAGATTTAAATGTGTCCTTGTAGTTTAAGACTGTAAGGCACTAAATGTGTTTTGGGGCCTGCTCTTATATATTTGGCAGCAAAAGTGTATGTCTATAAGCGTACATTGTTTTAAAATGTTATATCTATAATAAATTTTAAATTATAATTGTAATAAAATTTATTTTCATCTTTTGAAAATAATGCTGGGCTGAAGTAGTAGTTGTAAGAAACTATGGTATAGACTTGCACGTTTCTTGCCAGGTATTTTTCTTTTTCTTTATTTTGCTAACAAAGTCTTGTCGAAACAAAGATAAAGGTCTTGAGATTCTCTATTAATTTTATACGTGTGTACCTATGACTGAATTGAAAAAATCTTATTGTTACGGTTATGATACGTTTCTATACTGCTGCCTTTCCATTCCCTGTTCTGCGTGTATTTTATATTCCATATAAAATACTTTTTAGTTTTTAAGTATGATCAGTTGATCCCATCAACGATCATTGTTACATTGATAACATTAAAAAATATAGTTATTTTTTTATTGATACAATGTATTGTATCCAACCAATACTCAAACCTACTGGAATTTAGATAATATAGACAAACATTGTATTGAAAAATTTGTTTTTATAATAATAATTTTTCATTTTCTCTTTTAGTTCCTGCTGAGCGGATACAGTCGGTGACAAACGAAGTGCAGCCTTCTTCATCCCGCACTTACCGACCGTATAAATCTGTGACGGGTAAAACGTTCTTGTTTGGCGAAGCCAGTCCAAACGTCGTGGCGACTGTTGATGCAGCATTTCATTCAGGTGACGTTAGTAGGCCTAATGAGAAATAGTGCCAAAAAACTCTTGACAATAAAATAAAAAGAGAATATTATACAGAGTACGGATATCAGTTTTAGTCCGTTTTTTTAAATTGTATTCAATTCAATATTTATTTTTTAATTTTAATAATACACTTTCATACAGATTTGTTCATCCAAAACGTATTTAAACAGTTCTGTAGAAAAATGTTAATTAAAGTATTGATTACTTTTACTATTGTTTCAAGTTTTGTTCAATAGCTGGCAAAGCGACAAGAATGCTACAGAACAACCGACAGAGGAATCTCATGCGTAATGCATAGAACTCAGTCCTAACCTCTCCTTCTGACTTCTGAAAGTGTTATCATGTACTCGGTCATCATAAGCTCTATTTATTTATTTACTTAACATAGGTATCTTAAACATGTTTCTTTTATGATACTTTTAAATTGCATTAATTGTGTGTATCATACTGCATTCATTTTTAGAGTAGGACAAGGAAAATTTGTACCCGACATCACAAAGTTATGTCATATTTAATTATAATTTATTTATTCTATGTAGGGAGGGTATTAAATGAAATGTCATCTAACCAATGATATTCTGTATTTTTCTTATGGTATTGTGTTGATGCGTATCATATTGATGTTATACTGATACACATGTAGCACTACTCAGTCTTGGGCACGTTCCCCCAAAAAAGGAACTTAAAAAAGTTAAGTTACTTCTGCCTAAAAAGGAACTGAAACGTTCCTCGTTCCTCAAAGGGAACTTAGTTCCTTTCACGTTCCTTATACCATCACTGATTTAAACAATAATAAATGTGAAATGGGTTAATTTATCATTACTCTTATTTATTAAAGTGAGTCCCAGGCCATCTGACGAAGATGGCGCCATTTTCGAAAACACAAGGTGTCACATTGATATTTTTTTTACTGCAGTTTACGATATCAGGTACTGGAATTTGACGGGATTACGACGGCGAAAGGAACTTATAAAAGAACGTTAAATTCGTTCCAAGTTCCCACGAAATAGTAACTTTGACGTTACAAGTTCCTGATCTAAGTAAAGGAACGCATTTCCACAAAAGTTCCTGAAAAAACGATACACATGACAAATTCTAAGGTTGTTCCGAATCAGCCTGGTTGATTCTGGCTCTGTCTGCGGGTGGAATCCTCTCCAGCTTGATAGATTGGTGTTTCCCTACTAAAAATGCCGGTCTCTAGTTGTTCATTATTCGTTCATCGATGATGTTGACATCTACAGGGTTGGCAAGGTCTGATTGAAATTTACATCCCTAGTTTCCAGATACTTGGTTGCTTTTTATTTATTTATTTATTTATTTATTTATTTATTTAACATGGACATTGTTCCCTTGACGTTGGCTCTGACAGAGTTGGCTTAATCTTAATATTTATTTGTTTAAAATTAACAAAATATTTTAGTATTTAAAAAATATTGATATCGATTTCCCCCTTGCGATATCGATGTTCAAAAGCAATGTTGTTGTTTGTTCATAGTTACATTCTCCTTTCTTCTAAAAAATATACAAATTATAAATAAGATGCCATGAGATATGAGATATGAGTGTGAAGGGTACTTTATCTTATTTCGTCTTTCAGATCAACGTGAACACCCTGCAGGCACGATTGTTGACAATGTGCCAAAGAGTGAACCTACTATTCCGATGCTCGAACCTGGAAGAATTAAAGCAGATGGTGACAGTAGCTTGCAGATCAACAGGGTGGATGTCGGTCTTAACGCAGACGCACAAGTGCTGGGCTTTCACTGTCAGCACTGTCCCAGAGTTTTCAAAACAGTTTCTGACATACAAAACCACAGATTAGGAAAGCATCCAACTATCAATGGTTACAAAATAACACAGAATACATGTTACAAATGCAATATATGTGATAAACTATTCTACAATAAGTTATTTTTGCATCATCACAATGAAAAAAAGCATCCAATCCTTAGTCAGGTTCCCAACAAGGACAAAAAACAAAAAAAACAACACACAAACAACACAACAAAAGACTTAAGTTGTTATGTTAGTTTTTATTGCTTTGAATGTGAAATGCGCTTCTCAACAAATTCTGCATTACAAATGCATAACACGTTCACACATGGATGGGTATCGATTTCTAAAGAACTTTCTGAGAAGCCTAGCGTTCGCCAAGAAATTTCTAAGTGTGAAATATGTGGAATGCAATTCTTTATGCTTTATTCTTTGCTGCGTCATAAGGAAGACAAACACCAATCTGTGTTACATAATTTGCAGGAGGGAAATACTGTTGGCAAGAGTGATGAATGTAGTAAGACGGTTCAAGAATTCCCTTTGTTGAAGCAAAACAAAACAGAAGTTAACAAAGGTAATCTGGAATGTAGTAAGACGGTTCAAGAAGTCCCTTTGTTGAAGCAAAACAAAACAGAAGTTTACAAAGGTAATCTGGAATTGGGTAAGATTGTTCAAGAAATCCCTTTGTTGAAGCAAACAAAACAGAAGTTTACAAAAGTAATCGGGCATGTAGTAAGACGGTTCAAGAACTCCCTTTTGTTGAAGCAAGACAAAACAGAAGTGAACAAAAGTAATCTGGAATGTAGTAAGACGGTTCAAGAAGTTTGCAAAAGTAACTGGGAACGCAGTAAGATGGTTCAAGAATGCCCAGTGTCGAAGCGAGAATCTGATGGAAGTTACCATTTACGAAGATATACTGACTGTGAACGTCCTACAATGTATCGTGATCAAAGATATTGTAAAGATTATTGGAGTGAACGTATTGATACTTCCGAGAAAATCTTTGATGAGAGGCAGTATTCAAGCAAATACCATCTGGAACAACAGAGCAAATGGAAGTATCCTTCAGTAGGCCTATCTGGTTTTAAACGGGATGACCAAAGAAATCGCGAAGACGATCGGAGTGAGCGTTTTGCTAGATGTTATAATTGCATCTCTTTCAAGAAACCGTTTAAATGGCAATATCAACCGAACAAACACAACAAACGAGACCATCCATCAATTTATGGTAACAAAGTTCGAGCCAAGGGTTTCCAATATTATAAAAGTGAACCGGTTAAAAGTAGTTTACTAGTACAACCCAATTCCAGAGCAGTAACTTACAAGGACACATCAAAGATGGACAAACGCGAAAAATTGCATCCAGGAAAAAGTAGTGTACATAAAGCCACGAAGATGTTAAATGCATTAGTATCCAGAAGGGAATTAAAATGTTATAAGTAAATGCGAACATATTGGGCCCTAAATAATTTCTGAGAAAAAGACAGCAAAAAAATTCGTAATACCGTACTACCAACATATTCGATTTGTTCATACATGTGAAATAGTAAACAGTTTGGCAATATAAAAAGGACATAGAGCACTTATATTTCAAGGAAAAAGTTACCTGCCATTCAGACATGGCAAGCAAGGCAGTAGGCCTACAGTAATCAAAATTTGCAATTGACCAGTATGTTAATTGAAAAATGCTCATGACGTAGCCAAATTTAATGTTCAACATTCACATGAAAATACACACCAATATAATACAAATCTCTACAAAGATTATCTAAAAACATGTTTTGAAAATATTTGTTCATCATGGCCAATTATCATCTTTAAAAATACTACATTTTGTTAAATCCTTTTTATCTTTTAAATACCAGTAAAATGTCAATCAAGCATAAACATTTTGTCGGCATATTCGGACTCATTTTAATGATCAAGTATTTTGTGTAGAAATTGACAGTCATGCATATTCACTCCTTTTAGTCATGCTTTTCACATTCGAAGTAAATTAATATGTAATATTTTTCAAACATGTAATTATGGTATGGCTGCAATGGAATAGAAGTGAAAGCATTAAATGTGCTTATACCATCAGGTTGGTTAAAGACATGGTTTTATTTTTATACAGTCTTATTTAATATAACTGCTGTGCATTGTAGTACTATTTTTATACGTAGAGAATTAAAGAATTATAAGATTTATAACTGTAATGTTTTATTTTTTAATATGCAAGTACATACATAGTTTTTATGAAAATCAATCCAGGAACTACAAAAATCCATCTCAGCAGAGTTACCGAGATGGTTAGCTTCATAACACCTGGATTGTTGGTGCATTGTAGACCTGGATAGACTTTTATTTGTACATTTTGCATGTAACTGGAAATGAAATCTATTCACTAGGGTTTAACAGAACAACAAATTAAGGGCTGTCAATCCCCTAAACATTTTGTATGAAAGGAAAATTACTTACTCTGTTTTACTTTTGTCAATTTGTTGCATTTTCACATAAATTTTGCAACTACCTAGATAAGAAGCGGATTTCTTTGCCTGTGCTTTGGTTGAGAATAATAATTTTAATTTTAGTGAAAGTGACTGGAGAGAAAATATATACTAGGCTATGATTCTGTTTGCCATGCATTAACACGTGATCTATGTTTTTACTTTTTACGCGCACCCCTTTTACGTCCGTGCGTGTGTCACATCCTGTTCCAAATCAAACACAACCTCGGATTAACATAACAAATTTTTGTTGACATTCGAAATTAATTTTCAGAATGGTTTTGTTACTCTCGGGGTCAAGGGGGTGAGGTATAATTTTTATTTGTTTTATTGTTAGTACCAGTGACACAAACTAATTATTTGACCGCTCTGCCCTGAAACTCGCATATACCGCTGGTTAGAGCAGATGGAGGGTTCAAGAGCTAGTGTAACGTCTTCGTTCTCCTCGACGTCTGCTCTGCAGTCCGGGTTAGTGGAGGAACCTATATGACTGTCAAGGTTTGGGATGGGACGTTAAGCCGATGGTCCCCTTGGTACTTTTCAAAAGGAGTAGGCTAGGTGCCGGTACCGGGTTTCCCCTCCTCCCTTCTGTTTATACTTCATCCGCATCTATCACCACTCATCGTCTCGAATAGCCAAAGTGCATTAATATGAGATGTTAAGCAATATCCAATCAAAATCAAATCAAAACTATTTACAAAAATGCGGATATCCATAATAATAAACTTTAATATGTTAGTTTTAGTTTCAAATAGTAATATTACAAATTGTTTATTGTATTGCACTATGTGAAAATAAAGTCAAATTTAATTTGATTTCAATTAATGTGTAGCCTACTGTGTAGTGGACAATCCAATGAAATCAAGTTTTTTATACCTGACTAGGATTATCTATATTCAATATCTATGTTAGTGTTAACTCCTTCACTTCAATCACATTTACCTATTATCATGTGAACATCTAAATGTTTACATATAACAGAGATTGTAAGGGCTCAACTTGCTTTGCGTTGACTCTTGTAGTGACGGGAGTACAATAGACTTACTTCTAGGAATAAGTGGCCTTGTCGCTCAATTCTTAGCACCAAGTGTGATTTTAGTCTGCTTCTTTCTATTGAGGAGAGCGGCTTTGCTTCATTTACTGGTTGGGGCACTGTTAGTGGTTACCGATTGAAGTGAAACTTTAAACCATATTTTACTTATTTAGAAAATAATAATAAACAATATTAGAAATTTTGCTCATCTAAATATTTTGTAATTTGTTATTTTATCGAGCGAACTTATGAAAACATGAACCACAAGTGTTGACTTTTCAATGATTGAATCATGTACAAGTTTGCGATGTTCGGTGTTTTTATCGAACAGGTTTGGTGTTAAAAAAGTTGAATTGAGTTATTAAAACTACTGGTACATTTTATAAAATTATATTTATGCGTGTTTTGAGAAACAGTCTGCTCGTTTGTGATATTTTTTATTGTACTGTTACTTTTCTTATTCTTTGAATATTCGATTTTGCTAGCTTGCTGGGTACCAGTTAGCAGAAGGCAATTCATGTTTGACTACATACCAGTACCTGAAGTTTTTCTAGCCTGACAAGTTATCACTGCAACTCATATCAACGTTACAATACTCTTATTTCTTGTGAAGTATGGAAACTCTAATACTGACAAGAAAATTTGAACAGTTGAAACAAATTTATAATAAATACTACCATCACTACCATATAGGCCTAATATGCGACTTAAAGGTCTACCCTGCAGAAGATTGTTCATGTGAAAAACATTAATAATTTTATGAACTGTAAAGGGTTTCATTAGAACATTAATTGATTCATACTCTTAAGTGTAACAAGTTTATACTAAACACGTATGTAGGTACCGGTACTAAGTTTGAAATAGCGTGTTTTAAAAAGTCTCAAAAAAGAGTGAAATACACCAAAATCAAATACATAGTAGCCCCTACAATTAATGCTCTACGTTGTGCTACAGATTTTGTTTGTATGGTTTGAAAAAACTTCTGATTTTTTGGAACTTGTTTGTAGTTACACAACTGTCAGTAAGGACAACCTAACTATGTCAGGAAATTGATATTGTTTGAAGTGTGATTTAATAGAATAGAACGTTATCAGCTGAAAATAATATATTAAGTGTGTCGTACAGCTAATACAGATAAATAGATATCTATATTTAGTTAAATCTTGAAGATATTGATTCTACTAATGATTATAATTTTTAGGACCATACACTATTCATACAAACCTAAGTTTCACCATGAACGACTTTAAGAACAGGCTTAAATCAACTCTAAAGCCACTATACATCTTCTCTCGCATAGTGGGCATCGCCCCTTTCACCCCCACTCTTAATGAATCTCTAATTGACACTCTGTACACCCTCGCTGTCGCCGTCTTCATCTGTGCTGCCTCTGTCATCACTCTTGATGGTTACGTTAACTCTCTGTCGTCAGGTGGTCTCCGTTGGATCCTTGCCCGAATGCTGATGCTAGTTTCGTCCTCGATCGCAGCCATCTTTACTTTAATCTCGTCGGCAGCTCTCTCTAGAAGAAATTTAAAGACAATTTTCAAAAAATTAATTAAAGTTGATGAGGTTTTATTTAATTCTATGGACATTTATAAATCGACTTATAAAACGGTGCGCGTTACCATATGCGTATATATTATCGTTATGATCACTATGGTTTGTTTTGATATTTCAACGATTGGTGAAGGAAAATATTTTAGAATGTCTACACGTTACATTATATTTCTCATCTCTGATGTTTGTGTACTTCAATTCACAAACTTGATCATTTTCATCAAGTCGAAATTCACAGCCATAAACAATACGCTAACGGACATTCTAAACTCGTACGATTCTCATGAAGTCACTCACCACCAGAAAACATTACGCAGAAGAAAACGTGACGTCAATACTCTGTTTTCAAATCCTCGTGTCTTCACTTTAACTTCACCAAAAGGAACAAATTTAAATCGTCTCGATTGTGTTCTAATCAAAGATTTTGGAAAGCGCGTCAAACAACTTAAGAATTGTTATTGTGAACTGTATCAAATTGCAACTCTCACAAACTCTACCTTTGGAATACAGATTCTCTCTGAGGTTATTTGTCTGTTTATTGCAATGTTGAGCTACTTGAACATGATTCTTTATCTTGTAGCACTGAATCTAGCTGGAAAGCTTCACGACAGTGCCAATACCATAGATTCATTAGTTTCAAACTTTCTCTGGCTAGCAGTCAAAGCTGTAAATTTGGTTATTATCGCATTATCTTGCCAGCGAACTTGCGACGAGGCAAATCGGACCCATATTCTGGTTCAGAAAAGTCTTCTTCTAGATGAAATCTCTCCAGATGTCAAACATGAGTTATTTGGTTTCTCCCACCTCTTAAGTAACAGCAGACTTGTCTTCACGGCTTGTGGTTACTTCAATCTTGACTTGACGCTGATAGTGAGTGTTGTAGGGGCTGTCACTAGCTATGTGATTATCTTGCAGACTCTACAGTAACAACTTGAGTTTTATTTATTTAAATAACTTAACTTAAAATATAAATACAATTTAAAACTGCTGACATCATTGTCTACAACTAGATCACAATACAATCAAATTATCACAATTTTACTTTTCGAACTGTGCATATATTTTTCCATCGATCCAGATTAATTTGGTTGTGCATTCTCAGATATGTGATTCCTATTCTCTTTGATTATTAAATGTTTTTCAAATATTGGTCATAATTTGAGACAACTAATTTATCGACCAAAAATTTACATTTTTTATGGACTTTCAGGGCACGTAGGAAATATCTGTTATTTAAATTAAAAAATGATAGTGTGGGAAATAAATACTTATTAATCTATCCGAGGGTGAATGTTGATTCTCTTTCATGTATCCGAAAAGTACTGCACTCTAGAAGCCGAGTATCCGCACCCAAGCTTCTTAATATTAACTTTGATAGTAAAAATGTTTATTTAAGTCCAAAATCTGCTATAAAAAAAAAGTTTTGATTGTTAACAACAATCACCCACCCTTGGTGAATTTGGATTGTTAACAACAATCACCCACCCTTGGTGAATTAGTCTGTGCACAAACAATTGTGATGTGTTACTCAAATGCACTTTAGAATGTTTTTAACAAAGGCATCAAAGGCAAAAATAGATTAGGCCTATTCAAGTGTGAAAATTGTGCATTTTGTATTTACACTCACATAATGGTGTGTTGTTCGCGGTAAAATTTTCCTTATGTTTGTTGTTCAGTTTATTGGATTTCAAATATAATGTGTTGCACGTGTTAATTATTTAAGAAAGTTAATAAAGTAGTACCAGTTTATGGAAATCAATTTTTTTATGTTTAAAACTTGTCTTATTCACTACTATTTTAGTTGCGGGGGCCATTACCCCCATACATGATTTTTACCACATAATCTATAGCATAATACTACACTAAAATGACCATTTATAAAATTATATCCTGTACCTGTGATTTTTCATGAATTTTCTAAGCTTTTTGATCCTAAAATTTGTGCCTTAGTGAATTTATTAAATCGACTTTAACCTGCTAATTTTTTTATTCATATAGATTCTAGAGCATCATATTCATTTAAATCTAAAATTGGTATTTATAAAATTGTGTTTTGAAACTGTGCTCAAATATATTACCTACATTCAAACACTAAAAAATACGCATTCCAAAAATACACCCCTTCTTAATCAGAATAATATTTTGACCGAACCACTTGCCCAAATTACAAAAACAAAACGTAGTGGATCTAAAGGTGGATCCAATATTTGTTTCAGTTACTTAATAAATTTATAACTAGTACGAATGAAATATATTTTTAGAGTTTAGAACCCTAACTTCAAAACTTCAGCAACATACTGTCAACAAAATATACAAAAATAATGTTTTGTGTCATTTTTATTTTCAAATCTTGTTAATAGTGGTGGTGCTGGGCACATGAGTTTTCAAACTTTCTGAAGGGACTAGCCCCCCCCCCTTCCCCCCCCAAAAAAAACGCATGTCACTCTCACGTCTTGTTTGGTTTTTATGTGAGACGTGTCACGACGGTGAGAAAAGTGATGCATACAAGGAAGGTTTGCTCCCGCATAGAGTTTATGATTGTTCAAGATGGTTATTGTGCATTGAATGTTACCTGCCCGTATGTCAGGCAGGGTAATATAGGGCACGTGTGGCCCTTGAGCCTGATACGAGTGATCACAGAGTTACTTATTCTTCAGTAAAACGTACATCAAAACCAAGAGAACGTGAAATATTTAGAGTTAGTCAACGGGAAAGGCAAAAATGGACGGGGGGGGGGGGGGGGTAAGGGTACTTGAAAAGTTAGTTGAGTTAGGTTAATTCTTTTTTGAGTATTTGATACTATATATATAAGAAGCAAATGAAATTGACTTTTTTAAGGTGATACAAGATTATTAGGTCTATATTGAATTGATTGAATAAGGCGGCATTTAAAAGATTTTATTGGATTTTATTGTCTGTTTACCTTCCTGTCATTTTATTGAATTCTCTTTTTTTAATTCTAAATTAAGTTTTTTGGTCATCTTTTTACTTTCATTGTCTGTGCTTTCATAATTTCAAAAGTGTTGAAAAATAGCCCCCCCCCCCCCTCACACACACACTTCACAAGTCAACTTGTCCTCCCTTTGAATTACTTGGAACTGACAACTAAGTTTCTATCTCAATTTCATTAGTTTGGAAACTCTCCCGTAGTCTATTCCAGGGTAGGTATAATTGTTAATTACATGGACATCAATCCAGAAATTTAAAAATCCATGTCAGCGAGATATCGAGCCCCGGTCTCTTAATTGCCAATCGGGTACTTTATCTACATTCCACCAACAATTCAGATGTTATGAAGTTCGTGTTGGTAGATTAGGGGTAAAGCACCCGACCGGCAATTCAGAGACTGGGATTCGATACCCGTTTAAATATCTGAATTGATTTCCATGTGATAACTTAGTGTTTTTTTGTAGTCATTCCCAAAGCTTGTACAATACAATTATTTGAAAATGTTGAAATGGTTTCTGAATGCGACATGTGTTAAATATCCATTTAAACAACCTTTCAAAGTTTTGAATTTTTTTAATTAACGACTCAAAAAGTGGTCCAGAAAGTTTGTGTAAAATCGCTGGATTTGGCGTAAAATTGCGATTTTTAAATGTAAATTTTAACATTCTAAAATCAGTTTGGCCGAGCTCATCCGTCTGTCTTATATAAAATTTTGTTTTTGTTTATTTATTTATTTATTTATTTATTCATTTAATTTGATTTCCTTTGCTTTGCTTATTTAAGTTTAAAAAATAGTTTAAATCAACATTATAAATATTTGAAGTTAGTAAACCAGAAGGAAAAGCAAATATGAACTTTACCTTGGCTAACATTAGACCTAAATACTCTAGCCCTAGTAATGCTGCACTCAGTGGAATTATGACATTGTAACATTTCGATTGTGTAATAAGGGGTGTGGCTATAGAGAGGCCAGTACATAACAACTAACAGGAAACTCGCATGAATTATTAATTCGAAACCAACAGACAAGTATATAGTTCGAGAGCAAACGATGAACTGTCAATCATTCTCTATTGACATTGCTTTTATTGACTACTATATTTAATCACACAGTTTTGTTAGAAATACTATGTATGATTAATATTATACTAAGACGTAAATTAAATTACAACTTCTCATGGGAAATGTCCTACCTGGAAATACCTATGCAGTTGGAATAAATTGCTGAAGTTCACAAAAATAAAATATTCATACATTCATTCGAACTGACAGTGTTTGTTGCTCGAGCGCGTCTGATTCGGAGGTCCCGGATTAAAATCCCGATACTGGCAATCCTTATTGAAGTTTTCCCCGAGGTTATCCTCAGTCAAGGGATTGAGCTCCAATATACCTAGAAACACTTGAAGAGTGGCATGCATTGCACCCTATAACAGGTTTATTTGGACAAGTTCACTCTCATCTCACCACCTCTCGCCGGTAATTTGAAAGTCAAAGAAACATGGCTGAAAAGTTTTTTGAATGAAAGAGGGCTTTTAATACAACAGATTAAAAAATTGTGATTTTTTCGGGGCGGGACATAACCTCACTATCCGGCCATTACATGTAGTCTTTTTGACAATAGTGTAGCCTGCACATCCAGTGCAAAATTTAATAGAATCTGTTGTCTGGATATAGTTTCTAAACATTTTTAGCGTCCACCTTAGTATATAGAAAAATAGATTTCTGAAAAACAGTGTACGTTTTATTTTACAAACGGTACAAATACGAGTTTTTTTTTAAAGTTTTGTTCCGTCTGACAAAGAAATTCGTACACCAACTGTTATTTCAGAAATCTATTTTTCCTTGTACTTAGGTGGATGCTAAAGGTGGTGAGAAACTTTATCCAGTAACTGATTCTCAAAATTTAATTTTGCATTTGTGCAGGCTACACTATTGTCAAAAAAACAATGTAATACAGTGGCCGATAGTGAGGTTATTTCTCGCAAATAAAAAAATTGCTATTTTATTAAAGGTACTCTTTCATTCAGCCAACTTTCATGGACTTTTAAGGTTTTGACCCTAGGGTCAATGTTACAATAGTCTTCTTAAGTCTACAAGTTGTTTGACTTATTTTACGTTGTGGCTTCTGTAACCTCTTCTTTATACAACACAACACTGATATTTATATTTTCCGTTGTGAAAAAGGCATAATCGGAAGTTGAAAGAAGTAGGCTACAATTGACCCTCTTGAGGTATTTTATATTTTATTATTTTTCCAGAAAATGTTAACAAATCATCGTCAAACCATCATACATCAATTTGAGTAAGCCTACACATAAATCAACAAAATGTAACAAATTAGAATATCCAAATTACATATTCCCACTTTTTGTCCAAGTGAAGATGAATTTTATGTTTACTATTCTAAGTTATAATTAATAATAATGTCATTATCACATTATATTTACAATTAATATTTTACAAATTAAATGTTTATAGTAACTAACACATAGGTGCACTAATAAATGAAGCACAGTTGTGTTGTGGTAATTATTTACAAGCTCTTGAAATAATCATACAATATAGCGTATTGTATGATACGGGTTGTCTGTTTGCATTATTAAAGTTCAAGGTGCAAACAATAAACAGCAAAATAGTAGTCCGTTAGCGTTTGAGTATTCAATAATCTAATGTTGAAACTTGAAAGCATTTTTAAGTTCACAACATTTCGGACAGATATGTAGTTTTCTTGGAGCAATACAACATAATTGTTCCTGCGATGTAAAAATAATTATGTAAATTACATGTCAACCATCCTATAGATAGACAGTATTAGTGTGACGTCATCCATCGTGGCTGCCCTATGGCAACGCCAAGTTTCAACTCTATAAACACGCTGAATGAATTGTGAATTATCTAAAAAATCTACAATCGCGTATTTTTTTTCGATGAGAAAAAAATGCAATTATTGAAACTATCAATGATTGCTTGCCATTTAAATGGTGGCCTTATTTGTCATATAGTTTATGTATGCATACCATATTTTAAATTACAGCTAACTTTTATCTTTAAACTTCTTGTTATGTTTTAATCAAATCATATATGCCTGCTAAAGCAATCTTAAACCAAGGCTTATATTAATTGTTTTGTTATTTTGTTTACTATATTTGGGTGCATTCGTCACCACTAATAGTATCAATAATGAAAAAATGTAGAACGTATCCACTAGAGTAACCTTACTTATATATGAAATTAGACTTACTTATTTCCCCGTATTATTAGGTTTTACATGTGAACGCCTAAAATAATTTAAAACATCTAAAATCATCCCCTCCTCCTTATTCAATCAACTCCTTACTATTATATGACTGTGTTAAATTATATACAATACAATTCATTTCTACATTTATCTTTAATCCAATCAATGCATTCTACACTAATTCTATGTGGGTTTCAAATTTGTTCTGATTCATAGTATTAAATCCACCACTAAACTACTGTATTTTCTTGGAATGTAACTTATTGTCAAAGTTGATTTTTTGTTGATATGTTATATTGTTAATCACAATTAAATTTTAGAAAATTAATAATTTTTTGGTTTTTGTTTTGTTTTTTTGGCAAAAATTTTATTAATTTATGTTGCTATGACAACCATTGTATATTAACTACTCAAAAATTAATATATATATATATGTTTTTGAAGGTTTTCGTGGCCGATATGTATTAATGTAATCGGTAGCCAACGTTTATCGGTAACATGGAAACCTGCAATTTCAGGGATCCATGTAAAATCACATAGGCTAACTGTAAAACCTACAGTTACAGACCAACAATCAACGCCTCAGTTAATACATGCAGATGATCTACAAGTAAATGAATCGACGGTCAGAGTGACAAGATCCATGACGAAAAACGTAAAGACGGACATGTAGTGACTTTCTAGTTTCTTTGCAACACAAGCTTTGCAATGCTTTCATTGAATGGTATTAATTCGTCATGTGTGCAGTGATTTCTTTTGTTGACTTTTATTGTTTTTCTCTCCAGTTTTGTTCTGTATTCATCAATGTAATGTAGTTTTCGTTTTTTATATTATTTAAAGTTGTATTGGCCCTGAGGATGATGGGTGAAATCTCATCGAAACGTAGGCCCAATGAAAATATACGTGGCATTGAAACCGAAAAACCGATTACATTAATATATATATAAAACAAGATTTAAAAAAATATCTTTACAATTGTTAGCAAAAACTCCAATGTGCTGAATTTAAAAAAAAATCAAATCTCTAAGTTGAATACCCTCCGAAAAAAAATGGTACCGGAAATGTAATTACTGCACATGAAGTACACCTTATATATTAACTTTAACTTCCGTTTACTCAAAACTATAGTTTTTTAAGTTTTGGTACCTATAACTTTGGTATTTTTTAAGATAGAGCTTTAAAACTTTCAGGGAATGCCAAGCATATTGTTTCAAACTAACAGTAGGTACCGATTTTTAATACAGTTTTCCAAAGATTTTATAAAAAAGAAAATGAAAATGTCAAAAAATTTGGAAAAAATTTGATCCATGCAAAAAAATTCATAAATTCCAAATATTACATATTATCAAAAATCCCTATCTACTGTTTGTGGATAACAGATGTAACTAGTTGTAAAAAAAAAATCAAGTCTATGTTGAAAGATGGTAGAGTAGTAAGTACCAAAAAAGTGCATATTAACATGGGACGTATAGGGCTTTCCTGCTCCCCTTAATGCATACAAGATAATTAATGATGGTGTAAAAATCATTATTTACATATTGTACGTAAAAACAGTAAAGGTATTTTGAAAGTTTAGTCTGTTATAACTTATCACTTATTTGTGTAGGTCTAAAATAATTTTGAATTCGATTTGATAAGCCTTACATCAGAGCAAGGTGCGCTAGATTCGGTGGTACTAATGCAAATATTTATCATAAATACAATTTTAAATCCACAAGGAATGTGCACAAATGTTTTAGATCGTAATAAGCTAAGAGTTTGCTAAAATTGTACGTAATTAATTAATTAACTTGGCTTGGTTTTTAATTCATTGATATTGTTATAATTTCTCTTCATTTAAAAATTGTTCTTTAATTTAATTACTCGTTTGATCTTAGGTAAAAGTTAGATAAATATATTTTATGTAGTCCTACATATATGAGATCACGATGAAATTATTAGTTACCAATTAACTATCCTCTTCGGATTTTTCGATATCAATTATTGATTGAGGTGCATTTTGATTAACTTAAGGCGTGTCTTACTACTAATTACCAACGATAATTATGCACATTCCCTGTTTGTCTTAGTGCTCAATAGAAGCCATAATGAACAAAAATATTGTTTGTTATGTAATACGAATAGTAGAGTTTCACATGGAAACACAAGTTGTTTTCGAGTTTCGTTCGTGCATGTTAAGAATTTGTGCGCATATCAGCGTTATATTAGACTAATTTATTAACACCAACTTAATCCTGCAATAAATCTAAATAATATACAATTATTCAGATACACATTTTAACTGAAACTTTGAATGGCGTAGAGATGAAGGAATGCTAAAATAATTAATATTTGTATCTAGATTTTATGTATGCTTATATTGTACAAGTAGCTAACTTCTATACATCAAAGTTACATCGGTGCGTAAGGATTTCTAATTAATTTTGGTACAGTGCATTTTGTCTGTAGATAATGCATTTTTATGATGCATTTTACTTTGTAACTGATACTCATCAATGTTGTATTGTTCGTGTCTCGCAATGTTATCAAATCTTGGTCCATTAGTTTCAACAAGGGTAATTGAAAAATTAAAACACATTCACTTTACATAGATAAATGTCTGCCATACCATTGAGTTTATAGTTTGTGGGTAGAGGCCGAACGCCGGTGGACGCTTCTACCGCGCTGTACCGCCAAAAATAAGCTTTGACGCAAATCAGCGAATTGTGGTCTAGGATTCATTGTTTTCTACCGACTAGCGTAGGCTGATTTTGGTGGTGGACGAAACAAGCGGCTACTGACGATGGGTCTCTAACTATATACTATTCACTCAATGGTAATTGTGCCTTATTAATCCGTTTCTAATATTTTTACATTCAGTTTCTTAAAAATATTTGCCAACCTCTTGGCTATGGGTTAGTCAGTCTCTTTTTCACGGCCTAGTTGGATGGTTCACCCGATTTTTTTTTTAATACCGTGGATGAGATAGTACAACTCGTGAACCGAACAAACAAACGAGCCTCGGCGGGCGACAACTGAGGGTTAAGAGGACCTCGTACGTCTCTCGGAAAGCTTCAAGGACCTCCCGTTGTCGCGCTAAGTTTGTCGTATTCTTTCGATGGTAAAGTAGTATTATTCCCCTCCGTCTTGGCTTGTGTCGCCTCCTGGACGGAGTACACACGCTTGAGGTAGATGGCGGCAGCGGCGGCGACCAATAGGAACGCGAGGCCGACCGCGAGACCGACAGCTAACGCTCGCAGGTTCTTCTCGGAGGGTACGTGTACTGCGATCTGAGAACTGGGGGCTGTGTAAGCGTTGGTCGAGACGGCGGAGACTTGGAAGTAGTAGGTCGTGCCGCTTTCCAAGTCGGGAACTATAAATAAATAAATAATTATATAAATACACGTACGTAACACATACAGAACTATTAGAAATAATGTGCCTTCATCTTGTGCATCCCCGTCTGGGCCCAAGGTAGAATTTGGCCCAGAGCACCATTCTGCTGATCGTAAAAAGCGAGTAAAGATGCAAAGTGCATCTTGCAAACATCAGCTAGCAAGTATAGGGGAGTATATTACTCCCCGAAACTAAAGATGAGCTCTGACAGTCGTTGTCGGGGACCTCTCCCCCTACCCCGTGACGACCTTCCCGACGACGAAGACCATGACGATACGAACGACGACCACGACGTGAGAACCCCCTTTCCTCCCCCTACCAAAGTGATGGTTCTGACCAGCGTGGAACTTTCCTCCCAAGGTTGTTCCGAATTAGCCTTGTTGATTCTGGAGCTGTCCGTGGGTGGAGTCGTGTCCAACTTGATTGATCAGTGTTTCCTACTTAAATAATCCGGTTTCCAGTTGGTCATTGTCGTCGATGGTGTCTGTGCCTACAGGGTTGGCTTTGTTGGCATTAAATTAAATGTCGCCCACTGAAATTCAGTTGTGACTAAATGGGTAGACTCTAAATACGAATTTCTGTATTTATTCCGTGTTCAAGGACTGAAACCAGTAGATTTTCACTTACCTAACAGGTAGTTGTGCGTTGTTTCGGCGTTCCCCAGGGGTAGTTCGTCGGGCCCGAGCGCCCAGTGCACTCTGTACACGTGTAGCTCTTTCTCACCGAACTCTGGGGGTTCCCAGGTAATCACGTGACCCGCCTCTGTTAGATTCACGCCCAGATTCCGCGGGGGGCTGATCCACTGGTATAAACCTGTAGGGAGTTTACAAAAATTACACCTCTTACTTTGTGTTTCAATTATTAACTAGTACACGTACTTTGGTGCCACGTGGACAATAAGGAAAAATAAATCACTTATCCAAAAGAAAATGGAATTTGATGTCGAGAAGTGTATATTAGAAGGAAGGAAGTAATGATTAAAAACGTAATGGATATCGCTGTAAAAAATGAAAATGTAAGTGTTTTTGCTACGTAGTAGCTTAAACTTTAAAACCAAGGTTTAAACACATATCATTATGTATCCATTAGTTAAACATTTTTCAAGTTACAAGAAGAAATTAAATTGTGAACATAACATAAAATAGAAAAGTTAGTTTCAGATCTGTAATGCACAACAATCTAGATGTTATTAAGTTAACCGTCTCGGTAGGTTGAGGTTGTAAAAACTGACCGGCAATCAGGAGACCGGGGTTCGATATCCCGCTGAGATGGATATTTGTTTTATGTGTGTGTATGTGGAATATGTGTTTATTTGTTTGTTAATTTTTTGATTAATTTCTATTTTCTACACACCCAATTTGGGATTAAAGGACCTCTAGCAGGAAAGAGGAATACGTAGACTGATATCCATATTATGAAGGAGTTCCGACTTACTCTGCGGCTTATTTCCGGTGTCGTTAATGTATGTCGCATGAGGCTGGGTGACTCCCGTCGTCTTAACCCTCAGCGCCTTGCTGAACATCCCGCCCCCCTGTTTTTCGTGACGTAACACCATGAACTCGTAGAGGCGACCGGAGCTCAGCGGTGAGATCGTCGTCTCGTGGACCCCTTGTGACGTCACTGGCGCCGTCCGCCAATCGGAGCTGTCTGTCAGACGGTACCTGCATGAGACAAGTTAGTTAGTTAGTGTTGTATTGGGGTACTCAACAGTAGAGTTATCAGAGCCCTTAAAGTCTTTTTTGTCATGTTTGAAATGTATACTTAATTAATTGTAAATTGGTGTGAAATAGGATCCAACAGCTTACCTTCGAAAAGTGATGGTGGCTGCTGAATTTCTTGATAAATAGAGACATAAATATGAACAACACACACATCAACATAAGGCTTTACATTGTGCAAGGAATTAAAGACTTTATAAAGTGTTTTGGAATCTTCATGATAACATTTCTTTGAGTGTAGATTTTAATTAATTTTTTCCTCTCACTGTTATATTTTGTAAAGGATAATTGGATGAGCGTAGCGAGCGTAGCGAGCGAAGCGAAGATTCCATTTCACTACACTGGAGAAAAAAATCCGGAATGTTTTTTTTTTCTTTCTTTTTTTTTGTATTTTTGTCTGTTTGTCCACACGATTCCGGCTAAACCGATACTCCGATTGCGATGAAATTTTATGGAGGCCTTCGAAATCTCTGAACTTAGAACTGCCACGTTTTTGAGCACAATCGGAAAATTTTTTCTCATGAAAATCGCAATTTTACGATTTTTTTCAATTTTAAAAAAAATTCTTCGACTTATAACACCTACATGCTTTATCCGATTTTAATGATTTTTGCACAGAACCTTTATTTTATGAATTAAGATATTTTTGTGAAATTTGAGCGCAATTGAAAAAAAATGTATCATAAAAATCGAAATTTTACAGTTTTTTTCTTTTTTTTAACAATTCTTTGACTTATAACACCTACATGCTTTATCCGATTGTAATGATTTTTTCGCAGAACCTTAATTTTATGAATTTATATATTAGTGTTAAATTTGAGCGCAATCGAGAAATTATTTCTTATAAAAATCGCAATTTTACGATTTTTTTTTAACAATAGGGAATATTCCACTTAATATTTTATATTTTATTTTAATTCTTATTCATGTCTTAATAGTCACTGCACTTTTTTTTATTTAAAAAAAATGTTTTTTGTGTAATTTAAACAAGAATTAAATGGGTCCCCCAGTTTGCGCGCCAAAAACGAGCGTGCGCCATCTTTGGACGGTACTACGTCATAACTGTGTTGAGTCAAGGCCAATTGGAAACTAAATGTACGTATATTTGTACATATTTACATACATACGGCGGTGCTCGGCCATCCGCTCAACACAAACAACTCCACAGGGATATGACAGGGATGTACATTTTCACCGTCTTTTGTTTTTCTTTTTTCGTATGTGACAGGAGATTTCGCGAGATCATTGTGATGAAGAATTACGAGCATTTTGTCTTGAGTTTTTGCATAGCCTAGGACTATCATGGTATTCTTTATCTACAATAGGCTTTAATTAGTCATCAAAGTAAGGTTTTTGTGCGGAATGTGTGTCAGAACATGAACGTGCAGGCCTAGGGTTGGCAAGTTAAGCCTAGGGCTTGTCAAGTGAGTAATTTTAGTATTCACATACCAATGCCTATATCCTACAGGAACGATTGGCCTAGACTGTTGTATTATAAATAATTTTCTACGTCTAGGCCTAGACCTAGGACTGTTTCAGTTTTGTTTTTTGATTGCAATGTCAACTTTTCTCGTTTTCTGGCTAGGCGTTAAATGTAAAATGTCCGCCATCTGTTTACATTACTGTAGGCTACGCTTGCTACGCTAGGCGCTGCTTTGTTTAAAACACCGCCGTCTTGATGTATATCTCGATCCTACTATAATACTTTTCCAACATCTTTGGTCTGGATGTATGTTTATCCAGACGGCGTTGGATCAACACAGTTCTGACGTCACAGTCGTTTTTGCCGCTTTAAAAAAGTGCTGCTTTTAAAACGGCTATAAATCACTGGATTATTATTTCACGGAAAAACAAAGTACATATTTGTAATCGTGACGAAATACTTCTTCTAAAAAATCTATTCGTACAGTATTTGGCGGAAGTGGAATATTCCCTATTACGATTAATTAAAAAAATTTAAAAAATTAAGTTAATTTTTAATTTAATTTAATTTAATTTAAAAAAATTTCAACTAAGTAATGATTTTGCCACAGAACAACAGAAAATTCGCATAACACATGGCAGCTCAATGCACCAATTACGCTCATCCAACAACGCGGCGGGACTTAAGCGTTTTCCTAGTAAAACATGTTTTATACTTAAAACTATGCCACACACATACATAGGGGAGGGTCTTCAACTCTTAGAAGATATCCATGGTTGAGATATGTATGTCCGATTCTCAGACGTGTCAGAACAACTTCTTCACGACGAGAAGAGCGGCTTGAAGACCCGAGACAAGGCACGTTCGTTCAACTAAAAAGCTGGACTATATTTAAGTACAACTTCTTTTCTTATAAAGATTCATTAAATGGTAAAAGACGTAGCCATTTTAACCAATTTAACACTTATTCTGATTAAATGGGTGGGTCAATCAAATTTCTGTGACCTGTGCCGATATAGTTTAGTTCTGAAAAGGGGTTTACCGTTTACTCTCTGTACCACTACGACTGTGCACCTCCTTAACTTAAAAAAAATCAAATGGTTACAGAACAGTTTGTAGGGGAGGTCTGATTTCGGTTCCCGAGATAGGTCAACAAATGGAAAAGATCGAAAAGCTTTCAGAATACGTTTATAATAAAGAGACTATAAATTAGTAATGTTCATCACAACTATTGAATTTCTGTGCTTTACAAATTCAAGGACATAAATGGTAAAGATCTTTTAAAATCCAGTAGAAAAGTAGGGTATTTGTGTATATATACAATGATTTCGGTCTACCACGTAAAATAAGCTTATGAGAGGAGAGGTCAAGTAGGTAAGTTCATAAACTTGGGGAGAGTAATACTGATGATTCGTTAGCAACAGAGACAATTTCATTTCGTTGCAACCTTTGAATATTAGAAGAAATTGATGAATGTAACGACGACCATTATATGAATGTTAGAGTTCCAATGAGATCTTTAAAAGTAGCACATCAGTTAAAGTATTTCTCACCAGACACTGTAATTCTGACCAGGCCTCGCTTGACCTGCGTTCCACCTTAGAGTGACGGAGGTGTCCTTGCTCACAGCTGTGACGTTGTAGGGTGCGCGCGCAGATACATTTTCCAGGATCACCTCGGTTTCGGCGCTGATAGTCGCTGCCTCGTTGCTTGCCACGCACTGGTACTGACCTGCACATGGAAATTTAGAGCTTAGTTCACTTCACTTGTCTTATTTAGTCTTACTTTTGGAAACCAGGTTATTCAGTGTATAACCAGTTATCGGATTTGAGAGTGAGAATAGTTAGAAAGGAATGTCTAAGGACTACTCCGCTACCCTTGCCAGCATGTTGCTGGTTTGTCCGCTACAGCCTTGTCCATTTAATTGAATTTGAATTTGTCATGGCCGGTCGCTTTGAAACCAAACTGGTGAAGTACCAGCATAAAGCTGAAGCTTTTTGGTTAGTTTCTCTCTCTATCCAAAGAAATGTAATGTAGTGCTGTTGCGCCAAAACGGCCTACCCCTTCAAGGGTCTTCCAGGACGGATAATTCTCCTGCTAGTGCTCACAGTTCGCCTGGCTGCAGAGTGGGAGTAGGGTCTCAGTAAGAGCGCGGTGGAGAAATTGACTACCTGGCTGTAAAGTCTACATAGAATACACCATAGGTGTCCCTATAATGGCTCCAACGAAAGTATGCAGATAGCTCGAAATTGTTTCTCCAACATAACACCTATCTCAACTCTATTCACGCTAGCTTAGCACAGATTATTCATGCTTGTGTTGGCTACACCTATTTCTCTTTCATACAAAGGATTCCTTTTACTGCGCATTCATACTACCCCCACTACTAAACTTCAAGACAGAATTAAAGTCCCACAACTTTCATACAAAGACGCATTATTGGACAAAAGAAGCAACCCTTGTAGTCAATGTAACGCCTATTAACTCAGGAAATGAACGCTTCTAAACTATTTTACTATGTTGCCAAATCGCCGACGCCAAACTGCTTTCGGTCAGATACTTACAATAGCTTTTAACAGGTATATTGGCAACTGTGTAAGAGGTGGTGGGTAGAGTAGGACCCCTGGAGATTGACATCAACCCTTTTTCCGCTTGGCTGATTTGGAGAAATGGGACTTTAATTCTGTTTTCAACTCTACCACTTGTGACGAGTGTTTCAGTATTCTTTGGTTGGAGCTAGTATAGCTTTCCCTACCTGCGTCCTCCGGCTTCAAGTCTTGTAGCGTGATGTTACCATTACGTAGGGTGAGACGCTCGAGGGGCAGAGGTGTAGCGTCTCCTCTGAGCCACACAAGGGTGGGTCTTCGCTGACCACCCCCATCCACCGCGTCACACGCCATCTCCAGAGTGTCGCCTGCAACAGGTGGCTCAGGTTCACTTTGCGCCTTCGGTTTAGAAACGTAGATGAGACAGTGCACGCTGTTCCCCACCCGAAATTTCGGGTGTGTTTTCTCATAAACTAGGAAACTTCGCAAACGCTTTTTCAGTCGCGTTGTTGGATGAGCGTAATTGGTGCATTGAGCTGCCATTGCCATGTGTTATGCAGATTTTCTGTTGTTGTGTGAAAAAATCATTACAATCGGATAAAGCATGTAGGTGTTATATAAGTTGAAGAATTTTTTTTTAAACAAAAAAAAAGCGTAAAATTACGATTTTCATGAGAAATAATTTTTCGATTGCGCTCGAAAACGTAGCAGTTTTAAGTCTAGAGATTTCGAAGGCCTCTAGAAAATTTCATCGCGATTGGAGTATCGGTTTAGCCGGAATTGTGTTAACAAACACAAAAATAAAATAAAAAGTTTTTTTTCCTCCAGTGTAGTAGAATGGAATCTTCGCTTTGCTCATCCAAAAAAACGTGATTTATTTGATTTAAATAAAAACAAATCAGATTTTAAAAAGAAATCGGTGTTTTAAAACTTGCGTATCAAATAGGTCTAGGCCCTACTTACACAAGCGTTTCAGAAAATACAAATATAATTGTTTAAAGGAAAACTTTGCTTAAAGCCAGATAAAACTCTTGTGTTTGTAGCTCCAAATGAAGAAATAGTGCACTTGATTTAAATCAACGATTTCTCTTAAGTAAATCATTTGATTTAAATAAAAAAACACCCTACCGAGATTTAAAGAAATTGATTGAGCTCGATGCACATAGTTTTCTAAGGTTTATTTTTTGGCCTAAGCAATATTTTTGTATAACTTGCCTATTACGCACACTACCATTGCCGGATCCATGAGAGCTTGTCTCTCATTGGCTGGGTTTAGAGCTAGTGAGATGAAATATTTTTATCTGGTTAAGCCTTAAGATCATAAACCTTGGGAAATTTTCAACTTTGTTAAACCATTAACCAACCTTAAGAAGTTCTGTGCACCGGCCTTAAAACATAATTATACATTTTAGCATAAAATCTACTAATCTAATCTGTACAAAATGATAAATTCCCATTTACACTTACAATAGCAAAGGGCTTAATAGATTTATTTTATTCTTTTACTTTTTTTTTGACAAGACACTCTATAGACATTCTATTACAGGACTAGATCCTTTCGGTCAAAATTACTTGGAGTTTATAAGTGAAGTATGTTGTCTACAAACCTGGATGATGCGTGTTAAATGTGAACCTAGTATAATCTTAAGTAGTAACAAAAGTGGAACACTTAAGACTCTATATCTGGAACCAGAACATGGCGGTCATTTAAAGAATAATTATTTATAGACGTCTATTATTGATCAGTGATCATCAATGACTTTGTGTAGTCGTGAGCTTATGAGCAACTCAAATTTTGTAATAATCATCCGACATTGGTACATATTATTTATTCGATTGTCACGGTGCACAACTCAAAACAATCTTTCGAGTCACTTTTGATGACGAACATTTTCATTGCACCCACCCACACATAGCGTAGGTGCCAACTGCAAACACATTATTTCATTACTATAGTTATTACTCGATTGATAGTTCAATTCTTTAATAAGGTTAGTAAATAAGTTGACACAAATTTGTGAATAGACTTACTATTTTCTAGCAAGACCAACGTTCGTGACTATAGCTCAGTAATATTTTAAGTAAAGTGGCAAGCATGTAGGACGTTAAGTATTAGTTGATTGGAGAAATTGTTGTAAGTACATAATTGGGTAAGGCTGATGGATAAGTTGGTTTGATCGTGGATGGACTGGCAATCTTTACTTGAAACTTCTCGCGTTCATCGTCGAATATAGTGAACATAGTGTAATCTCGCTGCAATGAAATATAATATAATATAATAGACGAGCAGATTTCTCTCCTGAAATCAGAACACTTTGAACTTGGGGAATGAAGTTTGTGCTGATTATTATTAATTTGTAGATGTGATTGTTAGTGAGGCTTTAACATAGATACAGAGAGAGATCTACTCGAATTCATCTCAGGAGACAAAAGGCGAGAAGGGATAGAATGAGAAACAAGGACATTAGAGAAATGCTGGGTGTAAAAAAGTTAGGTGACATGGAAGGACACGGTTGAGATGGTTTGGACTGTGAACCGAATGTTGGAAGAGAGGATGCCCAAGAGAATGCATGAAAGAAGGATTGAAGAAGGAAGAAAAAGACAAGGCATGCCAAGGAAGAGATGGAACTGGAGATCATAGAAAGAGATCTGTAGGCAAGAGGAGAGATCTGGGAAGATGTGGAAGAGATACGATTAAAGTGGAGAGTTGCAAAACAAAGGCTTACTCTGCCAGAAGCGGGAAACGGAGTTGGATTAAAACTGATGCTCATCAAATGGATGTAAATGTATTTAAGATTATGAGGCAAGGCAACGGGTTATGAGTAGAGATACGTGAAAATAGCGTTTTGTGAATAGATGCTACAAAGCGCTTTTTTCAATTAATACTATGGTTTTCCAGTCCTATTTTATTTTATTTTACATAGTACCTATAATTTGTTAAAACACATTTTTATTCAGATGATATTAATTCAACCTTGGTGACATAATTTAAAATAAAAATATGAAAAAACTTCATACACAAGATTTTGAAAGTGGCCAAAAAATAGTTGCTACAAAACGCTATAAAATGACACTTGAAAGGCTATATACACACGTATCTCTAGTTATAAGTTAACTCTTACCTAGCTTGCGTAGATAGAGGTTGTGAGGAGAGACGGTGAAGACGGGTGGTTTCTGTACGATAACTCTGGTTGGCCCTGAAGACCCGGCCGATCCAAGTTCATTGGTCGGGGTGCAGGTGTAGATGCCGGCATGGGACTCGTTTACCTGCGGGAAATAGGGAATATACCTTAACTTTTTTTATCACTCCACTACATTAAGGACTTCATTCTGAATAAGTTAATCATATTATTTATTTTTTAAATAAGATTTTCATTTATAAAAGTAAGCTGAAAGTTGCATCAATAATAATGGCGGGAAAAAATGAGCATCTACGTCACTATATGGTACTGATGCGAATCGGCCAATAAGGTGATGCCAAACAGTGATATTAACTGTGCAATCTAAGGATGTATGTAAGCCCATTGGTCAACAATGCTCTAGTGTACTCTAGACCTGAATCTTGACGTCACGTGCTGTTTGCGCGGGAAATAAAATACTACAAACTTTGAGCCTCAATTGAATTTAAAATATTTTCTTTAAATTGCTTATTGCAGTATAATGGCGTTTTAAGTGGTTTTCAATCCATTTCTTACACCCACGTCAATATTTGGACTTGGTGCATATACATATTCCCTATTTGCGGATGCATTTAGTCGATAACCATGTGCTATATTCGTTAAATCACACCATGAAGTTACCCTTTTTCGTGTAAGTAACATTTAATTAGGCATGATTTCAATCATTTATCTTGCGCCTTTACTTCAATTTACATTGGTGCTCTCTTTTCAACAACTACTTGTGGTACTGCAAATGCTTAGTAATATGTATTTGCTTCAATATTTTCTTATTTCAATTATCTTACCATATCATTTATTATAAACCTAAAATGTGATGCAAAAAATGATAACAAATTTATCGAGGAAACCTGTTGAGAGACAATCATCCATGCTAGGTATTTGGAGTTAGTCCAATAGACTTGAAAGGTTACTCAATCCATTGAATGTGCTTTTAGGACGGAAGACAACCTTGTATTGGACAAACCTGGTCAGGATTGCCATTAGCGGGATTCTTTATTTCAGTGTTATCACTGGGTATTGATGCAACAAGTAAAAATCGGTAGTACCAACTTGGAAAAACTTACAGTGTGGAAGAAGAGCGAAGTATTCCTTCGATAATAAACTCCGGGGACATTGAACGGATCGTAGAGGAAACCGTCCTTCTCCCAGCGGAGGTTGGTGAGGGGTGGGCTGGCTCTGAAGTGACAGTCCAGGGAGGCGTTGCGTCCGTAAGGGAGGTAGATCTCTGTCGGCGAGAACACCACCTTGGCTTTGTCTGTAGCAAAGAGATTAGATTACTAGAGTAGATAAATAATAAATTATTTCTTCTGGGAAGCCTGCCCAGGGTTAACTAGGTATGTTGTGGATAGAACAATTGTGAAGGAATCTCCGAGGCTGTTTAAGAGGATTCAATCTCTTGTATTCGCATTAACGACCGAGAAAACCTCGGAAAAACCTTCAGTTAGGATTGCCGGTCCGACGGGATTTGAACCCGGGTCCTCCCGAATCAGAGTCACGCGCTCGAGTCAACACAGTTTCGGTCTTGGGTAGTTTTCAACTAAATAATAGTCCGCAGGGTTTTAATTCCCAAAGTCGATTGCCGCTATCACCAATTTGGCAATTATGTAATTTTAGAACTTGTAATGTCTTTTAGGCTTTCAAAAGTTGTAAGTTTACAAATTTGTTCTTCATCGGCGAAAAGTGACACTGGCAATTAAAGCTTTACCCAGACTCCGTACTGACGTTGCAATAATAATAATTTGTTAAAAGTTTCACCTTTCCATAGGGCAGGTATTGTTACGTGTTTGTTTGTTTTCTTCACCTTCATTTGTATGTATTTATATTTACTTCTTCGTTACTGATTTTGTATAATAAATGGAATTGTTTAGCTAGTTAGGTGGAAGAACGATCGTGCCTTAATTGGAACTTGACAATTTTGTTTTTTCCTTCTGTACGTATGACTGAAAATGTCCCAGTACCTGAGCGAGACCATTCTTTTAATTACTTTCTCTCGGGCTTGCCGTCAATGGATAATCCCTGGAAAATATCCATAATTAAAATATTGATGGTTCAATAAAATCACACTTTTTTAAAGCTATATCTTAGTAAAATTCTTACTTGGAATTGTGTTTAACTGACAGTTATAGTGCATTAACGAATCTTCCACCTTCTTTGTTTTTCGCTTTTTTCCCTCAATTTTGAGCCACTTTTATTTGATTGTATTGAACACATCATTATTTTAATTACGGATATTTTCCAGTGATTATCGATTGACCTCAAGCCGGAGTGAAAGAATTCGCTCAGGTACTGGGACAAGTAAGCCACGGTCCGAGTATACGCACACTGCACGTCGAGGAAGGCGCCCGCCGTCTGGCGCTCCCCCTGTGGGCTCGTCACCACGCAGCTGTACTCTCCCCCGTCCGCCATGTCCGTCCTGAGGATGGTCAGCGACCCCCTGTTGTCGACCTCTGACCTCGACACCATGTCTCCCACGGCTGACAGCTCGACGCCGTCCTTGTACCACGTGACCGAGGCGTCTGGACGCTTGGTGACGCAGGGGAAGTGCGCGGGCGTGTTCTCAAGCGTCGTCACGTTGATCGGGGGGATCGCGAGCAGGGTCCCTCCTAAACAAGAAGAAAAAAATTGATTCTACCCATTCAGCCACGTACATAACTGATTTTCAGTGGGGGACATTATTGCACTGTGTTTATTCGCGTGCGATTTAATCTGTACCGGTAAAATGCACCAATTAAAAATGTTGTTTTTAAAGGGCCTTTTTCTAGTTCAGTACTTGAATCTTGTAAACTAACTCCCAGAATAGTGCTAATGAAATGGTCTTACTATTTGGTATTTTTGAAAGCATGTTCTAAAACCATCTAGGATTTAATATTTGAACTATATGCATCTTTGCACGGAATTGTTGAAGTAGATTATGAAACGTTATTGTAAAATAACCAAAATACCAAAATTGACTAATTTGGCATTTTATAAAACCCCAAATCCCGAAAAATATAAACGAGGGAGCTATATTTTTAATTCACCTAGCTGCAAACCTCAACTCACCGTCCACCTGTAGATGGAACCAAGTCCCATTCGGTCTGGTACTCGGTGATCGGTTAGGGAAGAACACCTTACACTCGTACCACCCGCTGTCCGACTCCCTGATATTGGTCAGGTTCACTGAGCCCTCTCCGAACTGCGGCACCAAGCTCACCCTACCACTGTAGACGTCATCTGCGGCCTTGAACTCGCCGTCAGCCCATGAGAACACCGTCTGATGCTGTAACATATTATACACCACCTTTAGAATCTGGACACAATCATGTAGGTCCAAGAAAACATCAATTTCATTCCAAACCAAACATAGTACCCCTGTCTGGGCCCGGGGTAGAATTTTTCCCTGAGAATGGCTCTGCTTTTCGTAAATGGCGAGGAAAGAGATAAAGTCCATCTAGCTAACATTAGCTACCAATTAGGGGAATACTTCCTGAAACTAGAGGCGAGTTCTGGTCGTCGTCGTCGGGGACCCCTTCCCATCTCCTTGGCGACTATGACAACACGAACGATGACAAAGACGATGACGACCACGGCGTGAGAATCCCCCCCCTCCCCCCTCACCACCCTTTTTCACGAGGCTGGTTCTGACCAACATGGGACTTTCCCCCCTACATCCCCTAGGCTAGATTGGCGCATTATGACCTAACAGTTGATGCACTTTTAAACCAAATAAACTTAAAAAATCTAGAACTGCCACTAGCGGTTTGCCGATGCAGATTATAGCTTTTCCATTGGACTAAACCTCCTGGGTCCGGATTGCTGTACCTATTTTACTCCGGGGTTAACTCTCTCTAACTCTTTCAAACCCGCAACACTCTACCCCGTTGTACTGGTAGCACGAACCAACCACCAGGCAGCAAGAGATGACTTTGTTGTTATGTTCTGCATCCTTGAAACGTCACCACTCCAGGGATTATACAGGAATACGAGTTTTGTACACGTTTAACCCTGGATTAAGCGGATTTGGCCAGGGGTTAAGGGTTTAAGGTAAAAACCGTTTTGATGTACAATTCCTAAGGGGGTTAATTTCCAAGAATTCAGAAAAGAACAAACAAACTTTGAAACCTCTTGCTGACTGGAGATTGGTTGGGCCTAGCAAGGATTTAAGGGTTGCAGGTTAGGGGTTAGGAGTTAAAAGTTAAAATATACAGAAATCGGGGCCATAGTTAAATCGTTGAATCTTTGATTATAGGCTCTAGAAAGTTTCCTGAGAACGTCTGACACTTTTGCCCAACCAATCTTTTGAGCAATTCGTTAGTTTTCATTCCCAGTTATCTCTACCGTTTAAAAAAAAACTTCTTCCCTTTTTATGCTACGTAAAACTTTCATACTTTTGTTTAAAATTCTTTACAAATTACAATAATGCATTTGTTCATACCACTGATTGCTATATTTCCTATTAAAAAAAATATCGATCTTTGGTCATGGTTATCGCTCACTCGTCGATTGCGTCAGAGCCTACAGGGTTGGCTTGGTCGCTTTGGTTTACTGTCCCCCACTGAGTGGGTAGACTCTAAATACGAAATTATTTATTTATCTTATCGTTTCATGATTATTGTACGATTAAAAAAGATTTGTGTGATTCGTTATCTTAACCATTTCGGATGGTTAAAGTGAAAAGTGCGTAACGCCCTCTTGCGAACACACAAGTCAGATGCGTCGAGGCTGGCTGACCTAGTTGTAGGGCGGAAACTGGAGGAGCCAAGTCCGTCACTTGACACAGTAAATTACTTGAATTAACTAACCTCACCCACGCTCCACGCGGGGATCTGGCGAACTAGCGCCGCCTGGTGTCTTATTGCCATTCGATGGAGATGTAGGGCACATCGGTGTAGGGGCAGAGATATCTAGGTCGCTCGTTTAGGACCACAGGTTACTGTGTCGTCATGAATGAAAATATCCAAAATCCATGTTTCTTCTCTCCTATATTCCAGAAGTCCTCACTATCTATGTCTAAAAGGACACATTGTTCTAATGTGCGCATGTTCAGTACCATAAAAACCTACCCAAAAGCTGTAGCCAGTTGGCAGCGACCCCAGTGTAATACCCCTTTCACTATTTACTAGGCCACTTCGCGAACGCTTTTTTCAGTCGCGTTGATGGATGAGTTTTTTTGTAAGTTTTTAGTATGCATGGGATCTCTTTATTATCGTCTCGAATAGCCAAAGTGCATTAATATGAGACGTTAAGCAATATCCAAGCAATATCCAATCAATCTTTACTTTTTCTAGTCCCATTGGACCCCGTCTGGGCCCGGGGTAGAATTGGCCCAGAGCTTGGCTCTGCTAATCGTAAAAGGCGATTCAAGAGAAAAAGTCCACCTCGCAAACATCAGCTTGTAAGAAGGGTAGTATTTTACTCCCCGAAACTAGAGGCGAGCTCTGTCAATCGTCGTTTGGGACACCTCCCCCTTCCCTTGACGACCCCTCGACGATGATGACGGAATGACACCACGAACGATGACAAAGACGATGACGACCGCGACGTGAGAAACCCCCGTTCCTCCCCTTACCCGTGGCTGGTTCTGACCAGCATGGGCCCAAATATCCCCATATCCCCTAGGCTAGAGTGGTGCATTTTGTCCTAATGGTTGACGCGTCCTTAATACAAATAAACAAAACAAGTCCTATTGCTAAATCATTTTTGTTAAATTAGGATAATTTTTATAAAGTAGTATTAATTGCTATGGTAATACCAATTAATAGAATGTAAAATATCTGGAGGCTCGAAGACATGCTTTTTGTAAGCATTGTAGGTGATTGTTGTCAAGTTTCTATAGTTCCTTATTATTATTATACACCTAAAAAAACTTATATTAAAAAAAACCTTTATTTCTATGGATTCTGGCAAACTTTTTCAACTTTATCTTTCAAAGGGTACTACATCACCATTATTTTAATGTTCATGTAAAATATGAACGTTTGGTCAGAATCGGCCCAAATATCACGAAAATATCGCATTTAAAATCGAAAAAAGAAAAAATTGTAAAAGTACGATATTCATAAGAAATATTTCTTCGATTGTACCCAAAAACGTGGCAGGTCTAAGTTCAGAGATTTCGAAGGTTCCCTCCAATTTTCATCAAGATCGCATGCCGTTTGCCCGGTAGAGCGCGAACAAACAAACAGAAAAAGAAAAAAAAAACACCCGAGCTTTTTTTTGGGGGGGGGGGGGGGGTCAGTGAAATTGAAGTCTTCGCTTCGCTCATCCAATAACAAAATTCCAAGTCATATAAAAGTATTATCATCCCCATTATCTTTCAAAATCATGCTAACAATTCTTATCAACAAAATCATATTACTCCATTAATTAATTCTGTGATGAGTAATTATAACATTGTTTTTTTTAACTTCTGATTTAGTATGTTGATTCTTCTATGATTGATATGTTTTCCATTAGTTTCATATTTCGACATGAAGTTTGTATACCATCATTTATATAAGTAATTGTATGTCATTGCCTACATTTGTACCATGTATGAATCCAAAAGGTGTATTAAATAGTACAGGGCATAGGGACTGTAACGTCTGTCTGTACAACCATTTTCCCTCAGATTTTTTAAACTCTGATGTAGAATTAAGTCCATCATTTCTTGGCTTAGGACGGTGACTTTGGAGCCATAGCAACTAGGCACATAATAAATTCTAAGGTTGTTCCGAATTAGCCCCGTTGATTCCGCGTTTGGAATCGTGTCCAGCTTGATTGATCGGTGTTTCTTACTTAAATATGCCGGTCTTTATAGTATGGTCATTGTTCGCTCGTCGATGGTGTATACAGGGTTGTCTTGGTCGGCTTTAAATTTAGTTTCCCCGGCCCACTGTAAATCAGTTGTGTGACTGAGTGGGTAGACTCTAAATACGAATGTATCTAATTATTTATTATACAGCCCTCGAACAATTCCTTCATAATCATCTTGTTACATCCACATCCGTTAAGATTAAACACTAAATACATCAATTTTAAAACCACGCGAAATTACAGTTTTTTCGTGATATCTCGAGAACGCTGATAATATCGGAAACCTGATTGCAGTCAGCTATGTGTTTTTATGAGAGCTATAACCTTCACAAATAAATTTGTAATGTGGGTCATTAAGTTTTTTATTTAATTAATTGAATGCCTATTTGAAATAAAATCCTCACCGATTATTATATTTGAATATTTTGTGTTGCATTTTAAGATAGTTTGCAGCGTTCTCGAGGATATACGAAAAACTAATTTAGCGTGGTTTTAAGATTCGTGGTGGTCTACCACTTGAAGGATTCAGGACCTGCCTGCGTCTACTACGTCACAAAGTATCTGATGGACGCTCAGGACCTCAACACTTTCTCTCCGTATAGTCATGACCTCACAGTCCGCATCCCTCCTCCTTGGTGCATGTGCCTGTAAGACCTGTCTGCGTTACTCGTCACAAAGTCATCTGAAGACGCCAAGGACCTCAACCTTTGCTCCCGTTAAGTCATGCCTCCGTCGCGCTACCACCCTTGGCATTGTGTCTGCTAGGACCTGCCTGCGTCTACTACGTCACAAAGTACTGAGTGGACGCTCAGGGACCTCAACATGTTCATCGTAAGTCGATGACCTCACAGTCCGCATCCCTCCTCCTTGGTGCATTGTTGCCTGCTAAGGACCTGCCTGCGTCTACTACGTCACAAAGTATCTGATGGACGCTCAGGGACTCAACCGTTTCCTCCGTTTATGACTCACGCCGCTCCTCTCTTGGTGCATTGTTTGCTAAGTGACTAAGTGGCAGTCATTACAATGCGCTCTCATATTAACTTGTTAAGCCATTCTTAAATCGCAGTCGACTGCTCTTATTACGTATTATTTATTACATGTTAAAATGGTTATCGTTTGACAGATTCTTTTGCTATATTTGTGACGAATAACCTTCAATTTAGAGTTCTTTGTAGTTGGATCAATTCATAACCTAGTTTTCATCTGAACTTGACTACGATGGGATGTCTGAAGCTATGGAACTTTGTGCTCAAATCTGACTTGTATATGTCACTGATGTGTATGGTACTCTAATAGACTCATTCGATGAGCGTAGGGAGCGTAGCGAAAGTATACCTTAAACTTAAATTTGACAAATTTTTTAATATTCAGAAATTTAAAAATCTATCCGACCGGGATTTGTTCATTTGTTCGTTCTTTATACAGGACAAGTCTTATCAAATATGAATTTGTTTCCAACATTATTGTCTTACTATACATTGTTGTTGTAATATTACTATTTCAAACTTTACTTAACTATAGTTCATTATTGTGTCTGCATGTATGCTATTATATTTATTTAGTTTTCCTCCTATATAAATCAGTTTCTTATAACTGAATTGGATAGACATTAAATAAATAAATAATCTCTTATCTTGAGGAAAATTTTAGTTAAACCTCTAAATCTGCGAAGGTTTCTTGATAAATTCGAAGAATTATTTCTCATGAAAATTTCACTTTAAAGATTTTTTCCTTTCTCGTACGATGATTTTTCTCCTTCCTTCATCCTAACGGATAAACGACTACTCCTATATTGATGAAACTTCCTATGGTCACTCGGTAATATTGAGGTGCGAAGCGGCGAGGTTGATGTTTTTAGATGATAATATTGTGAAGTGATTGTTTCCTTTAACTTCAAAAATATTATTCCGTGTTAAAATTATTGAAAAAACAAAAGAATGTAAAAAATTATAGAAGCAGGGAGATAGGCCAATATGCTCATCCATCAACCTGACTACACAAAGTAGTCCGAATAGCCGAGCTACACAATTGAAATCAAACAACGCTCGTATATGAAAAGTGTCTTTTTTCTATGTCTCTTAAATAAGCCCGTTGGTTGATGTCGCCAACATCGGTAAGATTTTACTTTGTAACAACTTTATTTACGTCAATATATTTTGGAAATGTTATACAACAGCTTGGTATTTGAACATCTCCACAAAGATGCATCGAGCCAATCCTCAACTGATTATGATTGAGTTAGAAATGATGATTATGAAGCACAGGAAGTACGCTGGATACTTCTTTCAAATAACATCAAGGTCGTTTCCAAATTACAGTCTTTCTAGTGAAGACGACAAAGAAACCGATTTTTTCCAGAATTAGAGTTGATAATGTTTAGTCATGGTTGAGTTGCAGACACGCAGCAGTCGTCAAGCATCATGGTTAGTTAGGATTCTGGTAAACATTGATGCACTACGCAATCAACGAGACATTGATGCAATCAGAGTGAATGCCAGGGACATGCATTTTACTTTTAGGCGAATTCTAGGCTGACAGACGATGATATTAATGCACTCAGACTATTCGAGACGATAAGTGGTAATAGATGACGATGAAGGACGATTACAAGAAAACATGCCTTGTGTGGGACTCGAACCAACGTCCTCGGAGAGCTATACACTTCGTCCACTGCGGCGACTGACAAGCGTTTTAGCCAAAGTTCTTACTGAATGTTTGAAATTCTGCTCAGTTATTACGGAAGCGAATGAAAAACTCTACAGTCACAAATTTTTTAAAACAGCTATCATAAAAAATATTGATAAAACATAAGTTGATTTTTACGTTTTTGGATTTTTAAGTTCAAAAATGACCAAATTCTGAATTTATTTTAGCTGGTTTTCACAAAATATTGATAATCTACGACCTGAAAGCAGTCCTTCATGTATGCTTTATGTAACTATGCAAAGTAAGTTTGATTCCTTGACCGTACGAATAGCTGAATGTGTCTGCCCGCTTGCTTGTAACGCGTTTTCTTCAATCGTTCTGTAGTTATTTCATATCTGTTTAGCCCGAGTGTACGTGTAAGAGACTGGTCAAACCTGCAGCGGGAAATGCCTGCTTAAAACACCAGACAACGTCTTCTCTCGCCTCACTTTCAACCTACTTCTCCATTGCAATTAATTAACACAACTTACTTCGTCAATTAAGCCACTCTTCGCGAGAGTCTGTCTGTCTGTCTATCTGTCTGTCTGTCTGTCTGTCTGCCAAGACCTCCATCAACAACTTCCTCTTAGATCTTACTTGTTACTGGGATGCTGTGTGGACGATGACGTCATGATAAGAATGCAACTGAAGACGTTGAACCGTTGAGAGGGGAGAAGTCGATGCGTTTTATGATGCACTTAGTTCACTACAGTAAGTTTATTTGTTTGTTTTTCACTTTTGCAACTGTTGTAAAAAAATTAAACTTTTTTCAAATTAAAAAACAAGGATTTTTGTGAAAGAAAAGTCCTGTTTACGATTTCTAAATAGGTGTAATTGGAACGATTTTATAATTTTGAACAGTGTTTTTTTTAAATGTTATTTCTTTCCAACTGTATCTACAAATTGATTAAATAAAATGGAAAATAATTCTTTGAAGTAGGCCAAAAATACTTCAACTCAAGTTTTATAGAACAAAAAAATATTCTTGTTTCGAGTCTGCCCATCAGTCACAAAACTGATTTTCAGTGGGAGACATTGAATTTAAAGCAGACCAAGCCAACCCTGTAGGCGCCGACACCATCGACGAGCGAACAATGATCAACTAGAGACATTTTCCCTTTTGTATTCAGTTTGTTAATAAAGGTGTGTAAAACAATTTACAAAAATGCTCCTCAAAATCTATTTTTTTATTTGATTACAAGTCAGGTAATGTGAATATAACAGTCTCGATTCTTTAGTTATCTTTTTTCTGACAACTTTTCAGGCATCTTTAGTGTTTTCTTTTCTTACTTAAAGATGTATACTATTAGTTGCTTTCGTATCAATTCGGCTACTTTGTCATTAGTATTACAAAATACAATGACGTGTCACGTGTGAAGTGAATTATTAAACACCAGTTTCCCTGCCTTTCATTTGTAAATAAACTAACATGGATTGCATGTTTTGTCCCATTATAAAAACAACTATAAATGAGGACTCACTATCTCCTGAATTTTCAAGGTTTTACTAAAAAAAAGAGTTGAAAATCACACAAAAACGGTGTTTAAATAATTCACCCCTCACATGAATGTAAATCATTGGTGTAAATACTTTTAAAAAATCTCGTTTTAAAATGCGTAAATAACCTTTTAAAATTATCACCTTTTGTAGATTGTGTCCTTTCCTAACGACAATATAACCAGTGTTCATTAAATAACGAACAAAAAACTTTCAAATCAACCTGCCTAATGAGAAACGTTTCCAACATCATTAGTAGAAGCCAGCACTGGCTATTTACTTGGCTTGTTTTGACGTCAGCAAGCAATAGTCAGCACGCCACAGGCGACCGTCGTAAGAACAAGTTCAAGCGAGAGGACAGAGGAAGAGGAAAATGTGTAAATCGTTTACCACGAACTCAGAAATAAAACTATCATGCGTGTTGTTTGAAGATAAGTTATAGATTATAGTTGGGCTCCACGTTTGGATGGAAACAATTCTAACGAATACAACAGTGTTTCGCACAGAATGTATTTATTTGATTTATTTTCGGGACTCGTTGGTGTAATAGTAGGCTATTTAAAAACAGAAGGGATGCCAATTTCGATCCCACTTTCACCATAAGTTTCATCTAATACATACTTAATTGATTCATGTTTAAATTATAGAGTTTATGTAAAATGTTATTCTTTGGAGCTTTAAATGATATAAAGTTGCCGTGAAAGATCTTTATCGATGCTGGCGTAGCTATAACATACTTTTACTATGGATTGCTATAACTAAACTAAAATGGATACATTGAAAAGTAGTGAGATAAGGATGGAATTATGTGTTGAAAGTTTGAGGTGGTGTATTGGAAGAGCGCGGCTGAGAGAGTTTGAACACATGAACAGAATGGAAGCAGAAGGAATATCAACAAGTGAGCTTGGAAGGTTAGCAGGGATTAAGAGAAAAGTTGGAAGACCAAGATATAGGTGGATTAAACAAATCAAAGAAAGCATAGAAGAGAGAGACGTGTATTGCGGGAGGTAGAATTGGGAAGATGTGGGAAGTTCGGAAGAAATTGAGAGACTTGCTAAAAAAAATCAGCAGAATATGGAATAGTTGTCAGATGAAGAGGAGACTGAAGAAGTTGTGTCAGGTCTGGCTAACCGGCAGCTAAGAAAGACAAAATAGCCTGAGTAAATAGAGCTAACGCCCCCCCCCCCAACCTCGGCGTTAGTTTGGAAATGGGGACGGATAATACAAAACTCGGTTCGACTCGGTTTTTTGGTTTTCGGTTGGGGTTTTTTTTAAATACTAATTTTTTTTTTAACGCGTTTCGAATAAGATTTTTTATTTTCAGGGCCTACAAACTTAATAATAAAAAAACTACACAATTGTAAAGACAAAACAAATGGGGAAAAAGAAAAAAATAAAAAAAAGAAAGTTTTGCAAATCAAGGGTAGAGAAAACATTTTGAGAGCCCCTTTCATAAAAACTAGTTTAAATTTTTAAAATATAGGGAATTTTACTTTCGGGGAGTGCACCCCCTTTTTTTAAAAAAAGTTTTTTATTGATTTTTTATAAAAAAACAAATGTCAAAAAAATTGGTACGAAGCGTGCGAAATCCCCATTTCCTCCAAAAAAAATCCTAATGTTTTTTTTCTTTTTTTTTGTATTTTGTCTGTTTTTAACACATTCCCTAAACATACTAAAAGGCATGAATTTTGTGGGGCCCCGAAAAAAAAATAAATATAAAATAAAAAAAAAAATTTAAAAATAAAAAAACTTAAAAATAGTTTTTAGGCATGGGGAAAAAATTATTTTTATGAAAACGCTTTTAATTTTTTTTGGGTTTTTTAAAAAATTTCTTCGCCTTTCCCGTAAATTTTTTTCTGATTTTAAAATGATTTTTAAAAAATTAATTTTAAAATTAAATTTCTTAATTTTTTACGAACGAAAAAAAATTTTTTTCAAAAACGAATTTTTTCGTTTTTCTTTTTAAAAATTTCTTTTTAAAATAAGTTTAATCCAAAAATTTTTTAAAAAGATTTTAAGAAAAATTTTAAAATTTATTTCTTTTAAATTTGGCGCAATCGAATATTATTTCATAAAATCGAAAATTTTTTTGTTTTTTTTTTTTTTTAAAACAAAAAAATTTTTTTTTTAAAAAAAAATTAATTGTAAAATTTTTTTTTTAAAAAATCCCCTTTAAAATTAATGAATTTTTTCCACAGAACAACAGAAAATCCGCATAACACATGGCAGCTCAATGCACCAATTACGCTCATCCAACAACGTGCCTGAAAAAGCGTTTGCGAAGCTTCCTAGTAATAATATGCCAAAAGCAATCCATGTATTGCGGTGGCGAGTATCGAACCCATGGCCTTTCAAATCCTAGTCTTGCATGAGCTCCCTCTGTCGGTAAAGCTAATCAACATCATTGTCATCGTCCCTCGATCATTACCGACCGGATCTCTCTTACAATAAGACAGTGACATCCAGCAAACCAAAGCATGATTACCTGTAAGTGATTCCGGTGTTATGAGACCTCAGACGAACAGGATAAGCCTTGTTATATCCTCAAACATAGGAAGTTACATCGTCTGGGAGAGCAACTATTAAAACTTCGTTACAATATTATTTCATTGGTTTTATTGTTGTCACGTCAGAAGTCCACAGCCGTAACTTACATGGATTATTTAAAAACCCCTTCAGTGGAATTGTCCACTGTAATGGACATTAACTTTCTAAATTTGTCATAGTAAAAGATGGATTTTTTGGCATAAAAAACCATTACATTTGGACGAAAGATACCCTTTTTAGAGAAGATTGAAAATACACATCTGCAAAAAAGGCTAAAATTGGGGGAAACGTGGTTTGTCCCGGAAAAGTAATATATTTCTAGTATTGCTTCTATTTGATGTACAAAAATGTAAAATATGCAAAAAAAAATCAAATCAAATCTTGTTTTAGGAATGTACATCAAATTTAAATTTTTAGCCTTAAATTAAGCTTTTATTAAAAATCCTAAATTTCCCAAAATTTATTAAAAAACGTTATAAAAACATTTTAAAAAAAAAACACTGACAGTTTAGAAACAAATTAGGCCCTAGTAATTTGAAATCATTTCTAAAATATATTAATTTTGACCAATTTATTAGGCACTGAAAGAGTTAAACGTGGCCTCCAGAAAAAATATTGAATACCACTGCTAGGACCACAGCTTATAAAAGGGTGTAGCTCAAGCATGAAACGGGAGGTCTCGGATTGATACTTGGAGGCCGGCAATCCAGATTGTATGATTATTCCAATGTTTTCTTCAGTCGTCAATGCGAATGCTAGGGTAAAGGATCGAGTCCTTGGATATCGCGTCACCACTATCCCCAGCACTACTCGCACCTGAAGATGGCATCCGTCTGCGTTTCCTGCCCGTCAGGTTTCCTACGAGTAATTTAAATTTAAACCGTAGAAGAATATTTCACGGTTTTGGAGACATTTCTTCAAGCAGTTCAGATATTTTTTTGTAGTTGTTGCATTCGAGACGATTGAGGGGCATTAAACTGTACAATCGGGTCCTTAACAATATTTTCTTCACCATCGTGTCCCGATATAAAATGCTCGAATGAGCTTTAATATATTTTTTTTTAAATTTTATTTATCATCCAAACTGTTATAATTTCATGTTAGCCCGATTTGTGTAAATTGTGAGAGGATGCCATGTCGCAAAACACTTTGTCAAAATTCGTTTAAAATTCGACAGGAGTAGACCTATTTTTGCTACCCAATCATCTACCTTTTTAAATTTATATTTATATATTATGTATACATATAAAAAGTCAATGGGAAATAAAATTAATATACAATACAAAAAATACAATCTATTTATCTCTTCGATTACCTATTTTATTGGATGAGCGAAGCGCAGACTTCAATTTCAATGACCCCCCCCCCCCCCCCAAAAAAAAAAAAGAAAACTCAGTTGTTTGTCTGTTTGTTTGCGCTTTACTGGGCAAACGGCTTATGCGATCTTAGGGGACCTTCGAAATCTCTGAACTTAGACCTGCCACGTTTTTGGGTACAATCGAAGAAATATTTCTCATGAATATTGTACTTTTACGATTATTTCGATTTTTCATGCGACATTTTCGTGAAATATTTAGCTCGCGACCGGGCAAACGGCTACTCCGATCGTGATGAAACTTTACGGGAACGTTTGAAATAACTTAATTTATATGTTTTATGATTTTGGGGACAATCAAATAAATATTTCTTGTAGAAATCGAGCTTTTACGAATTTTTCCTGATTTTTAATGCAATATTTTCGTGATTTTTGGGTCGATTCTGTAGAAACAGGTGGAGCTAAAGTTCATGTTTTACATGGTAATGGTGATGTAGTGCCTTTTGAAACAAAAAGTTAAAAAAGTTAGCCAGAATTCATAGAAATAAAGATATTACTATAAGCCTTTTACAGGTGGGCTATAATTTACAAGTAACTACCGTGTGGAAACTTGACAACAATCACCTAGATTGCGTACAAAAAGCATGTCTTTGGGCCTCGAGATATTTTACATTTTATTGTTAATTGGTATTACCATAGCAATTAATACTACTTTATAGAAATTATTATAGTTTAACAAAAATAATTTTGTTATGCTACTTGAAAAGGTAATGAGATCCCACTTATACTATAAACGTAGTAATTATTGAAAAAAAATGGAAAAGAGCTCATCCATCAACGCGACCGGAAAAAGCGTTCGCGAAGCAGCCTAGTTATTATTAACCTGCATGTATTATTAGCTCAGCTTCATTGTCTAACCCGACACGTCAATTATTATCTTCCCATAGATATCACTTGATTGCAGTGATAGTGATCCTATCTGGTTTCTGTTGCAGGCATGGTCGTTGACCTTGAGCTTGAGTAAAACAACATCGCAATGAAAACTAGTCTACTTTCCTAACTCATGACGCAATAGTAACACATATCAAATGTCCGCGTATTCATCAAGATTCGATGCAGCGAAAGCACTTTTATCAGCAGTCGTGGCCGAGTGGTTAAGGCGTCTGACTAGAAATCAGATTCCCTCTGGGAGCGTAGGTTCGAGTCCTACCGACTGCGATATTTTTTTCAGCCGGAATAATATTTTATAATTTGTTTAACCCGACGATAGATTTTTTAATTCATTTCTTACATCAATCAGATGCTTTTCATACTCTGTGTTTTTTTAATTTCACATAATTATTTTAGGTGGGGCTATAGGTCTAGTAAGAGGTTAATACAGCTTTAGTGAGAGGTGCTTTCGAATACAACTTGGAAGGTAACAAGGAAAAAAAGATGAAATTGAGGACATTTATTCATATTTAAACGAATTTTGGGTAAATAATTTGAGCAATAACACAAACATTCACCTGTAATTAAAGTATGTAAAATTTTAAAATTAAATAATTTTTAACAAAGAGCAATAATAAGCATAAATAAGATCCAAACTTATTTCGATGAAACTAGCATCGGAGTGTTGAGTTATTTCATTTAGCCTAATTTGATTACGCAGAGTAAAAACTAAATTTATGACTACAATCAAAACGATCTTCTGCATTGAACATTGTACTTGATTATGCATTGTAATACCCTTTTACTTGTGCTGATACCTTTTTTAGTAACAGATACAATTGCCATTATTTTGAGTTGCGAAATACCTTTTTTAGTAACTAGTTAATGATTATTTTTTTAAATCCTTTTTTACATTATGACCTTATATGGCAGCATAATTCCTGTAGCAGTGATAAGCCAACCTGCATGAAGTAAAGTCAGTACACTTACGTCCTTGTTCCACTGTAGGCTGTAGGGCACTGGAATCTCGTGCGGGAAGTCTATGGGACAGGAGAAGATGACGTAGTCTCCAACCCCCGCCTGGTGGAAGTTGCCCTTGTTGGACTCATCCTCCATTATCGCCAGTAGGGCACCTGAAAACAATAACCAAGCATTTTAAGATATACTTATTTTGTGTTTATTTAAGTAAAGAGTAACATGCAGGTTTCGAAATTTCCTGACCCTCTTTTATTAAAAAAAAAAGTTCTTTGGGAAACCTGCCCAGGGTACAATGCATGCCCCTCTTTTTTTAATTCTGGAATTTGGACAATGCGAAGGGGTGTCCCAGGACTCGATTCCTTGCATTAGAAAACCTTAGATAAACTTTCAGTCAGGATTGCCGGTGGCGAAATTCGAACTCGCGACCTCCAGAATCAGTCTCGCGCTAAAGGCTGGAGCCAACAGTGTTGGTCGGTTGCCCCTGTTCCCCACCACCACATTTCTCGCACAGGCAAAGTGCAGAGGAAGGGATAAATAGGTATTTGGATGAGCGTAGCGAACGTAGCTAAGACTTTAATTTGACTACCCTGAGTAAAAAGTTCATGTGTTTTTTTAGCCGACAAACGGCTAGTTCCGATCTTGTTGAAATTTTCAGGATATGTTCGAAATCTCTGAACGTAGATATGATATGAATTTTTGTACATTCGAAGAAATATTTTTCATTAAATGCACTCGTATATTATACATATCGATTATTTTGGTACAACTTCTGGTCTTGTGGTTAGCGTCTCTACTTCCAATGCAAGAGGTCCAGGGTTCGATTCCCGTTTTAGGCATACGTTTTTTAATATCATATTGGGACATCAGTTCTTGGCTGAGGAATTTGTAAATGGTGACTTTGGAGCCGTCCTAGCAACGAGGCACTTACTAAATTCAAAGGATGTTCCGAATCAGCCTAGTTGATTCTGGCGCTGTCCGCGGGTGGAATCGTGTTCAACTTGATTGATCGGTGTTTCCTATTTAAATATGGCTGTCGCTAGTTGGACATTGATCGTTCGTCGATCGTGTCGCCGCCTACAGGGTTGGCTTGGTTGGCTTTAAATTTAAAGTCCCCTGCTGAAAATCAGTTCTGTATCTGAGTGAGTACTCTAAATACGAATTTATTTATTTATTTCAATCAAACTCATATTTTAGAATCTCGCGAGTATGGATCGCCTAAACCTATCGGAAAACGCTCCAGTGTTGTTTTTCCGTAGAATGAAGTCCGCGTTGTATCCGCTTTAAAATGCCAGATGTTTGGTTGTAAACTTGCCCCACTTATTATCTAATTAGCTGTGAACAGCCGCCCAGAAGCCTATTCTAATTATAAAACCCGACGTCTAGTTGGCGCGTTCGACTTGTCGCCGTGGCCCCTCACGCCCCTAGGGCCGCATTCTTAAAAATAATCTTCTGTACTCGAGATAAAAAATTACATGACAACACGCAAGTTAAAAGGGCAGTATGGCCCAATCACAAGGTGTATTCCAGCCTCTACACAACAAATTGTGAGAATAAACAGACAGTAATAAAATATATAGTAATAAATTAACAAAATATTATTAATTAATAATAGCAGTAACAAATTGCAATCCTAAAGTAGCAATGTTTAATTTAATTTAATTTCTCGTTCGAAACCTGTACTAGGCTGTCTAAGAGGACTCAATCCCTTGCAATTTCGTATAAGGGAAACCCTGGAGAAACTTTTAATCAGGTTTGCCTATGGCGGTATTCGAACCGGGACTTCCCGAATCAGAGTCTCGCGCTAATTGAGACATGGAAAGAACATGAATTTCCCCGGATAGGCACTCTATGCCGTTCGTATTTTTTTTATTTTTTTTATTTTTATTTATCAAATTACGTCTCGATTAGCCAAGTTGCATAAATGCAACAATGTTGAGGTCGGGCAACCCTGGTGGTCAGATTGTATATCCAGCACCACTGGATCAAATCAAGTAGATCATTAATATGCGAGTTGTTAGCTTGACTTTGCTAACTTATATCATCTACTCAAGGTAACCTCATTATGCTGCCAATTCAAGAAGAAAAAGACCGACCATAAACATAAATGAGAATATATTTTAAATGAATCTTATACGAGAGTTTCAGGAAGGCTTTGGCGGCGCAGTACCTACTAACTCTGGGTGACTGGTGGGCAAGGAATGCGTTTTAACATGGCTACGATAGCGGATAGGAAGAAAGCGCGTACTTTTCGTCGCTACACTGATAACGATACAAAATAATGTCTTACCTGGGATAGCTAAGGTTCTTCCAGTAATATTGATTAATACTTTTTGTCAGCCACGAAACGGTATAAATCTACTACTAAAGCGCCAAAAGTAGTGTTTAGACATGCTTTTTCAAGGTCCCAGCTTTGAATTGTTTTTTTTAGAAACCATAGCTCCAATTCGCATTTTTTCCTTGTTTTTTATTTAGTATTTAGACTAAGGGCGCGTCAACCGTAAGGTCAAAATGCGCCAAAACATTAAGAACGGATATTAGAAATTAGAATACATCGATTGATTTGCACTGCGGAACGGTATGCAGCTTTGAGGAATCAAGAATAAATGCACCTTTTTAACATGTGTTTAGATGGAGCTATGTTATTTTTTGCCCACCAGTCGGCCATGACAGTCGGTGTGACGTCATCTGAAACTCTCTTATTCTGACAATCTTCGTTGTGATTTATTAGACGAGTGAGCGCAGTGAACGTAGTCTACAACACTACTCGATCGGGCCTTGGTCGTGATTAATTCTGTTAAATGTCTGTCTGTCTGTCCGGGCTCATACGGCCGAACGGCCAAATAGACTGAGCTGAAATTTTAAACAGACATTCGTGACTAGGTAACTGAGAACTGCTAACAAAATGAGCACAATCCGTTGCGATTTAAACCTGCAAGAATAAAAAAACTGAAAAATACGTTGCCAATGTATAGGAATTATTTTAAGGACAATGGTTTTGATTTTGAAATAATATTTTTTGTTTGTTATTTACCTGGCTGTGAAATGCCGTGTCCAAGGTTAATCGAATGCTGGAAGTCAAGGTACCCCCAAATTCCGCTCGTAGATTGAGTAAACCTTGCAATATTTTCGCGTATTTTGTACTGGCTATGTTTTCCGTAGTATTGTCACAGTTGATGTAGGCTACACTGCGTTATATGCATTTCAAATCATGTCCTTAAAATAATTAAGCGAGCGAAGCGAGCGTTTCCATTTGACTCTGCCGGAAAAATTAGTCACTGGTTTTGTTTTTTTGTTTGTTTTTTGTTTTTTTTGTTTTTTTGTTTGTTTGTTTGTATGTCTCGCCATAACGTTCGAACGGAGGCTCGGATCGAGTTGAAATTTTGACCATCCGCAAGCTTCGTTCTCGATTGAATGCCATTAGTTTTGTGGCAAAATCGTTCAAAAAGTTAAAAAGTTACATTAAAGTTAACCGAAAGTTTTTTTTTCAAACTAACCGGCGACAAAATCTGAGATGGCCAAATCATTTAGAATGTCCGTCCGGTCACGAATATGTTAATTTTATTTTGATCCGATAAATACATTATAACAAAAGTAACGTTGCCATGGCAACGAAAAGACGCGTGAAGTTTCTAATGCACTGCCACCTAGAAGTAATCAAAATACTTTCGAGGAAGAGTGTATTATTTGTCACCAAAGAGTTTAAATAGTTTTCCCAAGAAGTCAAGGTCCTCTAGATATCGGTGGATTTTATCCACAAAGTAAAGGTTTACACACGGGTTTACCAAATACCTTGGCAATATTAAATAATATTGGAAACATGGCCCTGTGGACAGCGAACGTCGCAAATTTTAAAATTAAAAAAATGTGCAATGTGGGTCTAGCTTTAGCACGTGCTCGCTTATCAACGCGTCCAACTGAGCGTTTCCTAGTTTAAAAAATACAATCCAGAAATTACAAAATCTTTCCCGACCAGTTGATTGAACCCATGTCTCCCACATTTCGGCTATAAGGGCGCTTTAGCCAACTAGACTAGGGAAACGCCAAAGTAGTTGTTAGACGAGTGAGCGAGTCATGTGTTGAGTACCTGGGAACATTTTCATTTAAGTTTGATTATAATATTCGTATAAATAATAGGGTATTTAAGTTTAGGTCTTAGTTTTAGGCCATAATGCTCCACTGTAGCCTATGATAGGCTAGGGAGGAATAAGGTAGGGGGAAGAAAAGGAATGTTACCTGGTACTCAACACATGGCTCACTCACTCGTCTAACAATGACTTTGGCGTTTCCCTAGTATCAATACAAAGTTAAAGCTATCTTCTGTTGTGTTGTGTATATGTAAAGATATTCCAAATCCATTTATATTTAGCCTTCTTTGAACCCAATTGCTCTCTGGTGAGTAAGAGGTCTATACACTTACCACATTCTATCTCTAGGTGCACTAAAAGGAGTACACTTTTCAACTAAAATAGTCTATAAAGTTTTGGATAATTCTAAAAATACACACAATTTGGGGATGCCTAGTTGGTGCTTATCATGCATCCATTTTAACAAGGGAAAAATAATTCGTTTACTAATTTCAGCACAAAACTCAAATTTAGAATTTTTATTTTACTGGTAACGAATTTGGAATCTAAAATCAGCCATTTATTTTATTTTTGAAAAAATAATCGATGGATTGTTGGTAGTGATCGATTTTGGAAAGAATTTTGTCGATAGATAAATAAAACCAAATATTAAAAATCGTGAAAGTGTACCGAACCATATCTCTTGTCAATAAATTAATTTCCTATCAAATAACTAATTTTATCTTGAAGAGGCACACTTTTTCGAGTTCAACCTTTCGAAATTTCTTCTCTTTCAAATTCCCCTCCATGAATTGAAACTCGCGCCATTTGTGTTCGCTCCATACGGCTCTGATGTGCCCCCCAACCGACCATATGACACAATACTACTCAAACAGCACGAGCATCTAGCAAGGTCATGTTGTAATTGTAAATGTCATCACGGTTAAATTGATTACTCTTCAACGGTTAATGGAGTAACGAGTAATGAGGAGAGTACGCAGCACTTACACTCATCACGTGACACCTTAGTTAGGCCTATGACTAGGGTACAGATGTGTCAAATTATCTTCAATATTGTTGTGTTTATTATTATCATCATCATCATTTTTATTATTATTATTATTATTATTATTATTATTATTATTATTATTATTATTATTATTATATTATTATTATTATTATTATTATTATTATATTATTATTATTATTATTATTATTCGTCTCATAGACTCTGTGGTGGAAGGACGTATTTATCGCTGTGCTCTGTGCTCCGTGTGTTGTGGTTATGTTGTGCGGTTACTGTAGTGCTGAGGTGCCTGCGGACGGGGACCATATAACTTGCTCCGGCTGTGATAGTGCCTTACATTATAAGTGTGCTGGTGTGGCGAAAAAAACACACTCAGCTAAGTCACGTGAGGCAAAGTCTTTATGGCGTTGTCTTGGCTGTCGACAGTCCGCAAAAGATCAGGAAGATAATGGTTTGCAAGACATGATGTTGGAGATAAAACGTGAAATTTGTGATAATATAAACGCATTACGGGAGGAATTCAAATCATTTAAAGAAAAACTTTCTTAGAACTCAAGTCTTTGAGTGAAACGGTCGCGGTTTTGGAAAATAAGTGTGAAGAAAAGGACAAGGTGATCGCAGAATTACATGCCAAGGTAGATAAGCTAGACCAATACAGCAGAAACAAGAACTTTGAACTTGATAACATTGTTGTGACTGAGGACGAAAACGTCAACAACATCGTATTGAAGGTCGCTGACAAACTGGGTATTGTCCTGTTGCCCGAGGAGATTGACGCGGCTCACCGACTTCCCACTCGCAAGACAGACCGCCCTCCGAGAATAATCGTTCAGCTGACGTCCAGGCGAAAGCGAGACCTGTTCATTGCCAAACGGAAAATCGAGATAACTTGTGACGAAATTGTCGCGACAGGTGAGAAGGACCAGCGGATTTTCATAAATGAAAATCTGACTCCTTTTCATCGTGAATTATTGTGGAGAGCTAAAGTAATTGCTAAACAATCTAAGTTTAAGTTTGTCTGGGTAAAGCAGGGCAAGATTTTTGTTAAAAAGGACGAAGCATCAACACGGTTGCCGATCTAGAGAAAATTAGTACCAAATTAAATGTCAGTGAATGATAATTTAGCTACGGTTGATGATCTAGATTTCGAGGATAGAAATACATGCGATGTTATTGATGACTTAAATGGGTGGTTTAATGAGGTTGAAGGCTTTGTTTTTATACATTTAAATGTAAGGTCTCTATCTGAAAGTAAGTGGGATGAGGTGAAGGTTATAATAAGTAAACAAATTGGAGTATTTGATATTTTGGTTCTAACAGAAGTAAGAAATGTGGAAGACAAATCGATTTGTTTAGATGGATACGAAATGGTGTTTAAGATGAGACCGGATAAAAGAGGCGAAGGAGTATTATTAGTATTATTATTAGTGTTAGGAGTATTAGTATTAGTATTATAAATATAGCGTACTGGTAAATACATACAAAATATTGAAAGGTATGTATTCAGGTATTTTACCCAATATTTTTCAATTTAATGATCGTGATAGAAATTCTATTCTAATGAACTCTTTGAAAGTTCCTAAATTAATTTCTGAATCATTAAGAAAGTCATTCTTGTACAGAGGAGTATCCTTTTGGAATTCAATTTCTTATGATATTAGAAGCCAATTTACTGAGCTAGGAATAGTACAATTTAAAAGTAAAATTGAAGCAATGATAAATGAATCGAAGAAACAAAGAAGAATTGATTTTTACTATTATTTGTGGGGCATTGTCTCTGTGTTTATGTAATGTTAATTTATCTTCATATGTTCTTATTTATGATTTTGCTGTTCTCTTTGATTGTTCATTATGTTTGATTTTGATGTCGTATTCAATGTATTTTCAATTGATATTTTTCTGCCTAGATTGTCTGGTTGCCGCCCACTGGTGGAACTTGCAACTTGTGTTAGGTGTCCTGTATCATTGCTGTGATCAGTTTTTGACTTGAACAATTTTAAATAATTATATATCTGATATAATTATATATTAGAGTCAAGATCTTTTGCACTAAATTGTTATCAAGATTTGAACACAAGAATGATGGTTGAACACAAGAATGAAGATTCGCGTTCGGTGGTTTCTTCCGCGAAAGATTGATTACACCCTGATTTGCTGTTCCTGATTTTTGGCAAACCTCATATTCGTTTGAGTGGGATCGTCTAATAAATCAGTTTTTTTCTTTTCTTTTTTTTTAAATGATTTTATTTTTTCTTCTTCTTTTTTCTTTTCTTTCTTTCTTTCTTTCTTTTTTTTCCTTTCCTTTTTTTTTTTCTTTTTCTTTTCTTTTTTCTTTTCTTTTCTTTCCCCCACCCCTTTTTTATATATTCGATTCATTCATAAATTGCATTTAATATCCTTTTTATTTGTTATCAAATTTGTTGAATATTTAATGCATTGTTGTAATATTACTATTTCAAATATTTACTTAAATGTAGTTCATTGTTGTGTCTGCATCTATGTGAAATTTGGGTTTATTTAGTTGTCCTCCCTTTGTAAATCAGTTTTTAAATTTTAAAAAAAATTTTTAAAAAAAATAATAAATAAAATAAAATATTAATTTACATAAAATCGTCAAAAAGCTATGTGTTAAGTTGAACATAATCTGTTATACTGTGAGGCTCTTAGCTGTAATCTAACTTTTCCTAATAATGTTACTATTTAACTTTTGGCGAACTACAGGCCTCCTGCACAATCAACGCCTCTAGAAATGAAAATTAACTTCATCCAAGAACTTGAATCTGTGTTAATTGGTAATTTTAAAAATCCAAATGTTATAATCATGGGGGACATGAACATTGATTTACTTGACGAGCGTGATCAATGCGTTCATACTTATGAGAACTGTTTTGGGGATTTTTTCTGTTAAAATGCATAAATTGAGTAACGAGAGAAGAAGCAATTCGGGATATGTGGTCTGTAAAAGGGTATTGATCATATTTTGCGCGGGGGAAATTTGATTATGTGAAGTCGGCTATTTTTAGGTGTAAAGTAAGCGATCTTACATGGTCGTGTCACTTTGGTCTTCAAAAAACACCAATCACAGTAATTTAGTAAAAAACCTCGTGTTTTATTAGATGAGAGGAAAGTGTTTACTGCTTGAAACGCGTGCATTGGGCGATTTATTGGAATTTAATGATTGTAATAAGCTCTACGACTCTGTCCGGTCTATTATACATAAATACATGAAAATCTCTTGTGTTGCACCAGGTCGTAAGAGGAAACGCGGTAAACAAGGAGTGATGACTGATAACCTTGTTGGTATGGTTCAGCGTCGAGATAAGGTTGTTCCGTTAAGAGGAGGAATGCTAAAGTAACTAACCCTTTGAGGCAGAACTTATGAAACGAATATGAAACTTATCGACAATGAGGTAGTAAAGGAAATTCTAAGTGAAAACGTATTATTACAAAATAAATTCAAGTACATAAAGGTGATGCTAAACAAACAGGGCAAGTGATTAATGAAGTAATAGGAAATCAAAGGCGTAACTCAGTTGCTATGGTGATTAACAAATACTTACGAAATAAAATACAGCGAGGAGAAGAAGTTGCTAACAGATTTGTTGATACTTTTGTTGATGAGAGTAATATGATCAACATAATTGCTCTTTGTTACTTCTAAGCTTTACCTCCTTTACCTCAGAGTCAATCTAGTACCTAAGGGGGGGGGGGGAGAAAGTAAGTGTAGCTTACTGTGCTTAAAATTATTCCGTAAATAAGGTAACCAACACCCTGAATGCGGGATTAGTGTGATTCGAATTGCAATACACTGCAGAGGATATTAGTCCCTTAATGCCAAAAAAATAAACCTGTCTTAGAAAAGGAGAAATACCCAGATTATTAAAATTTTCTATTTTAAGACCGGTTTAGAAAAAAGTCAGCCATATGGACTTTAGTAATTACAGGCCAATTGCCATTTTATTGTTATTGAAAAAATAAGGAACGTCTTGTAGTAGCTGACGCTTTATGCAAACTATTAGATAAATTTTAAAATTATACTAATAATAAGTTTGGATTTTTTCCCCCCCCCCCCCCCCCCCAAAGGTAAGAGCACAAACGATAATCTAGTGAAATTTGCGAACTGGTTAATAACAAATTAAATGACAATATGCACATTGCGGCCATGTTTGTGGATTTAAGCAAGGCATTTGATACATTAATCACGTCAAAATTTTAAAATGTCTTGAGCGAATTGGTATTCGTGCCCAGTTTTAAATTGGTTTAAAAATTATAAGAACTAAGGAGAATAAGGGAGTCAGGTTGGTGATTTTTTAAGCCACGAACGTGATGTTATTAGGAGTTCCTCAGGGTTCTATTTTGGGCCAATTCTTTTTTTAATGCACGTAAATGATTTGGTTAAAAGGTTTTAAATATTGCTAGTATTTATTTAGCCGATGGACATTTATTGTTTCAGTACATAAAAACTTTGAAATAGCACAGTGGTATTTACAAAGATTTATTAACGTACTTAAAAGAGATTCCTGATAAAGATTAGTAATTAAATGCAAATAAAACAAAAAAATACATTGTGTGCACCTCAAAACAGAGATGGTCTCCAGAGAGGTTCAGGCGTGATCACTCATACCAATGAATGTTTGCCATAATCAAGTAGATCCCCTGACGTGTGTATGTAGTAATTTTCTCGGAATGTTGACTAGCAATGTATTTGGCATTGGTAATGGATAAACATTTCAACTGGGCACAGCATATTGAATCGATCTGTAAAGCGCTACGAGCCTGCCGTCGGCAGTGTTTTTTTCTTAAAACGTTTTACCGTTTTCAGTGTTGGTAATGTTTATATCGCTCTTGCAGAATCTATATATCTTATGGTTACTTGCGTGGCGGGGTATTCATCTGACTGCCACTTAAATAAAATTCGTTGTACTACAAAATAAGCTTTTACGCCAAATAAGACCTACGTATTGTCAAACATCTATCGACTCCGGAGACCATACCTCTGTTGCAACCTTCTTCGTGTTGACGGTGTTTCACGTACCACTTTTTAATAAAATATTACTTTAAAAATGATTATAAAATCTTGGTAGAGAACTAAAGCCACGTATCAGGGAAAACAAAAATTTGCACTTCCGGGAAGTATAATAAATACGGTCAAAGGCGCTAGAGTGTTTAGTTCACAAAGCTTTGAATGACTTACCTGATCAGTTATTAAAATTTAACAAAAATTTCCGAGGTTAAGCAAGAAATAAAAATAATATTTGTTGTCTCAATTGAGTGCTCTTGCCTAAATCTGTTTTGCTCTTACCTTGTTTCGTACTCATCCTTTACCATATTTATACAAGTTTCCTGATATGTTTATGAACAAAAGCCTTGAAGTTGTGTAGTGTTTCTTTTTTTATTTTTAAGTTACGGTTAATTACCTCAATTGTTTATTTAATGTTTTGATTTGTATATGTTTTTTCAAATGATTCCTTCCTTATGTTGTTTTTGTTAGTTTATTTGATGTTGTTTCTTCCACAGAGTAGCCCGCATAATGGGCTTTGTGGTTTCCTTGAGATGTAAACAATGTTAATTGGGTTTTTGCGAAAATAAATTGATTAAAAAAAAATATATATATATTATATTATTATTATTATTATATTATTATTATTATTATTATTATTATTATTATTATTAGTATTATTATATTATTATTATTATGATGAAATTTTTAAGGAGTGTAATGGTAGTCACGAAGATCGATTAGATGAGGAGCACGAAGATAAGGAAATAACTGGGAGTAGAGAGTTTAAACTTTAAGCTAGGGAAAGAAAGGCTGAGGTGGTTTGGGGACACGTGAGGAGATGCAGAAGGACAGATTCGAAGAAGATGCAGTTCATGAACACCGGACGCAGGAAACAAACAGAAGAAAAAGAGGGAGGCCCAGGACTGAGTGCGTAAGAAGATTTATTTTTTAAAATTTATTCTTTATTTATAAGAAAGGATTTGAAAAGGAGAAATTGCAGCTTGGGAAAGGTCTAACCAGGAAGATGTTGTTGCGGCAGAACGAAAATGAGGGCAAAAACTGGTGGAAGTCCCTGAGGAAGAAGACATTGAAGAGGAAGAAAGTGAAGTAGATGACGCAGAGGAAGAAAAAGATGATGTGGGAGAAGCGTCAGGTATGGCTTCGATAAGCCTGGGGAGCCAAGGATGTGATGGGAACCTCCACCCCCTACCCGACTTAGTTTGAAATAGGGTTCGATATTAATTTTTTTTAATTTTTTTTTATATGGAAATCAATTCAGGAATTACAGTATCCATCTCAGCGGGGTAACGAACCCTGGTCTCCCGATTGCCTTTAGGATGCTTTCAACTCTGGCACACATATGATGTTTAGTTATAGGTGCTTAGGGACTAAAAAATACCAGGGACAGGCTTCGAGCCGCACGACCATTCCCCAAAACAGACGGACGATTCACCTTTAATCTACCGAGACGGTTAATGACTTCTGCATTGTTGGTACATTATAGATATGAATAGATTGGAGAATAATGAATAGGTAATGAGTAATTGTTTTAATTACGTTCCAAGTGTAATACTATCTATATTATTTTGCCTGGAAATACCTATATTTTTGGATGAGCGTAGCGAGCGAAGCGAAGGTTTCTTTTTCACTACCCCCCCCCCACCAAAAAAACTTGGGAGGGGAGAAATAAACCGGAATGTTTTTTGTCTTTTTTTTTCTTATTCCTTTTTTTTGATTTTGTGTGTTGTGTCCACACGATTCCGGCTAAACGATACTCCAATTGCGATAAAATTTTTATGGAGGCCTTCGAAATCATCTAAACTTACAAATGACCACGTTTTTGAGTGCAATCGAAAATTATTCTTATTAAAATCGCAATTTACGATTTTTTCGTTTTATTAAAATTTCTCGACGATAACACCCCTACATGCTTATTCGATTGTTATGATTTTTTTCACCAAACACTTAATTTATGAATTATATATTCCTGTGAAATTTGAGCGTAATTAAAAGTTATTTCTTATGAAAATCGCAATTTTACGATTTTTTATGTTTAAAACATTCTTTGCACATGCTTTATCCGATTGTTATGATTTTTTCACAGAACATTAATTTTATGAATTTATATATTGGTGTGAAATTTGAGCGCAATCAAAAAATAATTTCTTATGAAAATCGCGCAATTTACGGGCATTTTTTCGTTTACAAAAAAAATTTCTTCGATTATAACATCCACAGGGTATCCAATTGTAATGATATTTAACAGAACCTCACATTTATGAATTATACATTGGTTGTAAAATTTGAGCGCAATCGAAAAATATTTTCTCCTGAAAATCGCAATTTTACACTTTTTTCGTTTAAAAAAACATACGCTCATCCAACAACGCGCCTGAAAAAGCGTTTGCGAAGCTTCCTAGTACTTTTCATGAATAAGTCCTTTTTGGGCTTCTTAAATATATACTTTTGTACAAATTTGATATTAATTTGATAAAAAGTATGAGGATACGCTTCAGTGTAGCGCTATGTCGAGTAGAACCAACTCCAAATATGGGAAATGAAAATTGCTATAATACCTAGCCGAGCATATTCAATGATTTTGTTTACACTGTATATGATGCTTGATTATAACAATATCTTTCAAGTTGTATATATTCTTAATTATTCAATTCTTTTTTCGAGAAAATAATTCAATTCAATTCAGAATACAAGTAGGTGATAGTCTTACCTAGAGGATATATTCAGTAGTACAATGCTAATCAAAAAGAGTAGGACGAGAGATACAATTCCATTGCATATTCAGGATGTGGAGTGATGGTAATATCGGTAATATCACAATTGTTAGTTGTTAAAGTTGTATCAAACAAAATAAAGTTGCATCCGTGTGATAAAAACGCATAGCGGACATGGGAGACGATCAGCAGTCTATATATTTGAAGGGAGAAGTAGTTGTAAACAGTGATTGACAGTTTCCGCTTTCACATTGACATGAAAAACAAAATTCACGCCTATAATTATTCGAGTTGGTCTTATTGGTACACCGTATCATGAAGCAGAAAATTAAATCAGGGTTTTGAACAAGAAGAATACGTAAGTCAAATTTACCACATTTCTAAAATATTACACACCAATTTGTAAATTTTTTTTTATAGACATCTCTTCTAAGAAAAACACGTAATGTAACGTTATATAATTGAAATGGAATACCATTATTATTCATTGGTTGGAGCAAAACAAAAAGTTTCTATAGGAAGTAAAATAAAATTACAGGGAATTAGTGCTTAACTACGTACATTTCATACAATAGTAATGTTTACGTTTATTATTCTTGTGCGAAATATGAACACATGTTTAACAGTTGTATATGCTTGAGTGTATTTTTCAGGGTGCAATTTATTGCCCATCTTAGGTGTCTATATATTATATAGGTAGTTGGGACAGGACAATGGTGAAGGGAAGTCCCAAAGGCTGGTTAATGCATTCGCTAAAACGGATCCTGAGAAGAACTCGGGAAAAAAACCTTCAGAAAGGATTGCCGGTCTCGACGGGATTAAACTGGGGGACCTCGCTTAACGCTCGAGCCAACACTGTCGGTGTTTTGAGTGCATGATGTATGAGTGCATGTGTTTAAAGTGTTAATATCATAAGGTACGTATGTATACTTGTAGCCTACGATTGACTGAAGACATTAGTGAATGAAGGGATTGTCAGTTATTTCTTGACTTAATTCATTTTATTATACGAAAAACGCTATAAAGTCCCCAGCGTTGATGGAGAAGCTTTTTAACGTTTTTAGTTTGCGTGGGATATCTTGTACTTTTGCAAGTGCATTTGTTTTGCTGCCTTACGCATGTAGGTGATGTTGTTAAGTTTCTTTTGTTTCTGTCATATGGTATTATTTACCGTAAACAACTTATATTTTAAAAGCTTGATTTCTATGAATTCTGCTAGCTTTTTCAACTTTTTCTTCAAAAGGTACTTCAACACCATAAACCCAAGTCAGTAAATATGAACGTTGAGCCCCACCCGTTTGGTCAGAATCGGCCCAAATGTCTCGGAAAAATATCACGACTAAAAATCGAAAAAAAAAAATCGTTAAAGTACGATATTCATGAGAAATATTTCTGCGATTGTACCCAAAAAACGTTTAGCAAGTCTACGTTCAGAGATTTCGAAGGTCCTGTCAAATTTTCATCAAGATCGCATATGCCGTTTGCACGGAAAGAGCCGAAGAAACAGACAGAAAAACGAAAAAAAAAAAAAAAAAAAAACCGACTAAATGTTTTGGGTGTCGGTGAAATTGAAGTCTTCGCTCGCTCATCCAACTATTGTGCAAATTTGAAATAGGTCTATCAATGCAAAAGATTACTCTACGAAGACTGCAACCGAATGAAACAGGAATACTTGCTGCATATCAATGCGGCTGGGAGGGAAGAAGATGGAAATAGTTTAGAGTACGGTGTAATTCCTCGGGTCGATGGCACACGGTAAGTTCAGTGATTCGCGTTAGAGGAGAGTAGGCCGCTTAGCGAAACGCTTTTCCAGTCGCGTTGATGGATGAGCTTTTTGGAATATTTTGTCCATAGATTACTTTTTTATGTGGAATCTTATTACTTTTTTCTATAGTTATTGAATATTACTTGTTCATTATACACCTGTAAAAGGCTATATTAAAACCTTTATTCTAGAATTTAGACTAACTTTTTCAACGTGTTTCTTTGAAGAGACCACTAACACACCATAATCTTTAGTCAATGTAAAAATGAACGTTGTAGCCCACCCGTTTGGTCAGAATCGGTCCCAAATATAACGAAAATTCGTATTAAAAAACCGGAGAAAAATAGTAAAAGTTATCGATGTTATAGGAAATATTTTTCAAATGTCTCTAAAATCACAAACATAATAATTTCATGATTTTGCACTTTCCTATAAAGTTTCATCAATATAGGAGTAAGCCGTTTAGCCAAATATCACAAAAATCCATTAAAAAATGAAAAAAAATCGTAAAAGTACGATATTCATGAGAAATCTTGTCTTCGATTGTACCCAAAAACAATACACCCTCTAAGTTCAGAGATTTCGAAGGTCCCCTTCATTTTCCATCAAGATCGCATATGCGTTTGGCCCGGCTTAGAGTGGAACCAAAACAGACAAAAAAACTAACAAAAACAAAACCACCCGAAGCTATTTTCTTGGGTTAGAGTAAGTGAAGAAAAACAAAAAACACAAGTAAAATTGAGGTCTCGCTGCGATCATCCAACAATCTTTGTAACGAAGACCCACCTCCATAAATTCCTTTGGCTGTGTGTGGTACGACAAGTATTATGGACGTATGTCCACACAGCAGGCATTAACCCACGTCCCAGAATAAAGGCCGTCTATTACGTCCAGTAGCCACAATGGCAACAGTAGATGGGCGCTTCGATTAACTTCCGGGTTTAATGAACTTCCCGGCTACAAAAGTGAGCGAGTGGAACGGACTCTGAGAACTTTTTGCTGACAGGTGAATGTTGTTGTTTTTTATGAGATGCATTGTTAATTTTTTATTAATTGCGGGGGATCCTTCTTACTTTTATAATGACGAATCCAGAGCTGGTGTCTGCAATGAAGGGTGAGAAACCTATACAATCTGTTAGAGAAAACGCTCTACGGGACCAGAAAGATCGTGGATCGTTTTAATGTTAGTCTTTGTAGTATTTTGTACGTTATTTAACTTGAAAATCGTTTGAGTTAACAAAAACTAGTTTTTACAGTTTAATGCCTAAAAAAACATTAAAACATGTATTCACTGAGCGCCAATAGTTCAGCAAACTCCCCATAGTCTTTAGAACTAAAATGGTTAAAATGTTACCTTAAGAGCATAGGTCAACATCCCCCTTTGTTGAAGCTTCGTAGCTTCTGGAACCCTCATGGAAATCGAAGAGTAACAATCGAATCAAGGAGGAATTCGCTAACAAATTTCGAAATCTCCCATCATTGCGCCAACAAATGCTGGACGTTCATACACTAGTTAAATAAATCATTTTGGATGAGCGAAGCGAAGACTTCAATTTCACCGACCCCCCAAAAAATTTAGCTCGGATGTTTTTTTTTGTTTGTTTCTCTGTCTGTTTGTTCGCTCTCTACCGGGCAAACGGCATATGCGATCTGGATGAAAATTTGAGGGGACCTTCGAAATCTCTGAACTTAGACTTGCCACGTTTGGGGTACAATCGACGGAAATATTTCTCATGAATATCGTACTTTTACAATTTTTTTCGATTTTTTGTGCGATATTTTCGTGCCATTTGGGCCAATTTGACCAAACTGGTTGGGTCTACAACCGTTCATATTAGACATGGGATTAAGGTGATGGTGATGTACATTTTGAAAGAAAAAGATTGAAAAGTTAGCCAGAATCTCTAGAAAAAAAAAGCTTTAATATAAGTTTGTTACGGTCAATAATACCAATTGACAAGAAAACAAAAGAAATTGACAACATTCACCTACAAGCGTAGTGGGGGGGGGGGGGGGGGTGGGGGGGGGGGGGGGGGGTGTTTTTCTTGGACAGCAAAACAAAGCGTTTGAAAGTAAAGATATCCCACGCAAACTAAAAAACTTTAAAAAGCTCCTCCATCAACGCGGCGGGACTTTAGCGTTGTAATAGTGATGTAATAATGTGCGTTATTCAAGATGAGATTGATCCAACTCTAACTTTACTCATAAAGGACAGAGTTCAGAAATCATGGTCTTCTTACTCTAGATAACTTGGACACAATTCCATAAAAACAAAAACGATTTGAGTAGCGAGATCTCAAGAGACAAATAAGCATGTTCGTGACCAGAGTAGATTAGAGAACAGCAAGAGTTGGCCACGACCTTTATTTTAGGTTACCTTACATCCTAAAATTTTAATATTTTGACTTTTGAGGCCTACATCTAGCCTGCAACAGCAAGGGGAAAATAAAAATCAAGATCATATAAACAAATATTAACAGCCTACATGTGATATTGAATCATGATTCATGGTAAATTTACGTACTTTCCTGTTTTTTTTTTTTTTTTTTTTATTTTAGAAATTAGGTTCGTCATAAATTGATGGCAAACATACAGCAATTGTAATGCAACGTGAAAAATGATGTGTTGCCCACTGTAAATATGTGGAATTTTTCTATACAACCCCCCCCCCAATTTTCGAGGCAAATTTTTAAAACAAAACACAAACATATTGGCGATGAGCAAAGCGAAGACGTCAATTTCGCTGAACCCCTCAAAAAATTTATCTCCAATGTTTTTTCACTGTCCTGTTCGCACTCTCCGGGGCAAACGGTATATGTGATCTGATAAAATTGGGGGGGCCTTCGAAATCTCGGACTTTAGACCTGGCACGTTTACTTGGGTACAATCGAAGAAATTTTCTCATCAATATCGTACTTTAGATTTTTAGTGCGATATTTCGTTCACATCTGTGCAGATTCGGACCAAAACGGGTGGGGCTACAAACGTTCATATTTACATGGACAGGAAGGTATTTGTTTTTGAAAAGAAACAGTGAAAAAGTTAGCCAGAAATCCATAGAAATAAAGGTTTTTTTAAATGAGGTTTTTGAGGTTTTATAATAATAATTAAAAGTAACAATAGAAAACTCTGACAACAATCACTACAATGCATTCAAACAAGCACTTGCAAAGGAAAAGTGGTCCTACTCAAACTAATACAAAAAAGCTGATCCATCAACGCGACTAAAAAAAGCATTCGCGAAGTCGTCTAGTTATCATCAAACATCACACTAATCAATATTCGGGACTCATCTATGACACGAAAATTGTTATTAAGGGCCCATTTTAATTTCACCGAATCGATTAGAAATATATTTATTCTGTGATCTTTCTAGTTTTTGGGACACATTTGTCAACCATAGGCACGCAGCTATCCCCGCTCGGCCAAAGCTGCATCCGACGTACGTATATGAAACTTTGCAGAGTCGTCAATAAAGCATACATTGATAGCACAGTGGTCATAAGTTTTTTAAAATTTTGTCTTATTCAGTCAGAAAAAAAAAATCACGAATGTAGTAAATTTTGGAGTTTTACCAAAAATCAAAATTCGTGAAAAAATAATTAATTTTGTATGAGTATATATAATAAAAAAAATGGAAATGGAAATGGTTACGGCAGAGCCCTATATTTTCCACATTTGTGACATAGGCCTACCTTCAAAATTTCAAACACCTGTGGTGTCAGTCGGCCGAGGAAAAGCAATTGCCTAAAAACGCATGTTCCTATACTTCTCTTAATTTATCTCTTGATGTTAACAAAAAATGTCAACACTTACGCAGTGAAATAAGCCATAAATATTTGCTCAACGAAGTCTCTGGTGTGACCGTGATACTGTGATAAAACTCCATAATGACATACACAATAAACATAGTTGCGAATACTTATTTCAAAAACCCTAACAATAAAATTATTGTCTTTACACATATATGACTTGCTTCTGGTTGCCAGCTACATATATTATCGAATAACTATCTAAATATTATCTTAATGTGATTTGTTGTTTACTGTACAACGTACGCCATAGCGTGAGCAATGCTCGTGGATTGATCTATTGGACTTGGTTATTTGATACAAATAGGACTATTGCACCGCGTACTGAAACGTTAGTGAAAAAAGTTATCTTTTGTGTGTTTCCTTGCGAACTCTATACTACTATACTAACTCCCGAGTTCGATTTCTATGAGGCATTTATCCCAACGAGGATTATTTATTCTGGTAAATAAAAACGCAACCTATTTGTCATTGAGCAATGTTAGTTAAACAAAGCATCGGATCTGTTTCCCTTTACTTTTATACAGTGCAGGATACGATCCGAAATTTCTTGGCAAGTCAGCAATACCAATACAAATAATCGATATTCAGACATTTTTTCTTTTTTTTGTTTTTAAATGAATTATGAATAATTTTCCCACTTTTTACCACCATTCAGGCAAACAACAGAACTACAAATACAATTACAAATAATAACTACCTCTGAAACAGGAGTTTATTTAGTTTCTTGAGCTGAATGTTATAATTACGTTTATTGAAACCAACAAGTCATTTTCCAGTTCCTGTGGCCCCGAAATTCCCTTAACATTCAGAAGGGGGGGGCGGGGGGATACAACACGTTCAACTAAGTTTTTAAAACTACTTCACGCACAATCACCACCTTTGTGCTTTACAAACAAAACAAAGATGGCGTTATCGTTCGTCCCCTAGAGTTTGTGTTCTCATCTCACTAGGAAACGCCTAAAGTCCCCCGCGTTGATGGATGAGCTTTTTTAAGTTGCTTTTAGTTTTCGTGGGATATCTTTACTTTGCAAGGTTGCTTTGTTTTGCTACCTAACGCATGTAAGTGTTGTTGTCAAATTCTTTGGTACCTGTCAATGGTATTAGTTACCGCAAAAAAACTTATATTAACAAGCTTTATTATATGGATTTCTGGCAACCCTTTTTCAACCTTTTTCTTTTAATAGGTACTAACATCACCATAACCTTAATGTCTATGTATAATAGAACGTTGAAGGCCACCCGGTGGGTCAGGAATGGGCCCAAATGGCAACGAAAAAATATCGCACTAAAAGTCAAAAGAAACTTATATTTTAAAGCTTGTATTTTCTATAGATTCTCACTAATTTTTTCCAAAAACTTTTTCTTTCAGAAAGCAATACATCAACCATTATCTTAATGTCCATGTGAAATAGAACGTTTTGTAGCCCTACCCGTTTGGTCAGAATCGGGCCCAAAATGTCTCGAAAAAGCGCACTAAAAATCGAAAAAAATCGTGAAGGCTTGAAAGTGCGATATCATGAGAAATATTTTTTCGATTGTACCCAAAAACGGGGCACGTCTAAGTTCAGATATTCGAAGGTCCCCGGACAATTTTCATCAAGCCATGCCACTATGCCGTTTGCCCGGAATCGTGCGAACAAACAGACAAAAAATGAAACAAACCAAAAAAAACAAACAAACAAACAAACAAACCGAAGCGAAATTTTTTGGGGGTCAGTGAAATTGAAGTCTTCGCTTCGCTCATCCAAAAATGGGGGTCTATTACTAAGTAGGCCCAACAGTCAATCGAACAAGCGGCGATCGGTTATTGTCACTTTCCGATCGACTATTATCGCTTGTCGCTGTCTATCGACTACGGTCACATATTAGTAAATAGACTCCCAGGTGTGTGTACATTATAGACATCGCAAATTACGTTAAATGACTTCGCATTTCAAATTCGATTGTTGAGAAAACATTTAAACAGTAAAAAAAATTCAACTGCAACAGAGTTAGAACACTTAGATTCAAGGGGACGATTTGCCTTGATCTGATAAACATCTTTGCCTTGCCAAAACTGTTAATTACTTAATTGCAATTAGTTCGCTAATTGTGATCATACCTCTTAATAAACTATGACTGATAGTTCATTCAGGGCAACTCCCCTGTTTCCACATTACATTGCACAATAGCTAGTAATAATTGCCATCTTTATCTTCCTACTCTCCTTTCTCTTTCACACAATTCTGTGCGCACTAAAATAAGTTTCTAACAGAAGGACGTTATTAAAATAGGTCAAATGACGTCATTCGACGTGTGTCAAAATTACTATTAAACAAAACACTGTTGCCATATTATGACTAATTCTTGTCGTAAAAACTACGAGTGTGATGTGGGTATTTGTGTTGTGCGCGATATGCACGGTTGAAATTAAGCTATTGAGAGTTTTGAAATCAAAAAACTAGTTTTGTTGTCTTTTCCGCTAGTCTCCAAAAACGTGTCGTTTGGCCCAAAAAAGGCTATAATATTAAAACTCATCTAAAAAGTGTGTAAATAAAAATTACTCAACAATAGGGCTACCTTCACCCCCATCTTATAGCAAAATCGGTAATGGTAACTTTCTAAATGCTTTTGATCGAAATTAACAAAACTCATCATATTTTATTTGAAATTATTTTCAATCGTATTAGTTTTCAATTTAATGAGTTTAAAAACAAAAGCCTTCTCCATACTTATTTTCTAAAGATGTGTTTTTTTTTTTGTTTTTTTTTTTCTAATTTTGTTGAATCTGTTCTATTGGTTTCGTGTGTGTGGGAATACGCATTTGTATTGTATTAAATTTAATTCCCACAACAATTACAAACAGGTTTAATAGCCGAAACATTGCATGAATATGCCATATTGATCACAATATTGTTTCGTAACAATAATGTAGGGCTACAAGTAACTTACCTGTTTTAGAGACAAGCCCAGCATGAGTACGCGGCCCACAGAAAACTCCATTCCAAACCGCTGCTGAAAAATTAAACAGAAACAATCGAAATAGTAAAACATTTAACAACACTTGCGTGAACATAAAATAACCAGGCATGTATAAACATTATTTTATTTTATAACAAAAGGCATTAGAAGGTCCAGCCTTACCAAGCATTATGTGAATGGGTTGATAAGTGGGGGAGGGGGGGGGGGGGAGTTGTGTAGACCCATTAATGATCAGTTAATCTTACATTAAGATCAGTTTGATGTTGATGCAAAACAGGTTAAGATTCATCATTTAAATGTATGCTAATTACGGTAAATGGTATGATATAAAAAATCTAGTTTTGCTCATTTGTAGCAAAATGGGCCAATTAGTCTAATTCCCCCTTAAATAATCCATTGTAGCTTTATCATCTATTGAAAAATCTTTTAAATTAAATTTAGGATGTATCAACGTACTTTTGTAATTTTATTTAGAGAAACTATATGGAGTGAAATGATACGTTTTTTAACACGTATTTGTACATTTATTCGTCTTTAAAAAATATGGTAAATCAATGCTATAAAACTGAAATGATGATACTATTTTCATGGACCTTATTTGAAATACACTCAGGTATATCCCCCCATTATGCAAACGGAATACTCGTAAGTGTAGCTTGTCCTCACTACACATATATTCACATTTACTCACGAACTAAGTAGCTTTAAGATAACCTTGTAAACGGATTCGTATTTCTAGAGATGCGTCAGATTCTAACAAGTTTAAAACTTTTTTTTTGTTTGTTTTTTTAATGCAAGGTGAACATCTGCTCACCACGAACTGATTCATCACAGCTTGATGAGGTCAAAATCCATGTCTGCAACAAATGCTTTAAAGGGGATGTTTACCCAAAAAATATTTTTTACCTTATAATCTACAATATTACTCTTAAAAAGACCGTTAAAAACATTAATCTTGTAATTGTGATTGTAAACGTTGTTTTGTCTGAGATGAAATATTAACGGAAATTGGCGTCTTCCGTTTGTGGAATTTCTTACATCTGCTGAAACCGCTATTTTTTGTTCCACAAAGTACTAAGAGCATCGTAGCAATTAAAATGGCACTTTAAAACATCCGTGTCTTGAGCCTACGTATATACACTAAAACACACAAAAATATACATTAAAAATCACACCATTTCTTTAATCAGCATATTTCGACCGAACCACTTGACCAATTTACAAAACAAATTATAGCAGATTTAACAGAAAAAGGCTGACGAGTACGTCAAGAATGGTCAACATTTAAAAGTTTCTTAATATAGTGTTTCGCTTCTATATGCCGGTGTAAAAATTGCCACATTATAATATACAAACAAACACACTTGCATGTACTACATTTAGTGTTTCGTTTTATCTTTTTATGCAATGTATATTAGTGAATGATTATAATGTTACCGCCATCGGTCATTAGCTTGTTAGGCACACGAATGTGATTGGAGCGTATCCTTTTCTTAAAACCGGTAACACATTTGTTTTAAAAAACAAAGATGGATAGGATCAAAATAAAACATCATCTTTAACAATCGAACATAAAATCAGTTGCACAAGTTAAAATTTGTATGGCAGGGTTGTTTATATTTCGCTTGCTAGACTAGTTTTCAGAACAAACGCCCTCATTTGTATATTTGGTAAGTCAAAATATAATATTACAACTATTTTGATTAGTTTTATTTGTTTTTTCTTCATGCATGATAGGTCTAACAAAACTAAGACTGTATTTAATCACTTTTGCGATATTTTGCACCGTTCTAAGATACGACTAAAAAATGCAATTCGCGTGGTATTTATTATTGTGGGGGTCTTTACTGCTGTGCACGCTCCTGAGATGTTCGTCGTGGATCCTCACTGCCTCCTAGTGTCGTCGCGAGGGAGCCACGACGAAACATCTAGGAGGCAGTGACTGCGTGTCACCCGTTCTACGGCCAAAAAACACAAGCCCTAGTATATATTAACTTGTTTCTGGTCATGTTTATCGATCAACACGTTTAAGATAAGGTCATTACCTCGAGATTTCTGCTCTTTCTCGTGAAAACGAACTATTGTGTATGACAATGTCATGCCTGGTTTTGTTTGAAACTTGGTTGAAACTTTGTTTAAAAAAAAAAAACAAAAAAGCGTTATTTGAAGTTGTAAAGTAAAAAACAAAATTGCATTGCCACACAAAAAATATATTGCGTTCCACTGTAAAATAGAATTTCTATAGATAGAAGAATAAGAATAATAAAGTGGATGAGCGAGCGAAGACTTCAATTTCACTACCGCGAGAAAAAAATAGCTGGTGTTTTTTATTGTTTTTTGTCGTTTGTTTGCTCTCTACCGGGAAACAAGCATATGCGATCTTGATGAAATTGGAGGGGTGCTTCGAAATCTCGAATTAGGATCTGGGTTTTAGGGTACAATCGAAAAAATATTTACGATTTTTTCGATTTTAAATGCGATTGATTTTTTTTTGTGATATTAGGCCTATTATAACAAAACGGGTGGGCTAAACGTACCTCTGGATGGGTCGTAAGACTAACATTCGCATTGCGGACGTCAAAGGATCAAAAGCTTTCGGTGTGTGGAGATTGTGTGATGTGGGGATTCGGAGGGTAAAAGGCACCGGTTTCGGTCTTATGGCCATCTAGATAGGTCGTTCGCAACATTTTGAAACGGTGTGATGAACGAACCATCGGCATAGGGCCACAAACACCGAATTTTTTCGGTCTTGTGGCAATTGTATGCTGTGGATTACCTCTGCGAAAATATTCGGTCTTGTGGCCATAGTCTGTTTTTCGGTGTGTGGGTATTGTATGCTCGTGGATACCTCTGTCGAAAACATTCGGTCTTGGGCATTACGTCTGTTTTTCGGTGTTTGTGGGTATTGTGGTGCAGTGGATATTCGGTGATGTGGCCCGGACCCACAACAGTTTCACATGGGCCATTAAGGTTATGGTGGATGTAGAGCCTTTGAGAAAGAAAATTGAAGAGTTAAGCCAGAATTCAATAGAAAAAAGCTTTTAATATAAGCCTTTTTACAGGTGTATAATTAACAAGACACTATAGAATACTTGACAACATCACCTACAATGCATCCATCAGAAAGCAAGTCTTGGGCCTTGAGATATTTAATTCCATTGTTTATTAGTATTGCCATAGCAATTAATGCCACTTTATAAAAATTATCCTCATTTACAAAAGTAATTTTGCAATGGAACTTCATAAAAGTAATGGAGATCCAAGCATACAAAAAACTTCGGTAATCATTGGGACAGAATTAGTCAACCAATGAAGCTCATCCATAAACGTGACTTTAAAAAGCGTTTCGTTGAAGCGGCCAGATTCACTATAGACAGAAAAATTCCTAGGGCCGACTTGGTTAGTAAACTTTTTCATCAGTAATGTCGATTAATTAATGACCAGAAAAAATTAACGACCACCGAAAATTAATTAACGGTTGAATTTGTTCTTGGGTTAGAACGGGCGATAACAGGTCTCGCCCTACGGACTAATAACGGCATAGTACCTTCAACTGTCTGTCCCGCCCCGAGTAGTCGAGTCCGGTTGAAGCACGTCACGCGCACACTAGAGCAAGCAGGGGAAGACCGAGTGGACACCAGACAGCAATACCCGCGTGACCCTCACTCGCGTGACGTCACAATGTAGGGGAAGTCGCTCAGGGGAACGCATTCTTTACGCTCGGACCACAGATTAGGTGCAGGAAAACTTTGTGGTTCGTAGGGTGATGAGATTTTAATGCGCGGTAATTACGTTTTGTTGTCTTGTGAGGGAGTTTTGAAGTCACAATGAAGGGGAGTCTCTCAGGGACGCATTCTTCTTACGCTCGTACCAACACGTGATAGGTGCAGGACAAACTTGTAGTTCCTAGGGGGTGGAGATTTTATAATGCGCGGTACATAAAACGTTTTGGTTGTCTGTGAGGGGAGTTGACGTCAAATGTAGGGGAGTCACGCTCAGGGACGCATTCTTTACGCTTCCGACCCACACGTGAAGGTGCAGAACAAAACTTTGTAGTTCCCAGGGGAGGATGGCCGACATTACGTTTTGTTTGTCTTGTGAGGGAGTTTGACGTCACAATGTAGGGAGTCACTCAGGGACGCATTCTTTACGCTCGGACTCATCACGTGATAGGTGCAGGACAACTTTTGTAGTTCGTTCGGGGATGGAGGATTTTAATGCTCGGAAGTTACGTTTTGTTTTTGTGTGAGGGAGTTTGGAACAGTCACAATGTAGGGGGAGTCGCTCAGAGGACGATTCTTTAACGTCGGACTCACAGTGATAGGTTGCAGGACAAACTTTGTCAGTTCGTAGGGGATGGAGATTTTAATGCGCGGTAAGTTACGTTTTGTTGTCATTGGAGTGCGTCTTCGTTTTCTTTCGCCTTTAGTTGATAAATAGATAAATAAACAAATACAATTTACAAGTTTTACCCACTCAGTCATATACTGATTTTAGTGTTGGGACATAAAATTTAAAAGCCGACCCAAACCAGGAGTATAAATAATACCGACCAAATCAAACCCTGTAGGCCCGACACCACGACAGAGCGAAAAATTCCCAATTACTGACCGGCGATATTTAAGTATGAAACACCGAGACTTTTGTGTGTCGAAAAAATATTAACAATAAAATATTTTTTTAAGAAAGTTGTATGTCCAAATAATTTCATTTTAACATCATTTACCGTTTTACTAGTTTCAATTTATAACGATCCATACGAAAAAAAGATTGTGAAATTATTTTCAATGTGATAGTTTTTGAAATGTATAATATTAATATCCAATGTTCTTCAACCCAGTCAAAAATAGTAAATAAATTAAATAAATAAATTTTGTATTTAGAGTCTACACTCAGTTATATAACTGATTATTCATTGGGGGACAGTAAAATCAAAAGCGACCAAGCCAAGCTGTAGGCCACGACGCAATCGACGAGCGTGAGCGATAACAACCAAAGAAACTCAATAAAAACATTTTTGAAGCAATAAAATGTTTGTAATATTAAAAGGGACCCAACTCGTCAACCGCCCATGACCAATCTCGATTGTGAATACAATTTTTATTTATATATTTAAAGTATTAAATAATAAAATTACCTTAACAAAAATGGAATTTTATTTGCTATTGTTATGTACGTTAGTTACAATTTTCAAACTCCAATACTACAACTACATCAACTTAGAAAATATGCTTTTTAGTTTTAAAGTTATTAGAGTTCTGAAACGTGTTATTTAATATAATAAAATAGTGTTTTTTTTTTTATATTGAAATATGCTGAAGATTTTTCGTTACTAAAATATGTTCATAAATAACCTATACTGTGTATTATTTGTTACAGTAATAAGGAACAGTTTTTTTTTAGGAAACTCGTCCGCACACATAAAACCTATAATAATTACACTTTGATGCAAGGAGGTATTATGTATGTATTTATCTATTTAGTTATTTATTTATTTATTAGATTTATTTATTATTTATTTATTTATTTATTAATCAATTTATTTATTTATTTATTAGGGTAACGTCTATGCTATTGAATAAAAAAGTTTCAAAGGAGGACAACTAAATGAAAAACTAATGGAGCAGCGAAGCGAGACTTCAATTTCAACGACCCCCAAAAAATTTAAGCTCGGGTGAGTCTTTGTGTTTTGTTTGTTTGGTTTGTTTGTTTTTCTGTCTGTTTGTTCGCGCTCTACAGGGCAAACGGCCATATGCGATCTTGATGAAAATTTGAGGGGACCTCGTGTTCACTGAACTTAGAATTGCCACGTTTTGGGGTACCATCGAAGAAATATTTCTCATGAATATCGTACTTTACGATTTTTTCGATGTTAGTTACGATTTTTCGTGACATTTGGCACGATTCTGACCAAACGGGTGGGGCGACATATATCACATGCACATTCAGGTACGTGATGTACTGACGTTTGAAAGAAAAAGGAAAAAAGTTAGCCAGAATCTATAGAAATAAAGGTTTTAATATTTAACACCTCAAAAAAACTGAAATTAAAACCTAATATTTAACACATCCAAAAAAACTGAAATTAAAAACCTTTAATTCTATAGATTCTGGCTACTTTTAACTTTTTCCTTGTTCAAACTCAGTACATCACCGTTACCTGAATGTGCATGTGATATATGTAGCCCACCGTTTGTTCAGGAATCGAGTCCAAAGGTCACGAAAAATCGTACTAAAAAATCAAAAAAAACAAAATTCACCTATAATTGTTTGGTTATTATGGTAAACCTGTATCCTGAAGCAGAAATCAAATCAAGGTTTTGAAAAAAGAATACGTAAGTTCAAAATTTACCCACATTTCTAAAATATTACACACAAATATGTAATTTTTTTTATAGAAATCCTTCTAAGAAAAACACGTAATGTAACGTTTATATAATTGAATGGAATACATTATTATTCATTGGTTGCAGCAAAAAGTTTCTATAGGAAGTAAAATTACAAAATTACAGGGAATTATTGCTTAACTACGTACATTTCCTACAATATTAATGTATTACGTTTATTATTTTGTGGCCAATATGACACTTGTTTTACAGTTGTATATGCTTGAGTGTATTTTTTTCAGGGTGCAATTCTTGCCCCTCTTTAGGTGTCTATATATATATAGGTATGTTGTGGACAGGACAATTGTGAAGGGACGTCCAAAGGCTGTTTAATGCATTCGCATAAAACGACTGAGAAGAACCTCGGAAAAACCTTCAGACAGGATTGCCGGTCTCGACGGGATTTAAACCTGGGACCTTGCTTAACGCTCGAGCCAACACTGTCGGTGTTTTGAGTGCATGATTGTATAAGTGAATGTGTAAAGTGTTAATATCAATAATGTACGTATGTATACTTGTAGCCTACGAGTGACTGAAGACATTAGTAAAGTTGATTGTCAGTTATTTCTTGACTTGATTTCATGTTATTTACTAGGAAAACGCTAAAGTCCCGCCGCGTTGATGGATGAGCTTTTTAACGTTTTTAGTTTGCGTGGGATATCTTTACTTTTGCAAGTGCTTTGTTTTGCTGCCTACGCATTGTAGGTGATTGTTGTTAAGTTTCTTTTGTTTCTTGTCAATTGGTATTATTTACCGTAAACAACTTATATTAAAAGCTTTATTTCTATGAATTCTGGCTAGCTTTTTCAACTTTTTCTTTCAAAAGGTACTTCATCCCGTTTGGTCAGAATCGGCCCAAATGTCACGAAAATATCGCACTAAAAATCGAAAAAAATCGTAAAAGTACGATATTCATGAGAAATATTTCTTCGATTGTACCCAAAAACGTAGCAAGTCTAAGTTCAGAGATTTCGAAGGTCCTGTCAAATTTTCATCAAGATCGCATATGCCGTTTGCCCGGTAAAGAGCGAAGAAACAGACAGAAAACGAAAAAAAAAAAAAAAAAAAAAAACACCCGAGCTAAATTTTTTGGGGTCGGTGAATTGAAGTCTTCGCTTCGCTCATCCAACTATTGTGCAAATTTGAATTAGGTCTATTCAATGGCAAAAGATTATTCTACGAAGACTGCAACCGAATGAAACAGGAATACTTGTGCATATCAATGCGGCTGGAGGGAAGATGAAATAGTTTATGAGTACGTGTATTCCTCGGTGGCACACGGTAGTTCAGTGATTCGGTTAGAGGCGAGTAGGCCGCTTCGCGAACGCATTTTCCAGTCGCGTTGATAGATGAGCTTTTTTGGAATATTTCTGTCCAATGATTACTTTTTTTATGTGGAATCTTATTACTTTTTTCTATAGTTACTTGATATTACTTGTTCATTATACACCTGTAAAAGGCTTATATTAAAACCTTTATTTCTATGAATTTAGACTAACTTTTTCAACTTTTTCTTTGAAGAGACACTACATCACCATAATCTTTATGTCATTGTAAAAAATGAACGTTGTAGCCCCACCCGTTTGGTCAGAATCGGTCCAAATATCACGAAAATATCGTATTAAAAACCGGAGAAAAAATAGTAAAAGTACGATTTTTATAGGAAATATTTTTCAAATGTCTCTAAAATCACAACATACATAATTTCAGTGATTTTGAACGTTCCTATAAAGTTTCATCAATATCGGAGTAGCCGTTTGCCAAATATCACGAAAAATCTCATTAAAAAATGAAAAAAAATCGTAAAAGTACGATATTCATGAGAAATATTTCTTCGATTGTACCCAAAAACAATACACCTCTAAGTTCAGAGATTTCGAAGGTCCCCTTCAATTTTCATCAAGATCGCATATGCCGTTTGGCCGGTAGAGTGCGAACAAACAGACAAAAAACTAACAAAAACAAAACACCCGAGCTATTTTTCTTGGGGTAACGTAAGTGAAGAAAAACAAAAAAAACACAAAGTCAAATTGAAGTCTTCGCTTCGATCATCCAACAATTTTGTAACGAAGACCCACATCCATAAATTTCCTTTGGCTGTGTGTGGTACGACAAGTATTATGGACTTATGTCCACACAGCAGGCATTAACCCACGTCCCAGAATAACTGGCCGTCTATTACTGTCCAGCTAGCCACAATGGCAACAGTAGATGGGCGCTTCCGATTCACTTCCGGTGTTTAATGAACTTCCGGCTACAAAAGTGAGCGAGTGGAACGGAATCTGGACTTTTTGCTGACAAGTGAATGTTGTTGTTTTTTATGAGATGATATTGTTATTTTTATTATTGCGGTGGATCATTTTACTCTATAATGAAGAATCAGAGCGGTGTCTGCCAATGAAGGGGGGAAACCTACAATCTGTGTAGAGAACGCTCTACGGGACCAGAAAGTGTGGATCGTTTTAATGTATATATTTGTATGTATTTTGTACGTTATTTAACTTGAAATACGTTTGAGTTACAAAAATAGTTTTTACAGCTTTAATGCCTAAAAAAACATTAAAACATGTATCACTAGTTCAATAGTTCAGCAAACTCCCCATAGTCTTAGAACCTAAAATGGTTAAAATGTTACCTTAAGATGCATAGGTCAACATCCCCTGTTTGTTTTGAAGCTTCGTTAGCTTCTGGAACCTCATGGAAATCCGAGTAACAATCGAATCCAAGGAGGAATTCGCTATAAATTTCGTAATCTCCCACTATTTCGCCAACAAATGCTTGGACGTTCATACACTAGTTAAATAAATCATTGGATGAGCGAAGCGAAGACTTCAATTTCACCGACCCCCCCAAAAATTTAGCTCGGGTGTTTTTTTTTTTTTTTTTTTGTCTGTCTGTTTGTTCGCTCTCTACCGGGCAAACGGCATATGCGATCTGGATGAAAATTTGACAGGACCTTCGAAATCTTTGAACTTAGACTTGCCACGTTTTTGGGTACAATCGAGGAAATATTTCTCATGAATATCGTACTTTTACAATTTTTTTCGATTTTTTGTGCGATATTTTCGTGCCATTTGGGCCAATTCTGACCAAACTGGTGGGGCTACAACGTTCATATTATACATGGGCATTAAGGTTATGGTGATGTTGTACATTTTGAAAGAAAAAGTTGAAAAAGTTAGCCAGAATCTATAGAAAAAAAGCTTTTAATATAAGTTTTTTACGGTCAATAATACCATTGACAAGAAACAAAAGAAACTTAATAACATTCACCTACAATGCGTAGGCAGCAAAACAAAGCACTTGCAAAAGTAAAGATATCCCACGCAAACTAAAAACTTTAAAAAGCTCATCCATCAACGCGGCGGGACTTTAGCGTTTTCCTAGTTATGTTAATAATGTGCGTTATTCAAGATGAGATTGATCCAACTCTAACTTACTCATAAAAGGACAGAGTAAGAATATCATGGTCTTTCTACTCTAGATAAATTGACACACTTCCATAAAAACAAAAACGATTTGAGATCTCAAGAGACAAAGAGCAGTTTCGTGACCAGAGTAGATTAGAGAACAGCATAGAGTTGGCCACAGACCTTTTATTTTAGGTACCTACATCCTAAAATTTTAATATTTTGACTTTTGAGGCCTACATCTAGCCATGCAACAGCAAGGGGAAAATAAAAAATCAAGATCATCTTAAAAAATATTCACAGGCCTACATGTGATCATGAATCATGATTCATGGTAAATTTACGTACTTTCCTGGTTTTTTTTTTTTTTTTTTTTTAGAAATTAGGTCGTCATAAATTGATGGCTAAACATTACAGCATGTAATGCAAGTGAAAAAGATGTGTTGCCCACTGTAATATGTGGAATTTTTCTATACAACCCACAAATTTCGAAGGGAAATTTTTAAAACAAAACACAAACATTATTGGATGAGCAAAGCGAAGACTTCAATTTCGCTGACCCCTCAAAAAATTTATCTCCAATGTTTTTTTCCCCCGTCTGTTCGCACTCTACCGGGCAAACGGTATATGTGATCTTGATAAAAATTGGGGGGACCTTCAAAATCTCTGAACTTAGACCTGCCACGTTTTTGGGTACAATCGAAGAAATATTTCTCATCAATATCGTACTTTTTAGATTTTTAGTGCGATATTTTCGTCACATTTGGGCCGATTCTGACCAAACGGGTGGGGCTACAACGTTCATATTTTACATGGACATTAAGGTATTGCTTTTTGAAAGAAACAGTTGAAAAAGTTAGCCAGAATCCATAGAATAAAGGTTTTTAAATGAGTTTTTTGAGGTTTATAATAATAATTAACAAGTAACAATAGAAACTTGACAACAATCACCTACAATGCATTCAAAAAGCACTTGCAAAGGAAAAGTGGTCCTACTCAAACTAATTACAAAAAAGCTCATCCATCAACGCGACTAAAAAAAGCATTCGCGAAGCTGCCTAGTTATCATCAACATACACTAATCAATATTCGGGACTCATCTACTGACACGAAATTGTTATTAAAGGGCCCATTTAATTTACCGAATCGATAGAATACTATTATTCTGTGATTCTTTGCTAGTTTTGGGACACATTTGTCAGCCAGTAGGCACGCAGCTATCCGCTCGGCCAAGCTGCATCCGACGTACGTATATGAAACTTTGCAGAGTCGTCAATAAAGCATACATTGATAGCCCAGTGGTCATAAGTTTTTTAAATTTTGTCTTATTCAGTCAGAAAAAAATCACGAATGTAGTCAATTTTGGAGTTTTTACCAAAATCAAAATTTCTGAAAAATAATTAATTTTATATGAATTATAAAAAAAAAAATGGAAATGGAAATGTGTTACTGCAGAGCCTTATATTTCCACATTTGTGACATAGGCCTACCTTCAAAATTTCAAACACCTGTGGTGTCAGTCGGCCGAGCGAAAAGCAATTTGCCTAAAACGCATGTCCTATACTCTCTTAAGTTATCTCTTGATGTTAACAAAAATTGTCAACACTCACGCAGTGAATAAGCCATAAAATACTTTGCTCAACGAATTCTCTGTGTGACAGTGATTACTGTGATAAAACTCCATAATACATACACAATAAAATAGTTGCAATACTTATTTCAAAAACCCTAACAATAAAAATTATTTCTAATTTCACATATACTTGCTTCTGTTTCCAGCTACATATATTATCGAATAACTATCTAAATATTGTGTTTTACTGCTACAACGTACGCCATGGCGTGATGCACAATGCTCGAGGATTGATCTGTATTGACTTGTTGATACAAATAGACTATTGCAGCGTACAACATTGTGAAAAAAGTTCCTCTTTTGTGTTTTCCTTGCGAACTCTATACTAACTATACTAACTTCCCGAGCTCGATTTCTATGAAGGCATTTATCCCACGAGGATATTTATTTGTAAATAAAACGCAACCTATTTGTCATTGAGCAATGTTAGTTTAAAAAAAGCATTCGATTTGTTTCCCTTTCCTTTTATACAGTGCAGGATACGATCCAACATTTCTGGCAAATTCAGCAATACCAATACCAAATAATCGATTATTTCAGACACTGTTGTTTTTAAACTGAATCATGAATAATTTTCACCACTTTTTTACCACATTCAGGCCAAACAACAAGAACTACAATTACAATTACAAATTAGTTTCTATGCTCTGAATGTTCATAATTACGCTTTTATTGTAACCAACAAGTCATTTTCCAGTTCCTGTGCCCGAAATTCCCTTAACATTCAGAAGGGGGGGGATACAACACGTTCAACTAAGTTTTTAAATACTTTCACCGCCAATTCACCACCTTTGTGTACAACAAAACAAAGATTGCGTTATCGTTCGTCCCCTTAGAGTTGTGTTCTATCTCACTAGGAAAACGCTAAAGTCCCGCCGCGTTGATGGATGAGCTTTTTAAAGTTTTTAGTTTTCGTGGGATATCTTTACTTTTGCAAGTGCTTTGTTTTGCTACCTACGCATTGTAAGTGATTGTTGTCAAATTTCTTTTGTTACCTGTCAATTGGTATTATTTACCGTAAAAACTTATATTAAAAGCTTTATTTCTATGGATTCTGGCTAACTTTTTCAACTTTTTCTTTTAATAGGTACTAACATCACCAAAACCTTAATGTCTATGTATAATATGAACGTTGAAGGCCCACCCGTTTGGTCAGAATTGGCCCAAATGTCACGAAAATATCGCACTAAAAGTTAAAAATTTATATTTAAAAGCTTTATTTCTATAGATTCTCACTACTTTTTCAACTTTTTCTTACAGAAAGCAATACATCACTATTACCTTAATGTCCATGTGAAATATGAACGTTGTAGCCCTACCCGTTTGGTCAGAATCGGCCCAAATGTCTCGAAAATATCGCACTAAAAATACAAAAAAATCGTAAAAGTGCGATATTCATGAGAAATATTTTTTCGATTGTACCCAAAAACGTGGCACGTCTAAGTTCAGAGATTTCGAAGGTCCCCTTTAATTTTCATCAAGATTGCATATGCCGTTTGCCCGGAATCGTGCGAACAAACAGACAAAAAAACAAAAAAAAAACAAAAAAACAAAAAAACAACCGAGCTAAATTTTTTTGGGGGTCAGTGAAATTGAAGTCTTCGCTTCGCTCATCCAAAAACTGGGGGTCTATTTACTAAGTAGCAACAGTCAATCGACAGCGTCGATCGTCTATTGTCACTTTCCGATCGACTAATATCGCTTGTCGCTGTCTATCGACTACTGTCACAATTAGTAAATAGACTCCCGGTGTGTGTACATTATAGACATTCGCAAATACTTTAAATGACTTCGCATTTCAAATTTGATTGTTGAGAAACATTAAAACAGTAAAAGTAACTCAACTCAACATGAGTTAGAACACTTAGATTCCAAGGGGACGATTTGCCTTGATCTTGATAAACATCTTTGCTGCAAAACTGTTACTTACTTAATGCAATTAGTTCGCTTAATTGTGATCATCACCTCTAATAAACTATGACTGATAGTTCATTCAGTGGCAACTCCCCTGTTTCCACAGTACATTGCACAATAGCTAGTAATAATTGCCCTCTCCACTCTTCCTACTTCTCTTTCTCTTTCACACAATTCCTGTAGCGCACTAAAATAAGTTTTCCTCACAGAATGCACGTTATTAAATAGGTCAAATGACGTCATTCGACGTGTCAAATTACTATTAAACAACACTGTTGCCATATTATGACTCATTCTTGTCGTAAAAACTACGCGTGTGATGTGGTTATTATGTGTTGTGCGACGAATGCAACGGTGAAAATTAAGCTATTTGAGAGTTGTGAAATCAAAAAACATAGTTTTGTTGTCTTTTCCGCTAGTCCTCCAAAACGTGTCGTTTTGCCAAAGGCTATAATATAAAACTCATCTAATATTGTGTAATAAAATATACTCAACAATTAGGGCTACCTTCACCCATCTTATAGCAAAAATCGGTAAATTGGTTAACTTTCTAATGCTTTTTGATCGAAATTAAACAAACTCATTCATATTTTATTTTTGAAATATTTTCAAATCGTATTAGTTTTCAATTTAATGAGTTTAAAAACAAGGCTTCTCCATATTTATTTTCTAAAGATGTGTTTTTTTATTTTGTTTTTTTTTTCTAATTTTGTTGAATCTTTCTATTTGTGTTTCTGTGTGTGTGAATACGCATTTGTATTGCATTAAATTTAATTCCACAAACAATTACAAACAGGTTTAATATCCGAAACATTGCATGAATATGCCATATTGATCACAATATTGTTTCGCTAACAATAATGTAGGGCTACAAGTAAACTTACCTGTAGAGACAAGCCCCAGCATGAGTACGCGGGCCCACACAAACTCCATTCCAAACCTCTGCTGAAACAATTAAAGAGAACAATCGAAATAGTAAACCATTTAACAACACTTGCGTGAAATTAAAATAACCCATGCATGTATAAACAGTATTTTATTTTATAACAAAAGGCATAGAAGGTCATTGCCTTACAAGCATTATGTGAATGGGTTGATAAGTGGGGGGAGGGGGTCGTGTGTAGACCCATTAATGATCAGTTAATCTTACATTAAGATCAGTTTTATGTTGATGCAAAACAGGTTAAGATATCATCATTTAAATGTATGCTAATTACGGTTAATGTATGATAAAAAATCTAGTTTTGCTCATTTGTAGCAAAATGGGACAATTAGTTTAATTTCCCCCTTAAATAATCCATTGTAGCTTTATCTCTATTGAAAAATCTTTTAAATTAAATTTAGGATGTATCAACGTAACTTTTGCAAGTTTTATTTAGAGAAACTATATGGGTGAAATGTATACGTTTTTAACACAGTATTTGTACATTTATTCGTCTTTAAAAAAATATGTAAATCAATGCTATAAAACTGAAATGATGATACTATTTTCATGGACCTTATTTAAAATACACTCAGGTATATCCCCCACCTTATGCACACTGAATACTCGCATAGCTTGTTCCTCACGTACACAATATATTCACATTCACTCACCGAACTAAGTATAGCTTCAAGATAACCTTTGTAACGATTCGTTATTTCTAGAGATGCGTCAGATTCTAAAACAAGTTTAAACTTTTTTTTTGTTTGTTTTTTTAAGCAAGGTGAACATCTGCTCACAACGAACTGAATTCATACAGCTTGATGAGGTCAAATCCATGTTTCTGCAACAACTGCTTTAAAGGGGCTGTTACCAAAAAATATTTTTTACCTTATAATCTACAATATTACCCTAAAAAGACCGTTAAAACATTATATCTTGTAGTTGTGATTTTACACGTTTTTTTTGTCTGAATGAAATATTAACGAAAATTGGCGTTTTGTGGAATTTCTTAAATCTGCTGAAACCTGCTTATTTTTTGTTCCACAAAGTTACTAGAGCATCGAAGCAATCTAAAATGGCACTTTAAAACATCGTGTCTTGAAGCTGTACACGTATATACACTCAAACACACAAAAATATACATTAAAAATCACACCATTTCTTTAATCAGCATATTTCGACCGAACCACTTGACCAATTTACAAAACAAATTATAGCAGATTTACAGAAAAGGCTGACGAGTACGTCAATAATGGTCAACATTTTAAAAGTTTCTAATATTAGTGTTCGCTATCTATGCCGGTGTAAATACATTGCACATTATAATATACAACGAACACACTTGCATGTACCTACATTTAGTGTTTCGTTTTTTTTTTATGCAATGTATATTTTAGTGAATGTATTATAATGTTATTATGTTTATTAGATTGTAAGGCACACTAATGTGATTGGAGCTGTATCCTTTTCTTACAACCTGTAACACATTTTTGTAAAAAAAAAAGATGAATATGATCAAATAAAACATCATCTTTAAATCGAACATAAAATCAGTTGCACAATTAAAATTTGTATGCAGGGTTTGTTTATATTTCGCTTGCTAGACTTAGTTTTTAGAACAACGCTCTCATTTATATTTGTGTAAGTCAAAATAATATTATAGTACAACTATTTTTGATTATTTTTCATTTGTTTTTTCTTCATGAATGATAGTTCTAACAAAACTAAATGACTGTATTTAATCACTTTTGCGATATTTTGCCCCGTTCTTAAGATACGACTAAAAACGGTAATTTCGCGTGTTTTATTATTGGTGGGGGTCTTTACTGCGTGTCACTGCCTCCTAGATGTTCGTCGTGGCTCCTCACCACTGCCTCCTAGATGTTCGCGTGAGGAGCCACGACGAACATCTAGGAGGCAGTGACTGCGTGTCACCCGTTCTACGGCCAAAACACAAGCCCTAGTATATATTACCTTGTTTCTGGTCATTTATCAATCAACACGTTTAAGATAATGTCATTACCTCGAGAATTTTCTGCTCTTTCTCGTGAACGAACTATTTTGTATGTACAACGTAGGCCTATTGTTTTGTTTTGAAACTTTTGAAACTTTGTTTTTTTTTTTAAAAAAAAAAGCGTATTTGAAGTTTTTCAAGTTAAAAAACAAAATTATGCATTGCACACAAAAAATATATTGTTCACTGTAAAATAGAATTTCTATAGATAGATAGAATAGAATAAATAAAGTTGGATGAGCGAAGCGAAGACTTCAATTTCACTTACCGCGAGAAAAAATAGCTCGGGTGTTTTTTATTTGTTTTTGTCTGTTTGTTTGCTCTCTACCGGGCAAACGGCATATGCGATCTTGATGAAAATTGGAGGGGTGCTTCGAAATCTCTGAATTAGATCTGTGTTTTAGGGTACAATCGAAAAAATATTACGATTTTTTCGATTTTAAATGCGATTTTTTCGTGATATTTAGGCCTATTATAACCAAACGGGTGGGGCTACAACGTACCTCTGGATGGGTCGTAAGACCGAATCATTCGGCATTGCGGCGTCAAAGCTTTCGGTGTTGTGGAGATTGTGTGATGTGGGTATTCGGAGCAAAGTCACCCGTTTCGGTCTTATGGCCCATCTAGATAGGTCGTTCGTCACAATTTTGAAAAGTTGTGATGAACGACCCATCCTGCTAGGGCCACAACACCGAATTTTTCGGTCTTGTGGCAATTGTATGCTGTGGATACCTCTGTCGAAAATATTCGTTCTTGTGGCATAGTCTGTTTTTCGGTCTTGTGGCAATTGTATGCTGTGGATACCTCTGTCGAAAATATTCGTTCTTGTGGCATAGTCTGTTTTTCGGTGTTGTGGGTATTGTGTGCAGTGGATATTCGGTGATGTGGCCCCGACCCACATAGTTTACATGGACATTAAGGTTATGGTGATGTAGAGCATTTTGAAAGAAAAATTTGAAAAGTTAGCCAGAATTCATAGAAATAAAGGTTTTAATATAAGCCTTTTACAGGTGTATAATTAACAAGACACTATAGAAACTTGACAACAATCACCTACAATGCATCCATATAGAAAGCAAGTCTTTGGGCCTTGAGATATTTTAATTCCATTGTTTATTAGTATTGCCATAGCAATTATTGCCACTTTATAAAAATTATCCTAATTTTACAAAAGTAATTTTGCAATGGAACTTCAAAAAGTAATGAGATCCCAAGCATACAAAAAACTTGGTAATCATTGGACAGAATTAGTCAACCAATGAAGCTCATCCATTAACGTGACTTTAAAAAGCGTTTGTGAAGCGGCCTAGTTTACTATAGAACAGAAAAATTCCTAGGGACGACATGTAGTAAACTTTTATCAGTATGTCGATTAATTAATGACCAGGAAAATAATTAACGACCACGAAAATAATTAACGGTTGAATTTGTTTTGGGTGTAGAACGGGCGATAACAGTCTCGCCCTACGACAATAACGTCATAGCTACCTTCAACTGTCTGTCCCTCCCGATGTAGTCGAAGGTCCGGTGAAGCACGTCACGCTCACACTAGAGCAGCAGGAAGACCGAGTGACCACCAGTCAGCAATTACCCGCGTGACCCTCACTCGCGTGACGTCACAATGTAGGGGAGTCGCTCAGGGACGCATTCTTTACGCTCGGACCCACACGTGATAGGTGCAGGACAAACTTTGTAGTTCGTAGGGGATGGAGATTTTAATGCGCGGTAAGCTACGTTTTGTTTGTCATTTGAGTGCGTCTTCGTTTTCTTTCGCCTTTAGTTGATAAATAAATAAATAAACAAATACAATTTACAGTCTACCCACTCAGTCATATTACTGATTTTTAGTGTTGGACATAAAATTTAAAGCCGACCAAACCATTGAGTTATAAATAATACCGACCAAACCAACCCTGTAGGCGCCGACACCATCGACGAGCGAAAAATTACCAATTACTGACCGGCATATTTAAGTATGAAACACCGAGACTTTGTGTCGAAATATTACAATAAAATATTTATTTTAAGAACAGTGTATGTCCAAATAATTTCATTTTAACAATCAATTTACCTGTTCTACTAGTTTCAATTTATAACCGATCAATACGCAAACAAGATTGTTGAAATTATTTTCAATGTGATAGTTTTGGAAATGTATAATATCCAACGTTCTTCTAACCCAGTCAAAAATACGTAAATAAAATTAAATAAATAAATTGTATTTAGAGTCTACCCACTCAGTTATATAACTGATTTTCATTGGGGGACAGTAAATCAAAGCGACCAAGCCAATCCTGTAGGCCACGACGCAATCGACGAGTGAGCGATAACCAACCAAAGAAACGCAATAAACATTTTTTGAGCAATAACATGTTTTTGATTATAAATGGGTACCCAACTCGTCAGACCGCCCAGACCAATCTTCGATTGTGAATACAATTTTTATTTATCTATTTAACGTATTAAATTAATAATTATCTTAACAAGAATGTGAATTTTATTTGCTATTGTTATGTACGGTAGTTACATATTTTCAACTTCCACTACTACAACTACATCAACTTAGATGCTATTAGTTTTAAAGTTAGTAGAGTTCTGAAACGTTGTTATTTAATATAATAAAATAGAGTTTTTTTTTAATATTAGAAATATGCTGAAAGGTTTTTCGTTTACTAAAATATGTTCATAATAACTATACTGTGTATTATTATTTTACAGTAATGTGAACAGTTTTTTTTTTAGAAACTGAAGGCACACAGTAAAACCTATAATAATTACACTTTGATGCAAGGAGTGTATTATTTTTTTATTTATTTATTTATTTATTTATTTATTTATTTATTAATCAATTTATTTATTTATTTATTTATTTTTTTTGTACGTCTATGCTATTGAATAAAAAAAGTTTTCAAAGGAGGACAACTAAATGAAAAACTAATTGGATGAGCGAAGCGAAGACTTCAATTTCAACGACCCCCAAAAAAATTTAGCTCGGGTGATTTTTTGTTTTTTTGTTTGTTTTTTTGTTTGTTTTTCTGTCTGTTTGTTCGCTCTCTACCGGGCAAACGGCATATGCGATCTTGATGAAAATTTGAGGGGACCTTCGTTTTCTCTGAACTTAGACTTGCCACGTTTTTGGGTACAATCGAAGAAATATTTCTCATGAATATGGTACTTTTACGATTTTTTTCGATTTTTAGTACGATTTTTCGTGACATTTGGACCGATTCTGACCAAACGGGTGGGGCTACATATATCACATGCACATTCAGGTAACGGTGATGTATTGACGTTTGAAAGAAAAAGTTGAAAAAGTTAGCCAGAATCTATAGAAATTAAAGGTTTTAATATTAACACCTCAAAAAACTGAAATTAAAACTTAATATTTAAACACCTCAAAAAACTGAAATTAAAACCTTTATTTCTATAGATTCTGGCTAACTTTTTCAACTTTTTCTTTCAAACGTCAATACATCACCGTTACCTGAATGTGCATGTGATATTATGTAGCCCCACCCGTTTGGTCAGAATCGGTCCAAATGTCACGAAAAATCGTACTAAAAATCGAAAAAAAAAGTAAAAGTACGATATTCATGAGAAATATTTCTTCGATTGTACCCAAAAACGTGGCAAGTCTAAGTTCAGAGAAAACGAAGTTCCCCTCAAATTTTCATAAAGACGCATATGCCTTTTCCCCGGGTAGAAGCGAACAAACAGACGGAAAAACAAACAAAAAAACAAACAAAAAAAAAAAAAAACCCCCCGACAAAATTTTTTTTGGGGGGCGTAAAATTTGAAGTTTCGCTTCGCTCTATCTAATCTAACTATAAAAAATAAAGGTTTTAATTTTTTTTTTTGAGGTGTTAAATATTAAAAACCTTTATTTCTATAGTTTCTGGCTAACTTTTTCAATTTTTCTTTCAAAAGCAATACATCCCCTTATTTAATGTCAATTGAAATACGAACGTTGTATCCCCCACCCTTTTGGCAGAATCCCCCCAAAAAAAAAAAATGCACAAAAATATAGAAGATTTATACCTTTCTCACACCCTTTGTATAAAAATTTCACAGGAGATTTTTACCTTACTCACACCTTTTTACAATCAATCAAAGACCCAACAGACCTAATGATGGTTTGGATGGGGCCCTGTGTATATGTTTTATTATTTTTTTTAATTAATATACATTTTTATTAAAAAACTCATACATCAACGCGACAAAAAAAGGTTGCGAAGCTTCCTTTTTACATAAAATGCAGTATGAACCAAGTGTCACATTTTGGTCCTAACAGCGAAAGAGGTGCCCCAGATTTAACACGCTAGACTCTCATGCAATAGGTCGCTGGTGAATCCCTGGTGATGACAATCTTGACTGAAGGGGTTCGCAGTCGAAATGGGTTTGCTAAGGTTGAGTTTTTTAAAACAGATTTTGAACTTGTTCTCTTTTTCTATTTAGCCCAAAGTATAACCCAACCCCTTTGCGAATGTTTTTCAGAAGCGCTGATGGGTAGCTTTTTGTGAAAAAAACGTTAAAGTACGATTTTTATGAGAAAAAATTCTCATATTCTCTACAATCACAGCATAATAATTCAGGATTTTAAAAAGTTCCATAAAGTTTCATAAAAATCGGGGGTAGCCGTTTTGCCCCAAAAATCACGAAAATGCCATTAAAAATCGAAAAAAATCGTAAAAGTACGAAAATCATAAGAAATATTTGATCGATTGTACCCAAAAACGTGGCAAGTCTAAGTTCAGGGATTTCGAAGGTCCCCTCAAATTTTCATCAAGATCGCATATGCCGTTTGCCCGGTAGAGCGCGAACAGACAAAAATACAAACAAACAATAAACACCGGAGCTAATTTTTGGGGTGTCAGTGAAATTATTGAAGTCTTCGCTTCGCTCATCCAATAAGTAAGTCCCCGTAGCCTACAAGTAAAACAATCGTTCTCAGCAGCCAACGCTGTTGCCTTACGACACAGAATAACAATCGATTGATAAAAATACATTGAAATTTAAAATTAACTTTTTTAACAAACATCTAAAATACAACCAACTACCTTTATAAGTGGTTTCTCAAAATACGAGTGAACCATCGCAATACACATATTATTACAATCTAATTCGTAAAACTATTGCAATACAAAATAAAATCCTGAAAGTTAAAAAAAAAAAATACTGGAATTCCCCTTGCTCCTATCATTATTGTTTTTAAGTCTTAATAGGCTTTAGTATTGATTGTTGTAATATATTTAAATAACAACTGTGTTAATTATAAATAATTTATTTTTTCATAATGATCACGTGACGCCATCGTTAGGCTTCTGATTACGTCTCTTATCAATTTTCACTAACAATGTGTTGAGTAAAAAAAAAAAAAACGCTCATTTAAGTTGTCACTCAAATAATCTTCGCCGTGTAATGCGTACTAAAACTACTGATACTAATTAACAATCAAAATAACGTAAGACCAATCTTGCAATCTTGAAAAATTATTTGGAGTCAAAATTCCTTCCCGAAAAATTGTGCTGCTTATAAAACGCTCCATCGTTGTTTAAACTGTCTTTAATTAAAAGTATTCAATTTGGATGCAACAACATTATAAACAAGGGTGTAACAGACCCCACATAGAGTAAATTATAAAGCACCCAATTTATAATATTTCATTTGCGAAATTTGAGACGTGAACTTCAAAGAATCTTCCTAGGATAATAACAACAATTGTGTTTTCCAATATTACAGAACGACCATCCACTATGAATTGTAATACATAATTTCTGGCATTGAAATATAATTGAATTTAAATGTGTCAGTAATCGACAACATTTTTGAAAATAGGGATAAACAATTACATTAAACAGTTTTTCTTACCTAATGAGTTAGCCTATGACGCAACTGACAACAATTCCAACTTGCTGGCACTACACACTGGGTCCAACTGACAAGTCTAGATGCAATGATTGACAATGAACTGTTAGTAGGAGGGCATTGAGGGGGAGGAGGGAGGATGATTGACACTGGTCTGTGGAAGTGGGTGGGGGGAAGGGGTGATGATGATGAGTTATGTGGTGGTCACTTGATTGTGGGTGGGTGTGGGTGTCTGATGTCGGGAGGGGGGAGGGGGGGGGGGTCACTTAGACAGCTGAGCGATACAAATCATTGTGGCCCGCACGATCCCAACATGTGCCGTACTTACTTACTTACTCACTTCAAGTACCACCACTTACAGTGGCGCAGTCTGGATGGATAGATGGATGGCGCAGTAGATGGGGAGATGGATTATCTAATAATTGGAAGCACGTTTTGGATGATTGTCGAAGTCCTGTGCAAGTAAGGGATGGCGAAGACGTTGTCTCTAATAAGAAAACTAACAATATCTTTGAAATGCCACTAGGGAAACTACTTATTTTCACGCCAATTTGTTGTGATTCTGAGTTTTATTGTTATTTTTGCAATGTTTGTAATAAACCTATTACCACATTAACTAACAAACGTTAGGTTACTTTATTACCATTTTGGGTAATCCTAACAAAGTTTTTTGTTTGTCATTAAGTTGCTAAATTTATTGAAAGGAGTGTACTTTTGGAATCACTTGTCAGTCTAACCAGTTTTTTTTACTGGGTTTTGACAAGCGCCATTTCCACAAAAACTGTCAATTTAGTGCAAAATTGAACATAAATGGTAATTTTGATCCCAACTTCATTTCGATTTTAGAGCAAGCAAAAATATTGAAAAGGGCAAATAATCTTACGTTTTCTTGACTAATATTTAGTTACTTCTTTTTGATACGAACATTTTTGAAAGTTACTTTTGAAAACTTAACTTTAACTTTTTACTGTAACTTTTTTGGGGTTACTAACCCAACTCTTGTCCAGTTGGAAGGTATTCACCCCCCTCATCGAAACCCAGGTCGTTATGCAAGTCCGACAAGTGCCTGGTGTAGGCTACTCCTATCGTTCTAAGCTAGGCCACCGAGCATACAGTCGTGTGTCGCGGGCTGCCTGGTCTCCAACACAAGGCGTTACATCTCGTCGTTACATCTCGTTGCAACTAGATAGCGCTCCACCACCAGTAGAGACCCGTCGTAGGGCAGGTAAAAGTAGACTATACTCATTACCGACGTAATGAATTGTACGGTCTGGTGTTGAACCAAAGGTTCTGTTGACCATTTCATAAAGAGTAGTTATTTCAAGACTGTGATAATAAGTATCAGGTTTAACTTCAATTACGGATTTAAGAGAAGGATCCAATACCATGTATTTCTTTTGATTATTATCATGTATTTTGTAAAGTGCTTGAAAAAAGGATTGCTCAATCAAAAAAATAAAAGCCTATCACCAAGTTGAGAAACATTATTCTATTTTTTAAAAATAAAATTAATGATTTATAATTATTTTTTTATAAATTAATTAATGGTTTTGACCCCAGCGCATGAACAACAAAATTAGGTCCTTCGTTCAACAAAAAAAGAACTTAACATTATCTCGTTTCGTTTTGCAAATAATTTTTTCCCCATCGAAATGTATTTAAATTAAATGTCTTTCGCAATAAACACCGTAAGATAAACACTCGAAAAGTTTATTTTTGACAAGATTATTTCGCGCATCGGTCAATTCTGCCCATGGTCAATCAATTTCATTCCAAGTATACTATAAATAAATTATACTATAATGTATGTAAAGAACATCATTGCCCTATCTTGTTCCCTACAGAGGGGCATCGAGAGTGGCAGCCCGTCGCTTAATATTAGAGAGGTCGTCGAGTCGATATTATCCACCGTCAACCCTGACTGAAAGATATGTACAAGAGTTTTCTTAGTCGAAGGCGAATGCTATTATTAGTAATTACCCACTATGTTACCAAAATACCTAAAAAAATAAAAATAAAAAATAATATTTGGAGTCTATCAACTCAATCAATAAAAAAATTGTCGACGATTTCTAAAAAATAAAAGTAAATAAAAATAAAATTACTTATAGAACAAGTGACAGGTTGGTTGCAAGATTAATCAAAGATCGAGTGTCTAGAAACGACAGTAATGGCTTATGTGTAACGTACGAGACTGATTCGGGAGGTCACTGTTCCAATCCTGACCGAAAGTTTTCCCGATGTTTTCTGTACTTTTCAAAGCAAATACTGTGATAATTCCAATTACCCTAAACCCTAATAACTTGAAATGCACATCGATACTTTTTTTCATTATCGATTATCAAAATGGTAATGTCATTATCGAATCGATATCACCAACAAAGCCTGTTCCGACCTATAAGTGGAACCTCAAGTGTGGCAAGTGTAAGTCAAAACAATACAATCGCGTTCTTTTTGCTGCCTCGCTGTCTTTGATGTCATATATTTGGCTTTCGCTATCGACATCAGGGCCGTATTAAGAGATTTGGAGGCCCGGGGCTAATTTTTTGTGAGGCCGTTTTGTTGACTATATACCCCCCCCCCCCCCCCCCCCGAGTGTGAAACAAACTGTGGAGAGTTGAAGAGCGGCAAGTTTCAAACTGGCTCCTGATTATTCTATTCTATGTACCTAGTTTAAATTTATTAGAATGATTAATACTCTAAAAATAAAGCTGTTGTACTTATACCTAGAAATATTTCAACTGAATTTTACACTTACGGAGGGGTATACAGAAGTCACTCTTCAGTTCAGCTGTTCTTGATACACTAAAAATACTTCTTTCTACATTTTGTTAGTGGAAATTCTTCTACCGTCTTTTCAAACGACAGTCGCCGAAGAACGTCATTTTCGATGAACATTAGGACTAGTGAATTGAGTCTCTTTTCACCCATTGTTGAGCGCAAGCGGTTTTTGATCAAACTCAATTTAGAAAATGAACGTTCAGCTTCACAATTAGCTACTGGTATTGTTAGATACAAACTTAAGGCAATATATACATACGGATATGTATTTTCAAGATCGTTTTGTACGATGTGTTTGAGAATTGCTTGAGCGTTTTTATTATTTAGATCTGCATCTTTAATGTTACAGCAAAACTGTTTCAGTTCATTAGGAAATGCAGCGTCGAGATCATTTGGGTAGAAAATTACCAAATTTTCGGCAGCAATCTGATCATCGTAGGACAGTTGTTAAACGGTCATTCATGATAAAAACCCAAATTTATAACACAGATCTGAATAAACTTCAATTCGTTTAGTAATCTTCCTTGTTGGTTGTAAACGTATCTACATGCTACGTCTTTTAACTCTACGCTTATAAATTATAGGAACGCTAAAATATTCCACTAGGGATATTATTTGTTAAAAGTTACAAAAATTACATTCACAAAAAAGTTATACATGGAAAAAACTGTAGGCGGAGGTGAAATTATGAGGCCGCCACGAGAGCGAGGCCGGGGGCTGCAGCCCCTAAAGCCCCCCCCCCTTATACGGCCCTGATCGACATAGCTCGTTTTTTCCAAAAACTCGAGTGTGACACCATCAGCCCAGCCAGTAATTTTACATGGCACAACGTGAGATTCACTTCGTCTTTGGAGTTTGGTTAATCGATAATAAATTTTGGTTATCGATTATCGAAATTATATCCATTATTGATTATCGATTTATAATATCGGTTATCGTGTGTATCCCTAGTCCCTACTAATAACCTAGTTAGTCACCAAAGAGGTTCCCACTGGGTAAAACATGTGGTATCCTAATGATGCTTTCTTTAAAAAATATAAAACACATCAATAATGTTTTTTTAAGGGAGGGGGGAAGTTTTCTCAATACATGTTTCCTACGAAAAGTTATAATTTATAACATCGATGACGACGAGTCACCAACACTCACCGTGTCACATATTAGGACCTGTTGATTGATGTTGAAACTCAGGTTCTAATCGGGAAAACCCAATTCACGCATTTGAGGAAGTTGAGCTGATGGAAATCAGAACAGTTGCAGGTTTCGGGCAGCGAACATCGTAGGAGGTGCAGGCGTGTGCTACCTAACATCTTGCCAGGAATACGTGTCATGTGCGGTGTTATGTGAAAGTGTTTTAAATAATATTTATTTAATTTAATTTGTAAAATACTTATTTTAATTTTATGAGAACAAACAAGTGAGCAACTAGGTATAAAAATCATTTGACAAATTATTCCTGATTTTTTTTTTCTTATGGATAAAAGTTATTCAATCAAACATGAAAACTTGTGATATTTTATCCGTAATTTTACGTCCGTGTGTTTATTATCTTATGAATCGGTGAACACGTTTAATATATACTAATCTATAATTTACACATCCACATCCAGTGTGAAATGGAATAAATACACTACGAAGATATGGATTATATTACGCCCACATTATGTAAGTAACAGCCATCATTACTCATTACTAGCCTACTTTGAAAATATTGAGCCTATATCATGTCAATGTGCTATTGCGGTATGAATTATGTTTAGAGCAGCATTTTTTTGGGGGAAATGTAGCACCTTCATTTTTAAACTATACATTTTATAGGGCCTACCATCTATTTTGATGATGCAATGATGATGCATACTTTCACTATGGAGACACTTAGTAAATCTCCCATGAATTCTATTTCTAAAACTTATTAAAATAATTATTTAAAGCATCTTAAACGTCTGCACAAGTAGAGAAGTTCCTAGAAACATGTATTTCAAGTCTCGATGTATTGAAAGTCTGAACCACAGATCTATTGTGTCTGTGAATGCGCAGTGTTCGTTGCGAAATGTTTTGCGGTTCAAAATAAATATTCTACTGCCACATAATAACCGAGATTATTTTAGAACATGACCGAATGTGCTCGTAAGCAAATGAATGTGTACATAATTAATGTGTACACTCAATGTGGATAGATTCACTTTTAAATATTGTTTGTGGACATTCTATCTATATTTTCAAACTTTGCTTAGTGGTAAAAAAACATGCATGGACAGCCCTATATAACCGTGATCATCAATATTTTTTTGCTAACCAGCCACAACCGAAAAATGGTAATTAAAAAAAAATGAATGAATATTTTAAACACCTGTGGTGTCATTTAGTAGCGAAGAGGATTTTGCCTAAAACGCATGCCCTCTATATTGGCATAAGTGGATGAGCGTTTTATCATGAAAACTAATTCTTTACAAGAGATCATCGTTTCGATCATTACCCTGAATGATTCAAAATGTAATATTTAATTTTTTCTGGCAATCAATGTATTCTGTTTGGTGTGTAAACTCCAAACCGCCAAATCTTTTTGTCAACGCTTCTTAGTTTTAATCCCTTTGGTTACTGGATAATCTCGACGACGCCTGAGTGCTATATTATTGAGGAATGTCAGAAACAGGAAGTTGGTTCAAAATTCTTTTATTGTTTTGTGATAGAATGCAGCTCGCTCAGTGCATGAGCACCGAGACAGAAGTCTCGTGACGTACTGTGCTGACCAAGAGTATGATACAGGGGTAGTTACGCTCAGGGTGATTGCAACTTGTAAATCACACTTCTGCAGAGTGACTTTTGTCAAGTTTATCCGCAAATTTGTCCATACTTTCAAAAGACACAAACAAATTTTTTGGTAAAATACTTTTTCAAAGTTTTAATAATGTCTTTAAATATTGTTCTCAAATTTTGTGATTTTTTTCAAGTTGAACGGAATCTGAATTATAATTTGTTGTACTCACAATTAAATATGATCAACATTTTATTTTACATTTATCAATTTATTTTGTACACGTTTATTATAATTTACAAACAAGGGATGCGCTCAAAACTCCCCGTACGTATTGCTGCACATTCTAAATGAAACTGTTCAACGAAGGCTACTAGATTCAACGAAATTACTATTGTTAGATGAAAATATTATTTGATGTTTATTTAATTATTATTACTGATGATAATAGAATCTCATTGCATTCGGTAACAGTCGTTATAACATAATCATCATAAATGTTCCTAATACAAATACATTTACTAGTAATAATAAATTTGCACGAACTATTACATGGAAAACAATTGTTGCCAAACAATATTTGTCAAACTTTGCAAGGATGCAGTCACGGAGCAAAGTGAATTTGCGTACTGAGAATGTGCAAAGCATGGTCCTTTAGTTAAATTTCAATGCATTTGAGTGAAGTCTTGACTGTCCTTTTAAAAGTTTTTAATATCTGTGGGATTATTTCTTCTTCCTTGTATTTTATAATTATTTGGTTTCTCAATTGAAGATTGTATAACACATACATGTATTTTCGATGTGAATTATTGTAAATTTATATCAAGTGTCAGTGATTGATTCCCTGTATAACTCACATAAATCACATTACGAGTTAACATTCGAGTCTTCTAGACTAGATCATTGCCGTGACCTCTGACCTGTGAGTTAACCCCTAACCCCAGAGTTTTAATGAATTGCTGCGATTAAACTCATTTGTGCCGCAGTAGCGAAACTAGAGGTTAGAGGTTAAGTGATTGATGATGTTGTATGTCGGTGTTTACCATAAGCCAACAATAATTGGACATTGAGTAAATGAATAATACAAAATAGAATCAATCTATTAGTTTTAATTACAGTATTTGAGAGAAATCGACAAATGAAAAATTACTTCATTAGAAATTGGTACGCTCAGAAACGGGCCATGATACGATCTAAAAGTGCAGTTTTTTGTTGATAAAATGTTCATTCTATAAATATATTTTTTAAAAATTTTAACGAATTGTTGCAACCAAAAATACGAGCTTAGGGACTATATAGTGATTTGATATTTCGTACTTTTTTTATTGTTTAGGAAAGCACCAAAATCGTAATATATTATTTGTTTAATACTGTTTCAAAACATTGGATGAGCGAAGCGAAAACTTCAATTTCACTGACCCCCAAAAAATTTAGCTCGGGTGTTTTTTGTTTTTGTTTTTGTTTCTTTGTTTTTCTGTCTGTTTGTTCGCGCTCTACCGGGCAAACGGCATTTGCGATCTTGATGAAAATTGAAGGGGACCTTTGAAATCTCTGAACTTAGACCTTCCACGTTTTTGAGTATAATCGAAGAAATATTTCTCATGAATATCGTTATCATCTTTCTTTCGATTTTTAATGCGATATTTTCGTGATATTTGGGCCGATTCTGACCAAACGGGTGGGGCTACAACGTTCATATTTCACATGGACACTAAGGTAATGGTGATGTATTGCCTTTGAAAGAAAAAGTTGAAAAAGTAAGCCAGAATCCATAGAAATAAAGGTTTTAATATGAGTTTTTTGAGGTGTAGTGCCTATAATAATTAACAAGTAACTATAGAAACTTGACAACAATCACCTACAATTCGTTCAAAAAGCAAATCTTCGGGGCCCGGTCCGCTAGATATTTTACATTCTATTAATTCATAATTGGTATTACCATAGCAATTAATACTACTTTATAAAAAATATCCTATTTTAACAAAAACTTTGCATTGGGACTTGAAAAAGCAAAGAGATCCTACGCATACTAAAAACTTACGAAAAAGCTCATCCATCAACGCGACTAAAAAAGCGTTCGCGAAGCGGCCTAGTTTAAACATATGTAGGCCTATTGTATTTGTAAATAATGTAAATGTATTTTTAGACTTTGATAATATCTACCGCGTATCGTGTCTTTATTTCTCATTTTCTAAGGTTTTTGATCTACGAAGCAAATACAACAATTTGCTTACAACAAACAAGTGTAGCTGGCCACTCTGCCCAACCCAACCCAGTCCACCAGCTGTTACGTCACGTGACCGTCCGGTCAGTCAGCTGGTGAGAGTGGACGAGACGAGAGCGCGCGAGACGTTTTAAATAATAGAACAGTTGCTTTCTGTGCGTCGCACTGGGAACACGCTTGTAGTCTTGTGTTGCGCATGCGTGTTAGATCGGTTTCAGAAGACAATTCCAAGTGGTTTCGTTTACAACAAATAAGTGCGAGTGAGTGAGATACTTTTCGAACCGTTCGAATAATCACGTGACAACATTTCCGTAGGGATTTTGAAAATTTTCAATTAGTAATTTTTGTGTCCGATCTACACGTAATTTAGCGTGTTTACGTTTTGTTTTGTTAGTGTCTATAGTAATTGATTAACTCATTAGGCCTACATAACACCACCAAGAATAATAATCCTACTTCACCGTTGAGGATAAAGTGACCAACAACATGCTTCATAAATACATGTAAAGTGTTTTTAAATCGTCTGTAGGCCTATGACTTGTGTTTATAACCTATAATATTCCAAACATTAAGTGTATTAATTTCTGGGTGTGTTTTGACATAAACGAACATCTTAAAAGACTAATCGTTACTTAGAAAGTGATTCGGTTTATACGTAAGATAATGAACGTCACATCGCGATAACCCTTCTCTGGATACTATAAAACAGCTGTGTGAAGATGTCCGTGTTTAAAAGCCTGCCTCGTTTTAGTTCAATGTTTTTGAGATTGTTGATAACATGACGTAGACCTAGCCGGTGAAAATCTGTTTACTTTATTGTTTATAAGTGTGTGGTGATATTCAAATAGGTGTGTTTGTTGTGTGGATATACTGCTAGATTAGTGACTATGGTGGACTGCAAAGGATACGTCATTGTGACTCTCACCCTGGTAAGTACTAAGTACACATACATTACCAATTTCGGTACGGAGGCATTGAAAGAGAAAAGCTTAGTGTGTTGTAATAATTTGGAAACCATTTCCGAAATTGGATGAGCGAAATTTACAATGAGTTCTTTGGACTCTGCCACTAGGAAAAAATAGATTTAAAAAATACTGTTTTTTTGTGTGTAGGCCTAATGATTGGTTTTCGTGCTTTTCGGGATGAGTAAGAATGATTATTTCTCAACATGGATTCGAACCCACTTACCCCGCGCACCAACCCTAGCTAAGAGTCACCGTAGACGATATATTATGGATTAGGGTTGCACAATGTCAATTGACCGGTCAAATACTTTTGGTCAATTGACCAGTCAATTGACTTAAAGATAACATGTGTATATTGCATTTAAAACTTAAAATTATTTGAATTTTTATATTTGAATTTGAATTTTCATGTAAACGATAACATTTCTTTCTTTCTTTTTCAATTAAAATTGTTTTGATTAGGTAATATTTTATTTTCATTATTATTTATTATGAAGTTGTATTATGAATTATAGTAGACAAATAGAATATAATAGCTTCTGGGTAAGCTGAAGCTGAATCGGAGAAAGGGACTGATGACAGCATCGACGATGATGATGGCGATGATGATATGCCTTATAGCATTATAACAGCTTTTAAATAAAAAAGCTTTTGTCACCACAACATTAAAAAAATAATAATACTAATTATTTAATAAAATAAAATTTATGATTTTTTACATTTGACCGTCAATTGACCGTCAATTGACCAGTCGATTGACCAAATTTGAATTTGACCGGTCAAATCCCATCCCTATTATGGATGTAGGGTGGTTGTCATAATCACTAATGTTGTTAGTGATGTTGTTTTTTATCCTGCAAAATGAAACAACGGTAAGAATCACTCAGCGGACTTAATTTTTAGGTGGCGCATTCTAAACTTTCAACTATAGGCCTAATAATGTTATTGGTGTAATTACCAAAGGAGGTAGTGTAGAGGCGATGTCAATCGCCATATTGGCAATGATGTTAATGACATTGCCAGCGTGACGTCTTATTAATAAATAAAAAGTACGACGAAACTCCTTTTCGGTTGAAAGTCATGTATATTTGAAATAGAAGCGTCAAAGGCGTAGGTATTTTTTTTTTTTTTTGTATTTTGGAGTATTTTAGGTAGTGATTTTATTTTGCCCCCCCCCCCCCCCAAACCAAAGAAGTTCCGGCGTAGTTAGTAGTGTGCCACCTAAAAAATAATCAACAAACATTTATTACATCTATAATTAATTACAAATTGAGAAAGTTTTATGCCCTTTTTCACGGAAAACTGTAATCTATGATTACCCTAATCTGTACACTGGACCAAGGTCACTTACTACACAACAAATGCGAATTTTCGAGTCACACTTCCTGACTCTTCCTCAATCAGAGTGACGCCCCCCCCCCCCCCAGCCTAGAGTGAGAAGACCACGCGGTTAGCCTCTGATTGATGGAGAGTCAGGAAGTGTGACTCGAAAATTTGCATTTGTTGTATAGTAAGTGACCTTGGTCAATAAGCTTTCCGTTACCGTCTAATATGTAAGTGTTTGAGAGTTTGTGTTCGTGTATGACCACAAATCAAAAATCGAATGAGCTGACAAATCATACAAAATAGTAAAGCACAATCATAATAGGTGGGGAGTAAGTCAGATAGTTGGGAGTGTGACTGTGAGTTTAGTCGTGTGTCGTAATACACGTGAGTGGGCGTGCACGTGCCCTGCCACGTGCCCTCGGCAACGGACACGTCCGTGAGTGTGATAGGCGGTAGGCCTCACTCGTTGGAAAGTCGTGTGTTCATCAGTGCACATTGAGTGTGTGTGCGCGTGTGTCAGTCCATTGTGGCGTCCAGTAGTCTGCACGTGTCCTGCAAGGCCTCGGCCGATCCATTGGTGGCGTTTTATATTCAAATTGGGCTTTTTTTTATGCAAATAAAGTATTTTACTGGATTGTTTCTTGTTTGATATGGTTTTAGCTTGTGCAGCATGGGATTGAATAAACAGAAACGAACAACAACATGTACCACAGAAACAATAAAAAGTTATTGCATAAGAGAAGAAATCATTTAATGTTAGTGGTTAGTATGCTCACCTGTCAAACTGTCGGCAATCTTGAGAACTATTTTGGCTACAAATCTCTCCCATTTACTTAAAATGCAAACAAGAATTTCAAGATGGCTTCTAATTGTCACGGAAGTGGACCAATGAAGCCTACTATAGATGTTTAATATCTATGGGCCTCACTCTATAGCTGTTAATACTCGTAGGAAAGTCCGTGTGTTCATCAGTGAAAGCTGTCGCAGCTCCTGACCAAGCCGGTGTCGCCACTTCACTTCACAGTGAGACGTGATCGAGACCAGGCTCGAACCCAGGCCCTTGACCTTCCGTTCACTTTCCTCGGGCGCCCGAGTAGCTTCTTCCGCGGTTAGAGACAGTCGATTGATTAGAACGGCAGTGAAAACATAAATTTACGTACTTGGAGGCCTACTTATATCTTAAAAAAACTTTTTTTTATTATATTGAATTATTAAATACAATTAATATGTTTGTTCCTCGTACTTTAAATTCCAGGAATAATAGTAGTAAAATTATTCCAGGTAGAATAATTGTAAAGTTTCAATCAAATAGAATCCATTCAGTTTTACGGAAGTCGAAGCTAATAAACAACTAACAACTCAATTGATATTTGCTTTTATTTATCTTTAAGTCCCCCATTTGAAATATTTTCTGTAACATGAGTGGATCTCATAACTAAATACAGGAGATGGACGATCGCCCCTTCCCCATGACATTCCGATTTTGATTGCGTAGCCAATTATTAATTACTACCCTCCAGCTTTGGGCTTTGGAACTTGCAAATTCGCAATTTTTTTCGACCTTGGCCATACGGGTCACTGCTAACGGCTGTAACATTCAAACTTGCCCTGTAAGTAGGCCTACTGGTTTTGCAAAAATGACTACCCTCCACCCCTCCTCCCACCCCTAGATACACTACTGCAAGCACTACTGGTTCCAACTTCGTTTTCGTTTTAGGTTTATAATAATTATCTGAAAATCTTGAAAGAAACGTTAACTCCCATGAATCAGGGTTAGATCCGCCAGACAATGTATTTATATGAGTGGTTTCTGATAAGAAAAATTGAGCGTTGCCCAAAGTAAAATAGTTATATAGTCTGAATCTTTGAAGATAACATAGTTTTACTTTTTACGTTTGTCTTGATGGGGCGTGAAATTGAATTTGCCCAAGAAACTGAGAGCAATTAATTGTGCAGCACCGTAAATTAAAATATATCAGTACAGCTATGTCCATAATATACGATACGCTTCCAAGAGCAACACATTCGAGGTCAACCGAATCGATTATGTATAATAATGGTGTTTAAACTATTGTTGATGGCATCTTGTTATCATTAGCCTATTATCGCAGGAATGGCTTTAAAACATCTCGGATACGTTTCCATGGAAATAATTCAAGCACATCTTTCATTAGAATAATAGTGAACATATTATTATAATAATTTGCTTCTGGGAGGCCAATGTTCGTCTGGAATAATCTACTGCCGCATGAGTTTGCTGTCTTCATACTGTACATTGTGTCGTATTTTGTTACATAGCAGTTCGGGTGAGTAGGTGTCCATACAATATATTATTCAGCCAGCATTGCAGTGCATACTTGGACATGCAATGATTTTCTTATGATATGGAATACTGTCTTTTCGTTTGATATTAAACCCATTCGTGAGAGGTAATATTTGTTAACATTTAGTTATTTCTCATTTTATAATTGTAATTTAATGTCTCGGTTATTGGAGAAAGAGATTCCTGTGTTAGGGTACAGTACACAGCCCAGCTTCAATAGGTCTAATTACTTACACAATAACTAAAAATTCTTCAAGATGGCCCAAAGCACAAATTCTCGCAACCTGATTCGCCATAGCTGTAAATCGTATATATATATATTTTTTTTAATACGCACTGTTTTACAATCATTCATCGTTATCTGTATATCGTAGCTGGTTAATTTCGACGACGACGACGTGAGAAACTAGGGCGCTTCAACCGGTTAGGTCATACTGCGCCGCCTGTGATAATAAAAGTTGATGAGATGAGTAAATGGTGTGTTAAAAATAGATTAGATTGTTTTCTAAGTGTATATATAAGACTAGGAAAACGCCGAAAGTCGTTGTTGGATGAGCGTAATTGGTGCATTGAGCCGCCTTGTCTTATGTTAGATTAAACGAATTTTAAAAAAACGAAAAATTGTAATTTTTTTGTCAGAAATAATTCTTCGATTAACCTCAATTTCGGCATGAATCTATTGATTAATAAAATGAAGGTTCTATTAAAATTTAATTACGATCGGATTAACGATGTAGGTGGTAGAAAGTGAAGAACGTCTAAAATTAATAAAAAAACATCGAAAAATTGCAATTTTTATGAGAAATAATCTTGGATTGTGCTTAAATTTGACACATGTTTAGAGTTTCATATAAGAAAGGTCCCATACAAATTTAATTACGATCGGATTATGCATGAATTTCCAAAAAAATCGAAAAAAAATCGTAAAATTGCGATTTTCATGAGAAATAATTTTTCGATTGCGCTCAAAAACGTGGCAGTTCAAAGTTCAGAGATTTCGAAGGCCTCCAGAAAATTTCATCGCAATTGGAGTAGCGGTTTAGCCCGAATCGTGTTAACAAACACACAAAAATACAAACAGAAAAAAAAGAAAAAAAGAAAAAACATTCCGGATTTTTTTTTCCAGTGTAGTAAAATGGAATCTTCGCTTCGCTCATCAAAATAAATGATGATGACCATAGTAATAGCAAACTAAAAGTTATGTATGTGAATGAAAATAAATAAATTAAAGAAATGTGTTTGATGTGAATTAAATTTGGTCAAATTACTTTGGATTACTTTGGATGAGAAATTTAGAAAGTTTGTCGCCGTTATCATATGATCTAGAAACCCAAAGATATGAGCCCGGGGTAGAATTGGCCCAGAGCATGGCTCTGCTAATCGTAAAAGGCGATTCAAGAGGAAAAGTCCACCTCGCAAACATCAGCTAGTGAGAGCGGAGTATCTTACTCCCCGAAACTAGAGGCGAGCTCTGGCAATCGTCGTCGGGGACCTTGCCCCCTTCCCTTGACGACCCCCCGGCGACGATGACAATGACACAACGAACGATGACAAAGACAATGACGACCGCGACGTGAGAAATCCCCTTCCTCCCCTTTCCCGTGGCTAGTTCTGACCAGCATGGGCCCCTCCTCCTCCCACCCCCCTTAGGCTAGAGTGGTGCATTATGACCTAACGGTTGACTCGTCCTTAATCCAAATAAACTGACCAGCATAAAAAAAAAATAAAAAAAAAAACTGCGTGCGCAACACATCATATTTGGTACATTCTCCATATGATGTAGGACAGACAATAATCCTCTAAGAAATCCATGCCTATGTCAGGCAATGTGGCGTACGTGATTTTTGTCTTGTCATAACAGCATTCCAGACATTTTATTTTTAAATTGGCAGATTCCAATAACTGCCTGTATTTGTGTTTTGAGGTTGTCAGAATACGTCCGGTTCTCATTCATTCTTTTAAACCTCGCCCTAAACATGGGTGTGGATCAGTGACATACACACTGAAATAATTATACCTGCTACTAATAAACCAAACAAAAATGCTTTGTACATGAATAGAAAATGTAAGAAAAGACGGGAGCCGTTGCTCTGAAAGCTGAATGATTGGATGAGAGTCATCACCTTCATAGTCATAAGTATCCTTCCGAGAATTTTAGCTCGTAGGCCTACACTTTTCTTTTTTTCTTTACTCTTTGCATTTCAAAATATGTTTGACTCATTTCCGTCGATTTTACCATCTCTACGTCATAGTCATTGGTGACACGACCGGTGGTCAAAATATTATCTAATTACTCGTTATTTTGCTGCGTTTTGGTTTTATTGACTTTTGTGAAAGCTACATAGGAGTACATAGTATTATTACATAGTATCATCTTGTTAAAAGATTTGAGCCTCACCATTTTTGCCATTTTATATTATTCTGTAAAATAATGTGTGACAACTGACAGTAAAATAAAGCAATTTCCTTACTTATTCGGCTGAGCAAATCGATCAAATATTGGTTAAAAAATAGTCATCGGTGCCTTAGCAATATAATAAAAAGCTCAGACTCTGAAGAGTGTATAGAGCAAGTCTATGAACTAAGCAAACTTGATCTAGACTTATCTTAACATCTTAAATCGAGTTAATTGCGCCTTGCAACCAATGTTTTTCGTACGTACGATAGGCCTACCGGCATGCATGTGGTCACAATCCCTGGTCAAAGTCGCATCTCTTTCAAGTTGACATTGAGTTATCTTGGATCTGCCTGCATGCCGTAACGAAGACATAATGCCACCAATTACTGATCTACGCCTCATATATCTACGTGACAGACAGCCAGACAGACAGAATGGCTTCGTCGTTTATATAAAATACATTGTTTAATGTCCTTGAGTCTTAAAAATCGTGATTCTAGCGCTCTTCGATGACTTCGGCGCTGACAGGGTCGGCTCGGGCATCGGAGTTATCGACCTAGGAAAATCAGTGCTTTGACTGAGTGGGTAGACCCATTTAAATTAAATAATTTTACTTACGATGCAACCTAATTTTTCTTTTGGGGAGGGGGTCCAATGAAGAAGGGTTCGATTCCCGCTATAGACAGAAGTTTTTTTAACTTCTGATTTGGACTTATGTCCATCAGTTCTTGGGTTAGGAATTAGTAATGGTGACTTTGGAGCCGTCCAAGCAACGAGGCACATAATAAAGTTGTTCTTAACGGCCTTGTTGATTCTGGCGTCGATCCGCGGGTGTTCGCACTGTCCATACCACTGATTGCTATATTTCCTATTAAAATATCGATCTTTGGTTGGTCATCGCTCACTCGTCGATTGCGTCGGGGCCTACAAGGTTGGCTTAGTCGTTTTGGGCTGAAAATCAGTTATGTTAGGGCCTACTGAGTGGGTAGACTCTAAATGCGGATTTATTCATTTTTATGTACCTACTCCATTAAAATTATAACCGCACTGAAAACAAAACAAAATACAAATTTTGCACATGGCGGATAATCTGTCAATCAGATGTCCTCAAAATGGATTTCGAGTCTTCCAATTATTATTCATTTATCAATACTGAATCCATTACCATCCTCTTAGCAGTAGTTGTGCAATTAGTTACTATCGGGGTGATAATTGAAATGACACAATTTGTCGAGCCTGGAGACTGTGGTGTAACGAGTGGCCAACCACTACAGTATCCGCCATTACCGACAATCTATCCACTTCCGGTCTGGCCCAGGGTTCCCACCGGAAACCGCAGGAACCTCAAAGTCTAACCCTGATTACGAGTTCGTTGCTTAAATCTTGATTAATCCAATGCCTATTGCAGACAGTGGGGCAATGCCTTGTGAGGAGTTTGAACTTGAGTCTCTGGTTTCAAACACTTCATTCCTCCCCATCTGCGGGATAGAATTGGCCCAGAGCATGGCTCTGCTAATCGTAAAAGGCGATTCAAGAGAAAAAGTCCATCTCGCAAACATCAGCCAGTAAGCGGAGAGTATAATTACTCCCCGAAACTAGAGGCGCGTCGTCGGGGACCTTGCCCCCTTCTCTCGACGACCTCCCCGACGACGATAATGACAATGACACCACGAACGATGACAAAGACCATGGCGATCGCGACGTTTGAGAACCCCCCCCCCCTTCCTCCCCCTACCCGTGGCTGGTTCTGATCAACATGGGCTCCTCCTCTTTACATCCCTCAGGCTAGTGTGGCGCATTATGACCTAATGGTTGACGCGCCCTTAAATTCAATGAATCCCAAAAAATCCTACAATTCGATTCAATAATTAAAATTGTCATGTGATTATTAATTAATATTGGTCAATAATCGATTTTAAAATCCAATTTTTAAAAATGTAAAATTGCTCATCGTTCAATTCTTAGTTCTGCCACAAAGTATGATGTGTACATTTCTTCCTACGTGTTATTACGTTGTGTACTATTATGTAGGTACTAAATTTGATTTAGTTGTTTTCCTATGTACGGTAAATCAGATTTTATAACTGAAGAAAATAAACGCAATGAAGCTGATACCACTAAATAAAAGTATCCCTACGAAACTTACAAGCTACATAACTTACAGCTTGTACATCGGTAATCGGTCGATATAAAGTCGCTTTCAAATTTAAACCATACAAACCTCTTTGTTGCAGTATTTTGGCTATTTTATTGTGCTCGCTTGTGTGATGTAAGTATTATTTTAGTTATGATAACGAGGTGGTTTTACAATCACGTTAAAGGGCCATTCACAACTAACTTAGTAGCTAACTTAGCCTCTAACTTAAAGGTTTGTCTTATGGAAAACAACACGTCTGTTCATGACCAAAACTTAGCCTTTAACTTACACTTATCAGCAACCGAAAGTTTGCAAACTCCAAGGTTTTACTTAGCAGCTAACTTAACATTAAGCTTTTAACCAATCAGAGAGAGACTCGAGCCGACAATTTCCGGTCATATCCGATTGAAAACGTAAACAAACAGCAAAAATGGATCCCAAGGAACATCAGAGCTATTGTTCGATGAAAAGCTATTGAACGAATTCATGAAAAGGCCACTGCTATATGTAAAATCTTCGTCTTTATACAAAGATAAGAATATAAAAGAAAACATTTGGCTATCGATTGGGGCAGAAATGGCAACTGACCGTCAGTATTATTAACGTTTATTGCGGTACTAGGCCTAGCCCCCAGCTAGGGCTAGGCCATGTGAGGTTATGTAAGGCTTACGTCACGTTGTCTTAAATAAATACGTTTATTATTTTTACCATCAATTATTGTTTAATAAACTGTACAGTCTATAGCCAATCAATTCTATAATGCTACCTTAGTAGAGCTAGGCTAGGCCTACTTACTGAATGCTGAATGTTATTGTATGTCAAGCATTGGCGCGATAAAAGTAAACACTGCAAATCTGTGTTGTGATTGGTTTAAAAACACTCTATCATGCACGCCACCTAAAGTTAGAGGCGACGGTATGGCTGTAAAGCTCTCTACCACGAGCAACATCTAGGAGGCAGTGGCTGTTAAGTTAGCGGCCTAAATATCTATCATGAACAGCAACCTAAAGTTAGAGGCTAAGTTAGCTGCTAAGTTAGAGGCCTAAGTTGGTTATGAATGAGCCTATATTCGACAGCACATTATGCCATGGCTGGTAGTAGGTCATGTGATAATTCACAACTAAGTCAGAACACGTCTCATTTTTGAAATCTACATTCTGTCAAATAAAATGTTGAACTCTCAAATACCATTCGGACATAGTAGTAGCTGAACCAGAAATACTCGATTACATGAACGAGAAGAATGGATGAGCGTAGCGAAGACTTAAATTTGACTACCTTGAAAAAAATAGGTCGGAAATTTAAATTTTGTTTATGTTTTTGTCTGTTAGCTGTTTGGTACTCCAATCTTGATATAAATTTGTCAGGGAACTTCTGAACCGTGTTACCGGTACGAATTTATATACTATGAATTTTTGTACAATCTAAGATATAATCAAAATCGTACTTTAACATTTTCTCGATTTTGAACAATTTTTATACCAACAAACGGCTACTCTGATATTGATAAAATATTCTAAAGACTTTAAAAATCTCCGAGCTTATGCCAGGTTTTTGGTCACAATCACAGAAATATTTCTTATATGCACATCGCACCATTGTGAGTTGCGACCATATAAGCTCATCCATCAACGCGGCAAAAGAAGTGTTCGCGAAGCGGCCTAGTTTCTAGTTAAATAATGTTTGTTTTTAAGACTGTTAATCAGTTCCGGTCGGTAAACTGGTCTCTGATGCGAATCACATTTTCAACTGCACGTTTTTACTTCCCAAAATTAAAATTTTCGGTGTGTATCATGTTTATAAATATTGTGTTCTGTATAATCAGGTTGTAGAAATTGTGATTAGGTTGTATTGATTGGTTGATTGTCATGTTGGTGTTATGGATATCTCGATCTCGCTATAACGGCACAACCTAGTTTAATAACTATTCACGGAGTTAATGGAATCCACTTGCTCCATATTCTTATGTTCAAACTTCAACACCGACGTCAGGGCCTATAACCTTCTACCGACAGTGTTGGCTCGAGACTCTGATTCGGGAGGTCCCGGGTTCAAATCCCATCGAGACCGGAAATCCTGACTGAAGGTTTTTTTCGACCCTTCACATTATTGTCCTATCCGCAATATACCTAGTTAGTCACCTAAAGGGGCACACCGGTTAAATCTGATGTGTATACCCTACAGCGGGCATCCTACAAAAATGTATTTATTTATAACCTTCGTAAGGACGTAGCCGCTTATTATATGACCCCTCTCCCCCTCCCTCAACCAATGTGCGAGAACAGTGCAAATATTTGTATTTGATCAGTGTTGTACCTTAATTTCAATGTTTATAATATGCTTTCATTGGTGCACAACATGATGAACCGTTGTATAACCATTTCCCGCTACTTTGCTACAAAAGATGTTATAACAAAAATGCTTTACATTCAAATTAATTAGTTTATCTGATAACATTTATGGAAGGCAATATAAAAAGATAAAAAAATAACAAAATGTATTCAAACATTTTTTTAAATTACGTACTAGGTTTTTCAATTAAACGTATTTGTTACCACTTTTTATTGTTTTTTTAGCTCAATGAATGTTTTACGCGCATAACTTTTTTTAAATTTAATCAATGTGTAACATAACATGCTTGTCTAGGAATAACAGCAAATTGTTGCAATTTTTTGAAAAATAAATGTGTAAAAACTTCCACAGTTCAATGCAGAACACCACACGTCACTATACTTGTGGTGTTTCTTTACTAAATGATCTGTCTAACGTGTTAAGAATAAAAAAAATAAGTAAATAACCTAATTTCACCCAAAAGCGAACTTGAGTTTTTTCCTGCAATAACACATTCTGTTAGGCCTTCAAAATCAGATTTTTACGCAGAACGCCGAGGTAAAGTCTGGATCACTTAGAAGCTTTATCGTTTGTCCTATCGGGTTATGGCATGCACAGAATGTAAAAATTGCGCTATCAGAGCACATTTTCCAATAACTAGGAAAACGCGAAAGTCCCGCCGCGTTGTTGGATGAGCGTAATTGGTGCATTGAGCTGCCATGTGTTATGCGGATTTTCTGTTGTTCTGTGAAAAAATCATTACTAAGTTGAAGATTTTTTTAAAAATTGAATAAAATAAAATAAAAAAAGAACTTAAATTTTAATTTTTTTAAATTAATCGTAATAATTAAAAAAAAAGAAAAAATAGTAATATTGAAATTTCCATAAGAAATAATTATTCGATCGCGCTCAAATTTCACACGAATATATTAATTCATAAAATTAAGGTTTTGTAAAAAAATCATAATAATCGGATAAAGCATGTAGGTGTTATAAGTCGAAGAAATTTTTTAAAAATCGAAAAAAATCGTAAAATTGCGATTTTAATGAGAAATAATTTTTCGATTGCGCTCAAAAACGTGGCAGTTCTAAGTTCAGAGATTTCGAAGGCCTCCATAAAATTTCATCGCATTTGGAGTATCGGTTTAGCCGGAATCGTGTGGACAAACACACAAAAATACAAAAAAAAAAACATTCCGGATTTTTTTCTCCAGTGTAGTGAAATGGAATCTTCGCTTCGCTCGCTACGCTCATCCAATTGCTATATTTTGCTAGTAACTGACCGTAAATGTGCCACCAAGTTGTAGTTTCACATTCTTGCGTAGGGGGAAAATATTTGCAATGTTAATATCGACAAGCGCTCGTCCCTTATTAACTTCGTCCCAAAAATTCAAACTTTTTGGGTGAAAACTGGAGGTCTAGTGGTCTAGCTAGCTAGACTGTATGTAAAATTAGCTGGATTTCTGATCAAGCGAATTTTTAAATGGACATTTAACATTGTAAAAAAAGTTAGTCCTATAGCTCGAACACTTTAATTATTTATAGTGGAACGGAGTGAAATAACACAAGAGAGTAATTTAATAGAAGCAGAAATGGTTTTATTCTAGTTAATGTCAGCCATTGATATGCGAGAGAGTCAACGATCACCATTGGTTACCGTTCATAACAAATAAATGAAACATCGTCGACTTCTTTGGCTTCTTTGTATACGTCTTGTTTATCTTGAACTAGGAGGCAGTGAATTACTTGTGATGCCTCCAGTTGAACACATAACTTCTAATACGAACAACAGTCTTAAATTGCTACTTAACTTATCAGTGCGATCACCCTTCATAATTATCATCGACATCGACAACGATTATATTCACTTGATTGGTTGTAACCATAGAATACGTTTACTGTCCAAGACGTGAGTGGGTGTGTGAGTAGTTAGGAACAAGAACAACTTTTCCGACTACGTCATAGACTTCAGTTTACACCATGATAAAAATTCAATCGTTTTTTTTAATTCTAGGGCGTGACACGATAATATTATTAATCTTCTACCTTCAAACATCTCAGAAACTAGATGCAGCAACTGTTATTATTAGCCTATTACGTAAGAAGACCGACTCAAGGTCTTAAAATCATAAAATTGCGTGATCAAAACATGATGGGTTGTTTTAAACCCAGTTTCAGGGCGGCATTAATTTGTAATTCCTTTATGGCGGGACCGACGTTCACTCGCAATACTCCCGACTTCAACCGACAGCACGTCTATTTTCGTTTCTTTCATGTTATTGAATATTTCAATGAGCTTTGTTCGATTTTGGTTCAACAACTTTCAAGGTTTTGAGAGGTAGTGTTCACATTTTTCTAATTAATTTATCAGTAATCACACGACAATAATAACCGTTCAAGTTTAAAGACAAAATGTGTTTTTTCGTCCTGACGACGACAATAATGACAAAGACGACAGCGACGTGAGAACCCTGTGAGAATCGAGTGTATAGTTTGTTTTCAAATTTGGGTTTGATTCTTTTAATCAAAAACCTACCTTCACATATGTACGAAGATGTGGAGAGGATGATCTAATTTGTTTCTATTGCAATCAAAATATTCTTAAAATGTGCCTTGTTTCAATTTTTTCTTACTTCACTTTGTAATTTTTAATGATTTTATTTTTAAAAAGCAATTACACAATTTTGGCATTAAAAAAATCGCGATCCATCAAACACACAGTTCGGGAAACTTTGTAATCAATCAATGCATTGATAATTGTCGAATGAGACAAATAAATAGGTCTACCTGCAAGGTAAAATATTTCTACTAATATCTCTAATATTGCGTTCACCATCCAAAATGTAATATATAAACAGTGATAATATACAAGGTAAACTATAAAACATTTTGTTATTCACTCTGTGTTAATTTTCAGCACAGTTCATTAATAAACTGAGGCGTCAACTGTACTCATACGTGTACATGCTCACATAATAATATAAACAACTCATTCATCCACTGTATTCTATAACGTCATGCAGTTAGCTTTGTTTACCCACGTATCTCAGTGTTGTTTGGTTTGTATCTTCCACATAACATGCAATGACTTAGTAAAACCTACCTCGATTAGCTTGGTCATCGCTAAAGATGCGTTGTTTATTAAATTGTTTCTTCTTTAGACCGGTGACATAATATTAAAAAAATAGATTAATTTTTTCGTATTAACACAAAGTATTCACAAAGTAACACACTATTGGCAAACACAATTAGGCCTACACCAATTACTTTTGTAAAACAAAAATGATAAAATCACGGTAGGCCTATACGTTACACTTTAAAATAAAACTTTTCTTTGAAATATATTCAGATTTGTGCAGTGTATTGTGCTGGTGTATTGAGACGATTGGCTATAAAAAACACACGTACGCATCCTTGCTCGTCAAAACGATTGGTGGGACTGACTGGACTTTTGCTTTCGAAAACTTGTTTCTAGAATAATATATTTTCGGATTGGGTTGTTATTTCGGGATTGTTTTATGTCAACAACGCGTGGCCAACAGGCTTGGCTTTGTTGTGAGACGTAAACTAGACTATACGGAGCCGTTTCGAGTTCCGCGCAGTGTTGTAACACTTTACTGCAATTTGCCATTCGTAAATATAAAATTAATGAATATCGTATAAACGTATATTAATAATAATGTACTTTACAACAATACACTTGTGAGTAGGTAAAACGTATTCACTTAGGCGCCAACAGTAGGCCTAAAAGAAATGAAAACTCCCTGGGCGTATCCACAGTAACAAAATAAAGTGTTGGCAAAACATATTCACTAATCGTGCTAAATAGAAAGCAGCATTTATACATATTTTTGGAAGCACATTTAATTTCTGGATACAATTAAATATTATTAAATCCACCTACGGGAGTATTTCACGTCTTATAAAACGATAAATGACAAACATTTGCAGTGATTTTCACCAAGGCTTTAAAACTACGTTCCCAGGTAGGCCTATAGTTTTCTTAGTGTACCAGTAAAGAGTAATTATCTTTATTCGAACCTAGCGTCATTATTGTGCTAGGCTAGGTAATTCCATGGCTTTCTTCGATCGGTGTACTTGCAAGGATCTTATTACTTTCTTTCAAAGTATCTAAATGGGGGGGGGGGGGGGGGGAAGAACCATTTTTTATTGCTCGGGAGAACGCTTGTAAATACAATTTTTACTTTATGTTGTAAAATTCCGCATTTTTTAAGCATACACAAATACTTTATGTTGTAAAATTCCGCATTTTTTAAGCATACACAAATACAATTATTTTGCTGTGTTTAAATTGTAAATATAATTTAATTAATTCCCATGTAAAAACAGCGAATACAATATTAATGAAGAACTTCAAAGCAGATAATTGTTCATTTTGCAAAGTCGCTGGACACTTTCTTCTTTAATTTGCTGAACAAAGAAAATATCAATATTCTATCTCGGTTGATGAAGTTGTAATAACAAATTTCGTAATAGAATCAGTTCAATGCTCTTTTTTAAAATTCTTTACCAAGAAGGTGTTGGCTTTGTCGAAACTGAATTTTATTTTAATTGGGAATTTAATGTGTGAGATACTGTTTGAGCATACTACTTATAATACTTTGTTTATAAAATATAATAATATACTTAGAGATTTAAGTATAGAACCTAAACTTTCGTCTTCTTCACTTTTCCATTCCTAAACGCTGTAATCTCGATGGCTACGCCCTCCTTTATTCTCTGATGTTCAAACTAATTACTAGTTGTCCTCCTGTATTCTCGGAAATTATCTGCATCTTCACCGAAAATTATTTTTATTCATAGTTTTCGATTAATCTGTAGCCTATACTTGACTGCGAAATTATGAAATAGTAAAGGTCATAGGTGTTCTTTGTAATACGAGATGTATTTATAATTTACCGTTGCGGTCAACATTATTTTTGACTTAATTGTATGTTAGAGGCGGGTGTGGTCAAACCATTGATCACAGATTGTTGTCGCAACGACCACAAGAACTACAAATGCTTTACGTTTTTTTTAACAATATAAAAATTGACTTAATCCCCCCCCCCCCCCCGACAATGGTGCTCGGAATCTTCTCCGACTAAAACGTGTGCCTAGTTGGTCTGGAGGTGTAAAATAGTAAAATACATCCCGGGTTCGAATCCCGCTTCAGGGACAATATTTATTAATTTTATCTTCTGTTATTGACATGAATCAATCATCAATAGGCCTATATTGTTTGGGTTAGAAAAAAATTATTAAGTTCAGTTTTGAGTTCATCAACTCGGTTACCAAACATTTACAACAATAACCACATATTCTGAACAAGTGCAGGGGTATAATGATGAGTATGATATGAGTATGATATGAGTATGATAAATATGAGTATAATGATATACAACGGTGACCTGGAATCGTCTTAGCAACGAAACACGTAGTAAATTTTGTTTGTTTACTCCGAATTTGACTCTTATGATTCTGTCGTTTAGTTTGTTGCTATTTCCATGTCAAATACCAACTCCGATTGGCCATTATTCTATCGTCGATAAGTGTAAGTGCCGACCAGGCTGACTCGGTCCGGTTTGAATTTAGGGCCCCGCTACAAATTAGTAATTGTGCGGTTGTGCCCGAGTGGGTTCAGTTTAAATAAATACTCAAGTAATAGTTTTAAAATTTTCGAGTGTAATAATTATTGTAAATTTAGAGCTCGGGACTTTACAGCATTCATCGAGCATCATGCTGATTACCATTCGATTCGAGTAGCCATCAAAATATCGACTTTCTATATAGTCAAGGCTATAGCTAGTGTTTCTTAACCAGATAATACTTGTTATGCCCACATGTATTTTTAGCTCAAGTTACACTAACGTATTCTAGCAATTACATGGAATGTAGCTGGTACAGTTTACAAACTGTCTGGCCGAATCCATATTTACTTGAAATGCGATGTTGCTAATAATTGTTGGTTTCCTGAATAATATAAGGTATATTTTCCGTCGACCAACTCCATATAATTACGTCTGAATGTCATGCGGATGCATGCAAATTAAGTCTGCTGTTTTTGACACGATTTTTTAAAAAATGTTTGTTTTAAACAATCATCAACAAATCAATTTTGATAATCATCGTTTTCAGAAGAGTTTACTTCAAATAAAATATAATAAATAGATTTACAAATTAAAAAAAAATTTTTTGCATTATTTTGTGTCAATAAACAAGAAAGCAATTTTTGGATGAGCGTAGCGAGCGAAGCGAAGATTCCATTTCACTACACTGGAGAAAAAAAATCCGGAATGTTTTTTTTTTCTGTATTTTTGTCTGTCTGTTAACACGATTCCGGCTAAACCGATATTCCGATTGCGATGAAATTTTATGGAGGCCTTCGAAATCTCTGAACTTAGAACTGCCACGTTTTTGAGCGCAATCGGGAATTTTTTTCTCATAAAAAACGCAATTTTACGATTTTTTTTCGATTTTTAAAGAATTTCTTCGACTTATAACACCTACATGCTTTATCCGATTGTAATGATTTTTTCACAGAACCTTAATTTTATGAATTTAATATATCGTATGAAATTTGAGCGCAATCGAATAATTATTTCTTGTGAAAATCAAAATTTACAGTTTTTTTCTTTTTTTAAACTAGGAAAACGCTTAAGTCCCGCTGCGTTGTTGGATGAGCGTAATTGGTGAATTGAGCTGCCATGTGTTTTGCGGATTTTCTGTTGTTCTGTGAAAAAATCAGAACTTTGTTGAAATTTTTTTTAATTAAATCAAATTAAATAAAAAATTAACTTATTTTTTATAATTAATCGTAATTTTAAAAAGGAAAAAATCGTAATATTGAAATTTTCATAAGAAAATATTATTCGATTACGCACAAATTTACACGAATATATCAATTCATAAAATTAAGGTTCTGTGAAAAAATCATTACAATCGGATAAAGCATGTAGGGTTATAAGTCGAAGAAATTTTTTAAAAAACAAAAAAATCGTAAATTTGCGATTTTCATGAGAAATAATTTTTCGATTGCGCTCAAAAACGTGGCAGTTCTTAGTTCAGAGATTTCGAAGGCCTCCATAAAATTTCATCGCAATCGGAGTATCGGTTTAGCCGGAATTGTGTTAACAGACAGACAAAAATACAGAAAGAAAGAAAGAAAAAAAAAAACATTCCGGATTTTTTTCTCCAGTGTAGTGAAATGGAATCTTCGCTTCGCTCGCTAAGCTCATCCAACAATTCTTTGACTAATGACACCTACATGCTTTATTCTATTGTAATGATTTTTTCACAGATCCATAATTTTATGAATTGATATATTCGTGTAAAATTTGAGCGCAAACGATTAATTATTTTTTATGAAAATCGCAATTTTACGATTTTTTCTTTTTTTAAATTACGATTAATAAAAAACAAAAAAATAAAGTTAATTTTTTATTTTATTTAATTTAATTTAAAAAATTTCTTCGGCTTAGTGATATATTTTCACAGAACAACAGAAAATCCGCATAACACATGGCAGCTGAATGCACCAATTACGCTCATCCAACAACGCGGCGGGACTTAAGCGTTTTCCTAGTGATAAACAACATCCTATTACATTAAAATACTTACCGAGGCATGGACATGTTGGGATTTAGGAATTTAAGTTCGGGGAGGAGACTGCAGCTTACTATAAGTTCAACTCACTACGCCCATCATTAAACAGTCTTATATTAAAAACAGAATTGATTCAAATATAAAACCCTATTTTCGTAAACTGTATCTTCTTTTACCCCGTCTGGGCCCGGTGTAGAATTGGCCCAGAGCATGGCTCTGCTAATCGTACAAGGCGATTCACGATACAAGAGAAAAAGTCCACCTCGCAAACATCAGCTAGTATCGGGGAGTATATTACTCCCCAAAACTAAAGACAAGCTCTGGCAATCGTCTTCGGGGACACCTCCCCTTTCCCATGACGACCTCCCCGACGACGATGACAATGACATAACGAACTATGACAAAGACGGTGACAATCGCGACGTGAGACCCCCTTTCCTCCCCCTACCCGTGGCTGGTTCTGACCCGCATGGGCCCCTCCTCCCTATATCCCCTAGGCTAGAGTGACGCATTATGACTAACGGTTGACGCGCCCTTAAATTTAATGAATAAAAAACATAGCCTCACATTCACCTAAAAATTGTACCTTATTTTACCTTGACAATAATAAAACATAATCGCACTGATTTTCACAACTATGTCTACCAAGAATTATGTTAATTTGCGTCGAGCTGGTACAGCTACTTTAGAGTCACGTTTCTATTATACAATATTAATTATTGTTTATTATCGCCTTGTTGTTGGTCCTGGGTTTCTTGGAAGTGTTTGCATAAGAAGGCGGAGCAGTCTTCGCTAGCCGTGACTGCTCAATGCAACGCCCGTAGCTGCCGAAACGTTTGGGAAACATCAGTTATGTCACATTCATTGAGAAAGTAGGTGATTTAATGGGCTATATAACCTTACGGTGTTTGTGTGTGGGAGCATAGGATGTAAAGCCATTACGGTGTAGCTACTTGGCATTGACATCAATCTGTCAATCGATTCACATTATTGGATTAAATTGTTGAGCGAATACCGCTTACCTGTGTGTGACATGTCATATTTATCAGTAAAATTAAGGTCTATTTTGCACACTAATATTTTTTTTATGTAGAATGACAAAAGAAAAACACGTAAAAGCTTAGGTAAAAAAAAGGTAAAGAGAATAAATAAAAATCCTTCCCCTTCAACGCTACAGTAAAAGAAAAAAAAGCGTAAGTCAATATTTTCCTTTTTTGGTTTGATTATGCACTTTTGCATCTATAGTCTTGCTATATTTTTTGAAATGGTCTAATGAGCCCTTGTACAAAAATGTGAAGAAAGCATCCCAGATAATTATTGACCGATTGAAGTTTGTGTAGTTTTCCTTAAAAAAATCGTAAAAATCGTTATAGAGCAAACAAACAAACAAGAAAACGGTTAATATTTATTGTGTGGGAACAGTAATTTTTAATTGCCAGATAACGCTGCAAGAAAATAATTGATTCGTTTCTGACATTTCTCAAGTGATCAGCAACATGTTTTAAACTACTTTTGCTTGAAAGTTCGAAACGTATAGTTTCCGTGGGGCGTGGGTTCGAATCCCGACCGAAGGTTAAATGTAAACAACTATCATTCATCCACCTCATCCAATATTGTCATTATTCCGACGACTAGGACGTATCGATTCTACCTCAGGCATGATGGCAGAGAGTTAAAAAGTGTGTAAACTATGATTGGAGGTGACGAAACGAGCGATGAAGCGATTAAAGGTCCCGAAAATCACGGAAGACTGGATTTTGATCCGGGATTTCCCTGGCAGACAGTCCGCTGTACGTGCTAGAATGTTATGTGGTTAACAATGTATCTCTCTCTCTCTCTCTCTCTCTCTCTCTCTCTCTCTCTCTCTCTCTCTCTCTCTCTTACTCTCTCTCACTCGCACATTCTCGCTCTCTTTACAACAGACACCGTGACGCCATAAGACATGGCGGCAAGAACGTATTTATTTAGTTATGTGACTGAGTGCATGGTTAGGCTCTAAATACATTTTTTTAAATTTCTATTTATTTATTTAACATTGGCGGAATGTTGTTTTGTTATTTCATTCGTGAGTAAATAGTTGGATGAGCGAAGCTAGGACTTCAATTTCACTGACCCCCCCCCCCCCCAAAAAAAAAAAATAGTTTTTTTTTTTGCATTTTGAATTTCGTGCTTTACCGGGCAAACGACATATGCGATCTTGATGAAAATTTGAGTGAACCTTCGAAATCTCTGAACTTAGACTTGCCACGTTTTTTTGGTGCAATCGATCAAATATTTCTTATGATTATCGTTCTGTTACGATTTTTTTCGATTTTTAATGAGATATTTTCGTGATATTTGGCAAACGGCTACTCCGATCTTGATGAAACTTTATGCGGACGTTTAAAATCACTGACATTTTATATGTTATGATTTTTTAGACATTTGAAGAAATATTTCTCATAGAAATCGTATCTTAACGATTTTCCCCCCGGTTTTTATTACGATATTTTCGTGATATTTGGGCCGATTCTGATCAAACGGGTTGGGCTACAATGTTCATATTTTACATTGACATAAAGATTATGGTGATGTAGTGCCTTTTCAAAGAAAAAGTGAAAACGTTGATCAAAATTCATAGAAATAAATGTTTTAATATAAGCCATTTACAGGTGTATAATTAACAAGTAATATTAAGTTACTATAGAAAAAGTAATGAGATCCCACATAAAAACGTAATCATTGGACAGAAATATTCAAAAAAGCTCATCCATCAACGCGACTAGAGAAAGCGTTCTCGAAGCGGCCTTGTATAATATAATAATCAGTATTGTTTAAAAATAAAATATACATTTAAGTAAGACAATCTCAAATTTATTTATTGCCACAAACAACAGAGCAAGCTCCACAAGTGCGATAAAGGCTTTTAATTAAATATTAATTTGCACCAAATAAACATGATATAAAAAATCAAACAGCATCTAAATACGTAAATTCAGATGCACAAAAGAACATTATACTGAACGAAATCCAAATAGAAAACTATGACGATTTACAATATTATACATCGTCAAGAATATTTGAAGATAAACTTTATAAAACATTGACAATTTAGATGATTTGTGTCAATATCTGGATAGATGACAGCTAATTGGTTATACGTATGTTGGATCCTGTTAACAGGCGAATTTCTAAAAATGTCTAGTCTGCTTCTTGGCAGATGGAAATTCTCTGTAGGTTTCGTGTTGGTCTTGCAGGAACGTGAAAATTTACTTGATCGAGAAGCTGAGAGTCAAAATAATCATGCAGACCATCTTACGACCACTATTACATTTACATCTTGTATAATGCGGGTTATAGTTCTGCCAAAACCACATCATCACTCTCCTAAAAGACCCTTTACACGAGCAATTAATTGCTAGCAATGCATTGCCGCAATTAATTGACTCCAAGTTGGATACACACATTTCCTATAACGCATTTACACGCCTTCTGAAAAATTGCTAGCAATAATTGCCAAAAGAAGGACTCTGTTCAATTTTTCAGCAATCATTGCTGGCAATTAATTGCTTGTGTAAAGGGTCTTTTAATCACTTTTTCGACGTTTTGCAGTTTCTTGACTTACGACTAAAAAACTGTAATTTTGCGTGGTTTTAAAGTTAATGGGGTGGGTATATTTACCTTTTAGTTACCCATTGGTTTCGGCCCCCGTCTAACTAGCAGCATTCGGTTTGTATTGGTTTATTGGGATTAAGGACGATTCAACCGTTAAGTTATAATGCGCTACTCTAGCCTAGCAATGTGGGGAGGAGGGGCCCATGCTGGTCAGTACCAGCCACGGGTATGGGGAGGAAAGGGGGATTCTCACGTCGCGGTCGTCATCGTCTTTGTCATCGTTTATTATGCAAATGTGCATGTCATTGTCATCGTCGTCGAGGAAGTCGTCAAGGAAAAGGGGAAGTGTCCTCGACGACGATTGCCAGAGCTCGCCTCTATTTCCGGAGAGTAATATACTCTCCTTTACTAGCTGATATTTGCGAGGTGGTCTTTTTCTCTTGAATCGCCTTTTACGTCTTTTACTCGGGGCCAATTCTACCCCGGGCCCAGACGGCGGTTTGTGCATTGAAATAGTCGCATACTATGGCTCTATATCCTTCCAACGAATATTTTGCTGCAAATTAAAAAAAACTGTCTAGACCCGGGAGGACAAAATTGTCAATGTTTTGTTTTGATTGTCACGTAGACATTGCGCATGCGTCCGTGTAGCCGCGCGCGTACGTGCGCCACAGCCTTGTCAATGATTCATAATGCGCAGGGCTTTCCGTCGCGGAACCGTAGTCTATAATCACGTCTAGGGGGCGGGGGCACCGTGACCTTACTCAAACACCTGTGTCGGATCAATTCCGGGGATTCACTGATGACTTCTCTGGAATCCTTCTTCCCGTGGGGCCCGGGATAGAATTTGGTCTAGACTCTAGAATGAAAGAGAAAAAATGTCCATCTCTCAACATCAGCTAGTTAGTACCTCTCGATTTGGTTAGTCATGAAACGCTCTCGTAAGTGAAATTGTTAATATTTAATACAATTCAGAAGTCCCGATTGCGATTTTTTTTAAACTTCTGAATTGTTTTAAAAATTATCAGCTAGTATATTTCTCCCCGAAACTAGAGGCGAACTCTAGCCGGCGACGTGAGAAACTTCCCCCTTGCCCGTGACTGGTTCTGTTCAGCAGGGTGGTGTCCTGCAGGCTAGAGTGGCGCATTATGACCTAACGGTTGACGCGCCCTCGAATCAAAATAAACATTTATGATTGAATAACTTCTATGGAAGAATACCGGTAGTTACTTGTGTGTTACTCGTGTGCATGTTTTTGTTGGTTCGTGTTCGGTATTTCCGTCGGTACCAGATTTTTTACTATACATGACGATAAGTGAACTGTACATGATTAATACAAGTGTTAAGTTCTGGGAATCGAACCTGAAAATAATTCGGGGTCAAGTTAACATTTTGTATTTGATTTCGTGGTTTAAAAAACTATATTTATCGTAAAATTACATTTTATTACAGTGCACAAAAATAAAAATACAAATTAACTTTTGAATTTGAATCTTCATAACATTTTGTGTTTTGTCGTGAAAGTTTGTCACGTCTTGAGATTGAACCCAGGGCAGTTTTGGTAAAGGATCTAAATTCACATTCATCTATTAATCAATTTTTTAACGTAACGTTCTTCTTACTAATTGACCTATTGATGCAACAGAAATCAGGTCATATCTATCATAAGCAACAAATTATGTTTGTTTTTTTACTCCAGGCGAGAGGTGATAGAAGGGCGTTTGCAGGGGAGGGGGAGGGCAAGGGAGGCACTTGCCCCCCTGGAATCCACTATAAAGCATTTTTATTAATACTAATATAACTGTTTACGATCGAAATACGGTTTTCTTTACATTTCTACTAAACATTAAATATGATAATATATTCGGCGGATGGAACATGATCAATCTCGTCAGAGCATTAGCGTTTTCTAGTTTCGTGTATCGACTGCAAAAAATTACATTACTTTGGTATTGCATTCAGCCCTCAACTTTTTTCTAAATCGCACCAAATGCACTCTAAAAACCTTATTTTCGAAAAAATTCGCCTGGGAAGTTATTGTTGGGGAGCTCTGCCCCTCAAGCCTCCCATATTTGTCTCACGAATGTTCAAATTATAATTTTTTGCCTTCCCCCCTGTCAAAATTTCCGTGGACGCTCTTGCACTGATAGATGAGGATGAAACACAAAACAAGGGTGATGCCTTATACGGAATTCAAATCCTCTCTTTCCAAGGTTGCCCAAATCGTATGAATCACCGCGACCGGAAACAGCTGTTACTAAATTATAGAACGCTAAGTCCCGCCGCGTGTTGGATGAGCGTAATTGGTGCATTGAGTTGCATGGTGTTATGCGGATTATCTGTTCTTTACCAAAAAACAACATAATAAACTTTAAATGTTATTACCTCAAACTTTTATTCTAGCCATTTGCTAACAATTGTCCCTACTTCTTCTACAGTTTTTAAGATTGAAAGGATAATTTCTTTTAATGTGCTCACAATCTATTCTGACAAATTCACCGGACACTTTTTTGATGACATTTATAGTTTTCATTAAAATATGGGAAATAGGTTTTTTTCAACAAAAACATACATTTTCAACAATGCAAAGGAAAAAATCATATTCTCAAACAAAACAAAAATTATAAAATCCGTCTGACTAAATGTTTAGATGTATTGTTTTTTAATCTTAAACACCTTTCATTGAAAAAAAAATGAAAATTGTAAAAGCCTTAGCATTATCCCAGCACCCATAGCAAAATGTAAATTGCAATTATTAAGAGAAATAATTGTTTGATTGCGCTCAAATTTCACACGATAATAATAATTCATAAAATTAAGGTTCTGTGAAAATAGCATAACAATCGGATAAGCATGTAGGTGTTATAAGTCGAAGAATGTTTTAAAAATTTACAAAATCGTAAAATTGCAATTTTCATAAGAAATAATTTTTCGATTGTGCTCAATTACACACGAATATATTAATTCATAATATTAAGGTTCTTTGAAAAAATCATAACAATCGGATAAAGCATGTAGGTGTTACAAGTCGAAGAATTTAAAAAAAAATCGTAAATAAATCGTAAAACTGCGATTTTCACGAGAATAATTTTTTGATCGATTTTTCGAATCGTGCAATTCTAAGTTCAGAGATTTCGAAGGCCTCCAGAAAATTTCATCGCAATTGGAGTGTCGGTTTAGCCGGAATCGTGCTAACGAACAGACAAAAATACAAAAAAAAAGAAAGAATAAAAAACATTCCGGATTTTTTTCTTCAGTGTAGTGAAATGGAATCTTCGCTTCGCTCATCAACTATTTATATTGTTGTTTTATACGAGGAAATCGATGAAATATTCGTCTGCAACCGACAATAAAGTATTTTCGCGTCACTCAACAGCATAGCCTACCATTATACAACTTGTAGCTCTACATTTGGTATTAACAATTCAAACCAACTTTCACGTTCACGGATGTTTTCAACTATTTCAAGTTCAACCATCACGTTGCGCGGACGAAGCGCAACCGGATCCGGAAATGAACGACTGCTCACGAGCTCATGTGAAGTACGATCATATATGCGTACATACATCTCAACACTTTTTATGTAACCACCGTGTGAAATACTAGTTTTTATAACAGTTGCAGTAGTGCAATGATAGTTGTGACGTCATACAAGGTTGCGACAGTCTTGCATTATGTCTACTTGGTTAGAAGATTACGTAGGTCAAGGGTTTATGCCGGGGAAAGGCAAACTTAATTGTTTTGTAGCTTTAATTTTTATTTTACGATTGTTAATTGTACGAATTAGCATTTCATACACATGATCTAACAATATCTCTATCATGTTTCCCACACAACGATTCACAAATGTTTATTAAACACGGGGATCCACACTTGATGTTATGTTATAAGTTAGTTTGCACCATTGGATTTTACACAGAATGTTGCCAAGCATACCCCTTATCCCTATGATAGTACATTTCTCAATTTCATTGGTCTGGAATCACTTCCGCAGGTGTAAATGATTGAAATCAATCCAAAAATGATAAAAATATATCTCAGACGGGTATCGAACTCGGTTCTTCCAGTTGAGAATGTGCACCAACAAAATTAAATTAACCGTCTAGGTAATAGCTTAGGGGTAAGGCACCCGACCGGCAAGTGGGATCCCGGGTTCAATACCCGGCTGAGATATATTTTTTGAAATTTTTGGATTGATTTCCGTAATGATATACTTTCTAAATTTCTCTTTCAAATTTATTTAACAAAATTTATTTCACATGAATATCATAGGGTATACATTTCTTTTATTTATTTATTTGCATTCAAATAAATAATTTTTGTTTTGCTATTACTATCATCACCATAATTTTTCTTTTCTTAGGGTAATAAACTAAGAAAACAATATAATCATCAAACACTCATTTAATTTACTTACAATATCGCAGGCGGTTCAATATGACCAAACCGGTTGAAGCGCCCTCGTTTCTAACGACGTCGTAGTTCATATTATTTACAATTAGCAATTAATGGATATCTGACTTCAGTCATGAAAATCTTGCTTCCAAAACATCTCTCCAACATTAGCTTGGTAAAGTACCACCAATTTATCTCTATTTTGGCACATTTACTGAGAATTATAAAAATAATAGTAGGCTGCTACTATGACAATGTACTCTGATCGAGTCAACCGATCCTTCTTTAACAACCTACTTAAAATAAATCTTTAGGGTGAAAATTAGTGGAGCGTTACAAAATAATGCCTGGTTTGCTAGAGCTCGTCCAGCAGTCTTTAAGTTTTGTTATAAGGGTAACCATATTCTTAAAAAAAAAAAAAAAAAAAACGGGTCAAAACCAACACTAGGCACTGTAGCGGCGAAGCGCGGGGGGTTTGGGGGGCAAGGCCCCCCCAAATTGTCCGCAAGTTTAAAAAAAGGTATTTTAGTCACTTTTGATTGCTTTGAAAGTAAATATGAAGAATAATAAAATATGAAATAACATAATCGTTTTCGATGTAGGATGCCCCATAAAATTTTTATAATATTTTTTGAGTAATATGAATATTAATTAAAATATATGTGAGCATACATTTTATAGGAAGCCTAACCTAGAACGGCACTTTGCGCCCAAAGATACTTAGATTTTTTTCCCGAAATGAGGAGATTATAATTCTTGTGTCAAATCCGGGACAAAAAGGTGTCCCGAAAGCACATTTTGGGACACCGGTAAGAGAAGTAGAATTCCGCGACAATCCCGGTTTTCCGTTACGCATGTAGCGAAATAATATGACAGAATGTTGCGCATTATGCAACAAAAATACATTTTATATCTGATTTACCATTGTTGTCACATTTATAATAGAGATCTTGTCACTTACCTCGCAGTCGCATTACATCATCATCTCCCCCACCCCCTCCCTCGCCACAATCAAAACACAAGATCCAAACCATGCGGTATAATGTTATAATGATGATAATGCCATGTCCTTGAATGGCACTTACACATGGCGACACTGATTCGTCCAAATACGTAACTTACAAAAATTGAAATTGCTTTGACATTCATAAGGTCGTACTTTATGTAGACACATCAATTAGCTAGACAATTAAAAATATTGCGGATTAATTCTGTTGGTGGTTAAACCCCAGATTTAAAACGTGACAAAATTCAAGTGGTTGAGGTGTAAGATTATGTTTTAAGAGGATGTTTTTATGGGAATCCCGGTTGGTTATGGAACGTGTTGCGTGTTTTTTTACGCACGTGCCGGTTTCAAACTTGTTGGACTTGCGTAAAAACTTTGTTCGACTGGGACCGGATGTATAGTTTAAAAGGATCCCTAGAGACCTTAATATGATTTCTAAAAAACGCAGTAAAGTCTTATGAAAAGTTAGTAAAATGAAAGAGGTATTTAAAAATATATATTTTTGAAGGTAGGCCTACATAACTTTAGAATTAACAATATTCAAATATCCCGAATCAATCCAGCTAGTTCAAAATTGAATTTTGAGCAGCGGTTTTTTGTATATTGTTTCTACATTCCTTTATCTACAAACCTAAAAATAAGGATGAATGGTTTTCTATAGTTTCTTGCGTTTCCCGATTTTTTCGCCTGCCGGTACAATTTTAAATTTTGTACCTTTTAACGAAAAAATCGCGCCACACCAGAAACTACATACAACTAGTTTCTCTTGTATTTAGATTGCAGATAAAGGAGTGTAGAAACAATGTACAAAAACCGCTGCTCAAAATTCAATTTTGAACTAGCTGGATTGATTCGGCCAATTAGAATATAATTGTTGATTATGAGGTTATGTCCCGTCATTTTTTTTTAATGCTCATTTTTAAGTCCCTCTTTCATTCCACTAACTTTTTAGACGTCTTTACTGCATTCTTTAGAAACCATATTTAGGTCTAGAGATTCCCCTTATATTGGTTTAGCTGGAGACAGTGCAATATAGTATTGATGTGTTGTATGTTGTATGATACATGACAAATTTTCTTCTCTTCGTCTAATTTACGAGGTATGGTTATGGCGCCGCAAATTTTTTTTAAAGTTTTGTAACAACATTAATTAAAACATTAATAATTAAATCATGGAGCTATATTTAATGTTAATTGTGTTACAAACATATAGATTTTGCGTTGTGATTTTTTTCTCCGGTGAAAATAATTAGTTTCATTTTGCAAATTAGCTTAAAATCGGTCACTTGCAATGAAAATGTGCAATATTGTAAATTTTTGCTACGGAAATTTACCACCATTGCCAGTAAAATTATATTTTATATTTCGTTGCATCAGATTGGCAAATAGCAATATAACATGTAAACAATGTAGCAATATTTCAAACCAATATATGTTTTTAAACAAGTCTTGTACGTGGATACAACTCTTTTTTTTTTACTAAACAACAATGTTCTCAGAAATCAAAAGCTATTTACGTCATCAGTTTTAATACTAACAAATATGTTACACATATAATACAGTCATAAATTGACACATTTCGTATACTCTAATCTAATTCGTGTTCTTTCAGGTTTGCTTTGCCGCCGCGTGGCCGCAGCAGCGAAGCACCCTGGCGACCAATCGCAACCAAGATGACTTGGATCGTAAGTTCAAACTGTTACTAAATGCGCATGCGCATTGCACACATGAAGTCGAAATGCTAGTCACGTATACTTTTACTTTAGTCTACCAATTATGTTTCTCGTGTCAGGGGCAAATTTGGGCCCTGGTTTATTGGTGGGGAGGGGTTGGGGACGGTCATTAGGCGATTTTTATGACACTGGCAATTGTTCAAAGAGAGGGGAAGAAATATCAGGGGTGGTCCCAGCCATTTACATTACATTTCCATTGTACCCTCATTTATGAAACGAACATTGTAAGCTTCACGTATTTGAGTATTACGCCACCTAAATATGATCTTTTAAAGACAATAGTGTGCAAACTTCTTGTTTCAATGGAGCTATTCAAAAACACTGCGGAACTTAGGCTTATTGTTCAATTTTTAACAGTTATTTTTTATATTGCCCAACTGAACTCTTATCATGGGACTTTTCCTCCTATATCGCCGATGCTTGGTAGTGGTGGGGGTAGAATGAATGCGCGGTAAAAGGAATGTCGCCTTTGAGTATGAAAGAGAAATATCTTTTACCAACGCAAGCAAAAATTATCTGTGCTAGATCACAGAGTTCCTCCGTGTGCTAGATCCACGTGAGCTAGCGTGAATAGAATTGACAAAAGTTGTTATGTTGGGGAAACAATTTCGAGCCACCTGCATTCTTTCTTTGGGACCACATATAATTGTAGGTGATTCTTCTCATTTTAATATTTCATTCCTTTTGCAACATTTTTGCAATTCTTCTCCTAATAATGTATCGTTACAGGTGTCGTATGGGGTAGTGAAGTGGCAACGAACATAAAGTCAATCTCGACTCCTGCAAACAGTCCGAACATCCCACGACCTAGTGCCACTAAGTCCAACACTCTACGATCTCAACGTCTCCAAGCAGCAAGCCTCCAACCGAGGAGGCTGGGCAACGAAACAATATCACAACAACCACAACAACAACATCGTGCCAAGAGTCAATCAGGGCGGACGAGTCCAGTCTCCTCACAACACCGACGGAGAAACAATACGAGTGAAGAGTCGACGAGTCAGAGGGCGGTGAGTGCCAGAGCCATCTCTAGTCACCAACAAGATGGCGGACGTCCGTCGTTTCAGCCGCGAGCGCACCAAGCGCCCGAGAACCGCACTAAAGTGATCGAGCAGGCGGTGGAGGGGACGAGAACACAGTCTGGTGGCAGCGGAAGGAGGACGACCACCGCGCGGGGGGTGACGGGTAACGCGTCGATGGAGGCGGCGGAGGAGCCTGTAGGGAGAAACAACATATCCAGGTATAGCATACATGCGATGTATGAGGTCATAAGTGGGTATTACACTGGGCTCGCCGCCAACTGGCTACAGTTTTTGTTTGGGTTTTTGTGATACTGAGAATGTGCACATTTGTGGTTACTGATTGATTGATTGATTGGTTATTGCTTAACGTCTCATATTTATGCACTTTGGCTAATCGAGACGATGAGTGGTGATAGATGAGGATGAAGTATGAACAGAAGGGAGGAGGGGAAACCCGGTACCGGCACGTAGCCTACTCCTTTCGAAAAGTACCAAGGGGACCAACGGCTTAACGTCCTATCCGAAAGGAGGGTGTAACTTTGACAGTCATATAGGTCCCTCCACTAACCCGTACTGCCGAGCAGACGTCGAGGAGAACGAAGCCGTTACACTAGCTTTCGAACCCTCCATCTGCTCTAACCAGCGGTATACGTGAGTTTCAGGGCAAAGCGGTCACCCACTCTACCCATGACCCCGCCCGATTCTGCTTAACTTCGGTGTTCGAGTGGGAACCTTTTAAACGAGCTCGGCTAAACCGCTGGCTTTGTTCTGGTTACGATCAGAAGTGAGTAGAATGAATGTGCGCATACTCAGTACCATAAAAACCCAACAAAAAACTCCGGCCCCAGTGTAATACCCCTTTTAGGAAATTAAAAGAGTCCATTATACATTATCCCGGCATTTGGAGGGCTCATAAGAGGTAAATGTCACCTTGAGAAATTTGTCAACCCGTTAGAGATTGAACCTAATTTTTTTTCTAAGGTAAAGTTAGGCCCAACGTTGTTCTGAATTTGTTCCGCTTTCATTGTCCATTTCTGACAGGTTTATTAGCTTGACAATAGATTTGGCGACACCTTACCATCGTTGAACAGTTGAACTCTTCAAAATGATAGGGTCGAGTTTAAGAAATAATGTATGTGTTATGTATTCGATTTACTTTAAATGAACGAAAAACACCCTGGTTAAAACACAGATTAACGTACGAATTTTTGAGGAAGTTCTTCACTGTCGTCATTTTTTCAGTACGATTGTATTCAAAACTTTGTGCCGTTAACATTAAAACTAAAACCGATTTGATTGCGTAAGTGTGAGGAACTTTGAGAGTATCACCTGTTTCCTTCTCTTTCTGGGGTGACCATTCAGCGGCATGTACTTTATTATCTTGTTCTGGATGTTAGGGATGACATCGAAGTGGCTGCAAGTCAGGACTCGGGGGCGCGGAGTCGTCATGTAGACCCCATGGCCGCCGAGCGCAACCTGCCCCGTTGGGGAAACAAGGGGTATGTTAGACACCTGTTGCATGATCACCACCCCAGTCCTTGACTTTCTTCCTCCCACCTCTCCATCTAACTAGATTCAGCCACCAGTCGCATGCTTTATACCCTACTAACCCCTTTCCCCTATCCCTTCTCCTCATCATTTTCACCTCTTGTTAATCCACCTGTCTTCCCCACTCCTTGCTCCCCTACCTACCCCTACCTGTCGCAGGCCTTCCCTTAGCCCCTTTCTGATCTTCAATTACCCTTCCCCCACCATCCCCCACTATCATCTGCCTTACTGGGGAAACAAGGGTATGTTTTCACCTTTCTTTTCCTTTCTTGTTCTCCTTTCTCCCATTCCTCACATAACCCTCCCCTTTTCTTTGGGATTCACTGGGCGTCGAGACATGTTCTGGGGGTGGTGGGGGGTGTTGGATTAATAACGGCTGCTGTGGCATCTATCTCCGGGAGTAATTGCCTTTACACATAAAAAATTCAATTTTTCTCATAAAACATTGTTGTGTTGTTTTTATCCAGATGAGATTGAAAAATTAACTTGAATTAAAAAATCGCGGTATTAGTATATTTACTTATCATATCATCTGATTGTGATTGTGTATTAAAAAAAGATTTTTCACTAAATCGGGAGGCAGGAACATCACATTTTTGCTGTGTTTATGACCAAGGTACCACAAATCCAATATTTACGTCCACCAGCAGGTTTAAAACAACTAGTACTTATAAGATAATTACAATTATTTACACATACATCAACTTAAGCAGTTTTAGACAAGGTACAGGCCATTCTCTAAGAAGATATCTCTTTCTCAAAACATTCCTGTGTTTTTAGCGTGAAGTGAACTTTGAAGTGGAGCTTACAACATGTTCAATATATTTTATTTCAACAATTTACAAACGTAGGTCAACTGTGATAATAACAGTGGCATATTGACATTGCAAAGTCCAAATGTTCAGTTTTCATTTGTTACATAATTAATTATTTGTCTTTTTAGACCTTTGTCCTAATCTGATTGTAATTTATTATTGTCGAGGCTTTATTATCAAGGCAATGCGCCCCAAGTGCTATCCTATCTATACATGTCAGAGAAGAACCGACACAGAATTAATCAATTGCTATGATTTCAAAAGTTCAAGGTTAAATTAAATGTTAAATGAAACTAATACAACGTGTGTACGTGTGCGTGCACGTGTCGAACCTTTATATCCTTTATACTGGCAAGATTTGCAATTGTTTTATTTCTGTTCTATCCAGTTTGCCCATGGTAAAGCTCGACTTGCATATAATTATATTATGGACAAAGACATGTAAATATCTTTGTAAAAACTCCCATGTAACAGGTGGTAGATAAGATCTGGTGACGGCGGTGAATGGTGTGGTGGTATTTTTATATCTAAAAGTTTAGCCAATGTCTGTTATAGAATTTTGTTAACTTTGCGATTACTAAGTAAATTAAAAATATGAAGGCTATAACAGGAAATACATAAGAAAATAATTAAAATAATAGTTGCATGTCTAATTATTTGTATTTCCTAACATTGTGTTTGTTACTCTTGATCAGAGTGTCTACAAAACTGTAAAACCTGGAAAAGTCAGGGAATTTTGTTATTTTTCTGGAATTTTACTAGAAATGTAAAGAAATCAATATTTTAGTAATTTTTATACCTTTTTTGTTGCTGAAAATAGAAATTCTCAATTAAAAAAAAACAATTCTTAAATTATTATTTTCTTTGTCTGGTATTTAAAATTGCCGACGAAATCGACATTGAATTAATAAACAATTTTTCCTCCATTATAATGTGCGGGATAGCCAAATTTGCAGCCTAAAAAATATAATTTTTCATCTGGAAAACCTGCAAAAGTCAGGGAATTTTGTGTTGGAAAATTTGTAGACACCCTGTTGATATTATTAGCCTGGCAGTCACCAAATGCGTTTTCCAGTGAGATCTATTTTCTATACTCACTCTTTCCTGTCAACCTCAGTATATCTTGTGAAGGAAAAAATGTATTAAAAAAATAGTCCAGTTTCTGTAGCATAGGAGGAAATATAAGACGAACACACTTTATTTTATTGATGATAACCCCGAAGTAAAGAATAAAAATTGTCTGTACGTAAATCTCTCTTTTGGTTTCCCAATCAGGAATTTGGTAGATGATAATGGCAGACAATTCAGTTTACGAGTATATCGATTTAAGTAATACATAATTGTGTAGGCTATATATTATATCCTGACGAAACTTTTATCACTGGAGTCTTTCTTTGCCTGTCCATTTATCAAGTGTTCATTATGGTCTTGGAATTTTCCATAACCCGTCATATTGGCATCTCTATTCTTTGGTGTACTGCCCCGAACGGCTTGTTTTGTTGTTTGTTACCTTTTGCCAATTTTGGGTGAATCAATTGATTTTTTTCTTATATATTGTGGTTTATTGATTTTTTACAGAATGGTTTAGTAGTTCGTTAATAATTACGTATTTTCTCATTAATCTTTCACGAATTATTTTAGCAAAACAAAGCGCTTTTGAGTGGCCGAATAGGACGAATGACTGTTCGAGAATCAAAACTTGTTGCATGTTCAGGCAGGGCAAGATGAAGCTGGTGGAAATATCTAGGAGGCAGTGGTACTCTATGTTGTCGTTAGCGTGTGTTCCCCCCAAGTATGCCCACTGACGTGTATTCTCCTGCGCAGCACTCGCGTGAAGCTTCCAAGCGAGAGCAGCATAGTCTTCCCCGGGCCCAGCCAGGACAACAAGCACACCCTGCCCTTCGTGCCCCGAGTAGTGGGTGAGCGCCCCCCCTGTGCATCCGAAGAGGACACTTTCTGCACCGAGAGCAGCAAGGAGTACCCCAATGTGCACCTGAACAGAATCTTGGAGCAGCAGAGTGTGGTCTTTAGGAATTTCTTCTCCACGGATGTTGTAAGTTTCTAAGTTATTTTCTTCTATGCATAGCATAGAATGATCAATATTACCTCTATTGTTTTGATATTTCTTGTTGTTATATTTTTAAATATATTTCTTGTTATAAGGTTGACAGTCACAAATTGTGTTTGGAGCTATGCTCTTTTCTGCCATCCTCGTACACATTAAATTTATGAATGTGTAGCGGAATAATTGGATGAGCGAAGCGAAGACTTCAATTTCACTGACCCCCCAAAAAATTTAGCTCAGGTGTTTTTTTGTTTGTTTGTTTTTTGTTTGTGTATTTTTTTGTCTGTTTGTTCGCTCTCTACCGGGTAAACGGTATTAGCGATCTTGATGAAAATTGGAGGGGACCTTCGAAATCTCTGAACTTAGACGTGCCACGTTTTTGGGTACAATCGAAGAAATATTTCTCATGAATATCGTACTTTTACGATTTTTTTCGATTTTAAGTGCGATATTTTTGTGACATTTGGGCCGATTCTGACCAAACGGGTGGGGCTACAACATTCATATTTCACATGGACATTGAGGTCATGGTGGTGTAGAACCTTTTGAAAGAAAAATTTGAAAAAGTTAACCAGAATCCATAGATATAAAGGTTTTAATATGAGTTTTTTGAGGTTTATAATAACAATATTAACAAGTTACAATAGAAACTTGACAACAATCACCTACAATGCATTCAAAAAGCACTTGCAAAGAAAAAGTTGATCCTACGCAAACAAAAACTTACAAAATAGCTCATTTATCAACGCGGCGGGACTTAGCGTTTCTGTAATACACTTCACTTATCCAACATCATTCAGTTGGGTAAGAGGGGTGTTTGTTTATCCACCATTGATCTTGGGCATCACCGAATCAGGACCGGCCTGCCAAGCTCGGCACCTCATCTTTTTCCTCATTCTCTTGTCGCAACACAATCTCTCCCCCTTTTTCCTGTCCTCCCGCCATATTTCTCTCTCTTCAACCACTAACCACTCCTCTCCTATCTCCTCCACTTCTGCCTGTACTTGGTATTGCCCTCTCCTAATCGTACAAGGTGATTCAAGAGAAATAGTCCATCTCACAAACATCAGCTAGTAAGAGGGGAGTATATTACTCCCTGTAACTGGAGGCGAGCTCTGTCAATCGTCGTCGGTGAGCCCCTTCCCATCCCATTGACCTTCCCGACGACGACGACCATGGTAACACAAACGATAACAACAACGCCGACGACCACAACGTAAGAACTAGGAAAACGCTAAAGTCCCGCCGCGTTGATGGATGAGCTTTTTAAGTTTTTAGTTTGCGTGGGATATCTTTACTTTTGCAAGTGCTTTGTTTTGTTGCTTACGCATTGTAGGTGATTTTTGTCAAGTTTCTATTGTTTCTTGTCAATTGGTATTATTTGCCCTAAAAAACTTATATTAAAAGCTTTATTTATATGAATTCTGGCTAACTTTTTCAACTTTTTCTTTCAAAAGGTGCTACATCACCATAACCTTAATGTCCATGTGAAATATGAACGTTGTAGTCCCACCCGTTTGGTCAGAATCGGCCCAAATGTCACGAAAATATCGCACTAAAAATCGAAAAAATCGTAAAAGAACGTTTATTCTATGGATTCTGGTTAACTTTTTCAACTTACTTTTTCACAAGTTGCTACATCACAATAACCTTAATGTCCATAAATGTCCAGTGAAATTGAAGTTTTTGCTTCGCTCGCTACGCTCATCCAACTACCCTTTCCTCCCCCTACCTGTGGCTGGTTCTGATCACTTGAGACTTTCCTCCCCATAACCCCCAGGCTAGAGTGATGCATTATGACCTGACGGTTGACGCGTCCTTAATCCAATTAAACTAAACTTGTCTTATACGTAACGAATAATGAATAAATAAAATACTGACTTGAAAATAAAATGACGAACTAGTGAATGTGTGTTGTGTTCACAGATCCCCGATAACAACAGCATCACGCAGAGGTTCGACAACGACGACTCTCCGCTGTGCATGTCCGAGGTAAACATCGTCTTCCCCAAGCAGGCGCAGAACAAGGACAACGAGTGGCTGTACATCGTCAACCTCAACGATGACGAGTACAAGCAGGGCGTACGGATAGAGAAGTGCAGGTAGAGTAGGCCTACACTCTAATAGCAATTAAAATTAATTTACAACATTACCGGTGAACACAAAAAACAATATGTTTGGGAATAAAAAAATTTGAATTTCTAGAACGTATGAAAATGACGATAAATATGCTGGATTTTGTGCAGATAGAAAAATGTATATCTTAATGTTACTTTTTTTCTTTAAGTAACTACTTTTGCAATCACTTGACAGACTTACTTCGGTCACAAACAATAGCCCCCGTCTGGGCTCAGGATAGAATTGGCCCAGAGCATGGCTCTGCTAATTGTAAAAGGCGATTTAAGAGAAAAGTCCACCTCGCAAACATCAGCTAGTTTGAAGGGTAGTATTTTACTCCCAGAAAATAGAGGCGAGATCTGGCAATCGTTGTTGGGGACCTTGTCCCCTTCCCTTGACGACCCCTCGACAACGATGATGACAATGAAACCACGAACGATGACGAAGACAATGACGACTGCGACGTGAGAACCCACTTTTCTCCCCTTATCCGTGGCTGGTTCCGACCAGCATGGACCCCTCCTCCCTCCCCCCACCCTAGATTAGAGTTGTGCATTATGAGTTATGACCTAACGGTTGACGGGTCCTTAATCCAAACAAACAAAGAAACAAAATGCATATATGTATGCACTATATATATAGCACTATGATGAAAATTACATTTTAAAGTAAGACAACAAAATATATAATTTTTATCGTAACCAATAACGTGTAAACATCCTTGTTCACAAATAAACATGGAAAGCAACTTTAATAAAATATGATTATTTTAAAGCTACCCTTGCCGCTTGCATAGAACAATGTTTTATCTACAAGTTCTGGCATAATATTACATGTATGATTTTAATATTTCTATGTGAATTATGGAGTGAATAATAATAATAATAATAATAATATTATGTTAATTATGGAGTGAATAATAATAATAATAATAATAATAATAATAAACACAAATAATTTGTCGGGGTTTCGCCGCGTCGAATATGCTTTTATTGCTATTGACGCGGCGAAATGTCCCGACCAATAAATTGTGTTTATTATTTGCGGGGTCGCTAAAGCCTTGAATTTGAATTAATAATAATAATAATATATACGGTTATTAAGCATAAGCCCGCTTTGAGGACATTATTAGTAAATGATAGCAATTGTAATAAAAGTATGCCCCGACTGGGGAAATACTGTACACTCTATTTATATTTATATTTATACTATATAAAATCCCCAGTCGGGGCATACTTTTATTACAATTGCTATCATTTACTAATACTACTACTAATAATAATAATAATAATAATAATAATAATAATAATAATAATAATAATAATAATAATAATAATAATAATAATAATAATAATAATAATAATAATAATCTTTTCTATTCTTACTATTTTAAAACTAGCAAGTTTTAAAGTGATAGTGCATACATAACTTAGTCAACTTTATAACTGTTACTTTTGTGGGTTAATGAGTAATACTAATAACCTGATAACCAAATAAACCAAAACTGATAATTTTTATTCTGTATTTTGTGTTCAGCACCCCGGACATGCCGTGCGCTTACTCTGAAGGGTTCCCCCTCTCGGTCGAGACGTCCTGCAAGCAGAAGTATATCTACCGTCAGATGTTGGCGGTGTCGCAGGACGGCACGCCCAGACCCGACGCGTTCAAGCTGCCTTCGTGTTGCGCGTGCCACACAAGGTCGGGGGTGATGTCTCGCATGGGAGTCAACCCTATCACTCAGTCGCCGGCGCCCAAGAGGAGGAGGAGGAGGGGCTGAGATACGGAGCTTCTCTTCCACCTCGGCTTTTTTAGAAACAGAAGCAAATAACTACACGTATGTAGATTAATAAAGATCAAGGTTATTTAACACAGAATTTTCACAATATGAAGAGGTACCGAACACGTAATCTGTACCCTTTAAGGGCTCACCACCAATATTAAAACCATGCAAAATAACCTTATTTTAGTAATATCCCTCAAACCGTACGTAAAATCGAAAAAAGGGCTAATAGGTCTCATGTAGTTTCGCTAGAACTACACCCTGCATAACAAATTATTCAAATATTGTAATCAGTAGCGTTTTTAATTATGGTATACATTAATTTAATTTAAACCTTGATTAAAATCATTACTGGTTATAATATTTGTAAAAGGTTTTATGCCAGATGTAGTTCTATCTAAACTATATGAGACTTATTATCCACGTTTTCGTTTTTGTGTAGCGTTATGTGAGTTATTACTAAAATAAGGTTATTTCGTGTGGTTTTTGAATATTGGCGGTAGTCCTTCCTATTAAGATCCATAGACCGACCGACCCCTATCTCCAACCAATCAACTTCCTTCCCAACCACCAAAACATTCTCTTTTTCTAACAATCTTGCAATCAAAACATGCGCAGCCAATCAAATCCTTAGTGGGCACAACCCTTATGAAACCCATAATATGCCATCTATAAAGAAATACATTAGTAGAAGGGAAATCACAGAAACATTAAGTAGAACAAATATTCATAGAGTGGATATCAAAACAAGATATGTAGTTCAAAGACAAAACCAAGGTATGCATATATGAGACAGCACAACATAGATAGATATTTCTGGTGAAAATAAAGATCAATTTTTGTTTTCACCCTCATATACTGTAGAGTTAATTCTTTGACTTCTTTCAACTTGCAGGTCACAAAATAAACACATAATTATATAGTTTGAGAAACCAGAGGTAGGTATTTATGATGAAAATAAATGATAGTATTAGTTTTGTTTTAGGCAAAAGGTAGGTCAGTGGTAAAATTATTCAAAATTAAAATTTCCATTTGTCGGTGTAATTTCAATATTTGTGGGCCTACTATCTGCCTCTAGTCTTAAACTTGTTTTGTAATTGAATAAAATAATTTATCTTATCCAATCAAACACAACTTTTGTCATTGATTTTTATGTGTTGAATATAATAATACATTTATACTTTTGTTACTTTTTGTTTTGTGTGTTATTTTGATGTTTTGTTTTTGAAAGTTATTGCCATTGGTAATGGTTTTACTCATCATCACAATACGTACTAATATTTCAATATATTCCAGAAATTAAAAACTTCATCTCGATTGGGATTGGATCTGGTCTTCCGATTGGATTGCCTATAAATAATATATACAAATACAATAATACAGTACAGTATATTATTTGGTTAAACACATGTTGTAATTTGTAATTTTATTTTGGATTTGTTTAATTGGGCAGCACTCCCATAGGTGGAAATATTTTTTATTTCTAGATGGAATTAAATGTTGTATTTGTAATTGCAGGAGATTCAGTTTCTGTCACCAATGGAGGACTTGTAGCAGATACTACCAGCTGTTGTACTCGAGACAACACGACAACTTCTCTGCGCCACCAGTTATAAATGAGTTCAGCAGTATGAAAACAACGTAGTAAGGCCTAAACATCGTCATCAACAACGGTGATTGAAGGAAGTTATTAAGACTCCTGATAGTGAAAACTGTCCCTTGGTTTGAACCATCCAGTGATTTTTTATTTTAAGAGACATCCTTGAGGACTTGTTAACAAAGTGTCATGATTCTTTTCATGATCGGTTGTTTGTTTTATAAATGATAGAGGCTGCATAGTGGTTCTTGCAGACGTCTCTTATCTACAGATGAGAAACTCTTAAATCTCATTTCCTATGTTAAGAGCGTGACTGAAAGTTTTGGATTGCACATTTTTTAAACCATGAGCTAAAATGGTTGCTCACTATGTTTCTTTCTGAATTGCCAATAATTGTAACAACTAGGTATTTGCTTACAAACCAAAGTAAGCAAGTTTTATTGGTAAAATGTGGAGTACACTCAAAATTCAGGCACCTCAATTTTGTTTGATATCCAGGTAAAGTTTGTGGTGCACTTGTACAAGGAAATCGCATGACCAGAACTTCTTACATACCAATGTTTTAAAATAATTTATCCCTTAAATATTTTTCTTTCTAGTAGGTACATTTGACAGACCGTATAATATGTAGGCATATGAAATTATGATAACACCTCCACTCCACATATGCCTCAATCCTTATGTTTCAATACATAGAAAAACATTTTAAGGGACAGAAACTATTTTACGACTCATGTAAAAAAGTGCCCGGCTTTCATTTATGTGTGCAAATCACATGAAATGTTAAGTGGAGAAACTTTGTATTTTTAAAATGCTAGTATTGTTTGCACTTTCAATTATGCTAATTGCCTGATTGTACATTTAGATTATTAGACAAAGGAGTCCCAGAGCCCATAAGTTCAGAAAACTAAACACTGAATAGTTTATTAGTTTTAAAGTTAGTAGAGCTCATTATAATATTTAAAACACTTTTAGTGGAACAACTCTATTTTATTATAATAAATTACAACGTTTCGGAAATGACTTTAACTTATTCCGTCTTCAGGTTTCTTGTTAAAAACAAAAAATCATTTTATCAAAAATATATCAAAACAAACAAAGACAATAGCCAAGGTCGATAAAATTAAACATTTCACACATAAGTTGACAAAAACAAGGTAGTACAAATAAAAAGGCTATTTCTTAGTGTTTACCAAAGGAATCCACATTGGAGGAAAAAAGGTACTTGGCTGGCTTATACATGTGTCTTTTAATGTTATCAAAGCTGCTTCTTTCAATTTCCTTTTTTTCCAACATGGCTCTTTAAGTAAACGCTTAGATTGTAGAAAGTCGAATTTATGAACCTTGTCCCATGCATGTTCTACTAGTTTCGATGACATAAGATAACAACCATCTGACTTCTCAATGTTTTTTCTATGCTCATTAACTCGAACATGCATAGGACGTCCGGTTTCTCCTATGTATACAGCATCACAGTTTCCACAAGGAATCTCATAAACACAAACCCTTGTTCATTTGGACTTCATTTACAGGTTTAGTTTTTTTGCAAATGGCTTCTAATGGTATTAACTGATTTAAAAGAAGTTTGAATTTTGAATTTTGATCCAATACGTCGAATAGATTCTGAAAGACCTTTATGATAGGGAATATGAGCATAAGCTTTAGGCTGAACACGTTCTTTCTTGATTTTCGGTTTACGGTTGATGATGTCTTTGGGATACCCATTATTCACTAGAGATGTTTGGATGATTTTTACTTCCTCGTCGAAGGACTCTTTGCTAGAGCATAAATTTTGGGCTCTATGAACTAAACCCAATGCAATACCAGTCTTAATGTTGTCAGGATGGTTCGACTCAAAATTCAGATATCTTCCTGAGAAAGTAGGTTTTCTGTAGACCTTCATCGTCAGATCATTGTTGGATTTTCTTAGAAGGATATCCAAAAACGGAAGTTCACCATCTTTCTCTTCCTCTATAGTGAATTGTATGGAATCATGCACAGTATTCAAATCCACCAAAAAATCAGCAAGTTCTTGATTGCCCTTCGTCCAAACAGCAAACACATCATCAATGTAACGCAACCAAATTTTTGGTCTGTTAGGTAGTTTGGATGTCATATTCTCTTCGAATTCTTCCATAAACACATTTGCTAAAACTGGAGATAAAGGAGAACCCATAGCAAGTCCATCGTTCTGTTTGAAAAATTCATTTCCATATTGAAAGTATGTTGAAGACGTACACAAAGAAAGGAGTTCCATAATACTACTCACGCTCAAAGTAGACCTGTTCTTTAATGATCTGTCAGCCAGTAATCTTGATTTAACAATGTTTAATGATTCATTTAAAGGAACATTAGTAAATAAACTTTTAACATCAAAGCTTACCATTTTGCCCTTCAAATCATTATGGTTAAACCTGTGAATTATGTCCACAAAATGTTGCGAGTCCTTCACATGAGAGCTTCTATTACCTTCCAAGGGCGCCAAAATAGGCAATAAGTATCTAGATAAGCTTTGAGAATATGACATCCAAACTACCTAACAGACCAAAAATTTGGTTGCGTTACATTGATGATGTGTTTGCTGTTTGGACGAAGGGCAATCAAGAACTTGCTGATTTTTTGGTGGATTTGAATACTGTGCATGATTCCATACAATTCACTATAGAGGAAGAGAAAGATGGTGAACTTCCGTTTTTGGATATCCTTCTAAGAAAATCCAACAATGATCTGACGATGAAGGTCTACAGAAAACCTACTTTCTCAGGAAGATATCTGAATTTTGAGTCGAACCATCCTGACAACATTAAGACTGGTATTGCATTGGGTTTAGTTCATAGAGCCCAAAATTTATGCTCTAGCAAAGAGTCCTTCGACGAGGAAGTAAAAATCATCCAAACATCTCTAGTGAATAATGGGTATCCCAAAGACATCATCAACCGTAAACCGAAAATCAAGAAAGAACGTGTTCAGCCTAAAGCTTATGCTCATATTCCCTATCATAAAGGTCTTTCAGAATCTATTCGACGTATTGGATCAAAATTCAAAATTCAAACTTCTTTTAAATCAGTTAATACCATTAGAAGCCATTTGCAAAAAACTAAACCTGTAAATGAAGTCCAAATGAACAAGGGTTGTGTTTATGAGATTCCTTGTGGAAACTGTGATGCTGTATACATAGGAGAAACCGGACGTCCTATGCATGTTCGAGTTAATGAGCATAGAAAAAACATTGAGAAGTCAGATGGTTGTTATCTTATGTCATCGAAACTAGTAGAACATGCATGGGACAAGGTTCATAAATTCGACTTTCTACAATCTAAGCGTTTACTTAAAGAGCCATGTTGGAAAAAAAGGAAATTGAAAGAAGCAGCTTTGATAACATTAAAAGACACATGTATAAGCCAGCCAAGTACCTTTTTTCCTCCAATGTGGATTCCTTTGGTAAACACTAAGAAATAGCCTTTTTATTTGTACTACCTTGTTTTTGTCAACTTATGTGTGAAATGTTTAATTTTATCGACCTTGGCTATTGTCTTTGTTTGTTTTGATATATTTTTGATAAAATGATTTTTTGTTTTTAACAAGAAACCTGAAGACGGAATAAGTTAAAGTCATTTCCGAAACGTTGTAATTTATTATAATAAAATAGAGTTGTTCCACTAAAAGTGTTTTAAATACTGAATAGTTTGTTTTGTGTTTACATTGTAGCTCTTCCCAGCAAAGATAATTGGCTGACATGTGGGTTTTTCTTTCATATTAATTTACATTTAAATTTTTTTAAATGACTACCTACTGTATTTCCTTTAGCTTTGTAGAGTGCAATAGCTTGCCTGAATGTGATTACTGATTAGAGATAACTTTAAATATGATGACCCATTTTTTGGGTTCAACGGTTTGGAGAAGGGGGGGGGGGGGGAATAAGTTACTAACATATTTTCAAAATGTTCAAACACTTCTCAATCGGCTTATTACATAATACAATCATACATCATTATTTCATTGATATGCCAACTCATTAAATAATATGTAGTATTGTGAAAACTTAATAACCTCCACCCGTTACTCTAAATGTAGTCTTTTCAAAACGAAATCATGGTTTATCTTTTCATCTATTTGACCAAATAATTTGGCACGCATTTTGGAGTAAAACAAAATGTTTGGTCACATTTTGGATTAAAATGCCTCACTGGCCATCTTTATATAACAAAAACCAGATTCTATCAATGTCTTGTTAAATGTATGACAATTGATTTATTTTTATTTATTCATTGTATAAAACTGTTAATTCTATAAAAATTGTTGTAAACATTTTGGTATTCAATAATCAGTAATTGTTTTAGCTGTTGTATTGAAGAAATGCTCGTAAACAGTGGATTTAATGATAAGTTCATCACCTTCTCACCGCCCCTTCTAATTTATGTCCACACAATAATTAATATAAAACAGTGAACTTTTCCAGGGATCAAAGAAGTATAGATATGTGAATAAGATAAGTTTTTATCTTTTTTAAGTACAAAATAGAGATTCGTCAGTTTGGTAAATCGTTGAGAAATGCATAATATTAAAAAGAAGTTTCAGTGTAAGGTAGAAAAAATTCTGCCAAAACCAGTGATTTGTTGTTAACAAAATTTGGATCCAGAAAGTTTGTAACTTTTGTAATTGAGCAATGTGAGAAGAAGTTGGTGTTTCCATGTCAAAGTCACTAGTCTTTTTTTATATTGATTGACCTGGATGTTTTAGTTTTAACTAGATTGACATGTTGACATACAAATACAGATTCGGAAAAATTTTATTATGTTTATTTACCTTTTCATACCCTTTCTTGTCAGAATAGTTTTGAAGATATCCATTTGTAGAGGTGTGCGAACAACAGATTTCGAATACTAATCGAATAGTGGTAAAGTGTTCAAACATTTGAATATTTCGAGTTCGAATAATAGAATTATTATTTTAGACTATCTGCATTTAATAAATTGACGCTTTTTGAAATTTCAAATCTATTTCGAGATGCTTGTGTTGGAACTTTCTACTCTATAAAACACACTGCAAGTAGTGTTAAGAAATTGAGTTTCCTGCTAGTGCACATGATTCCTAGATTCAGATTCAGATACTGTTCTGCATTGGTTGAACTACTTGTTCAAAATGATTCAAATAGTTCGGAATTCGAATACAGGTACTAGAATGGTTTCGAATCGAGTTTGAACACTTGATATGTTCGTTCAAATTCAAATTTCCGAGTACTTGCACACCTCTACCATTTTGATATCCATTTTAATATAAATTTTGAATTTGTTACCAGAATTATAGTCTTATTTATACAATGTTGTTGTCATTATATTTATTTAGTTGTCCTCATTTGAAAATACATTTTTATACTGTAAATTAATAAATAAAATAATTATATAAGCCTACATTTTTAAAATAAAATAAAAGATCACTCAGTAGCAAAAAAAAAGTTAACAAACTGTAGATGTTATTTATAGAGTAAAACAAGAATTAGAATTGACTTTTAACATAAATTACCAGTGAAATTGCCTTTGTGTTATGTTGATTTCTCTAGTTTTGATTTTTGATATTTTTTCTCTCCTATCTCTGATTGTTTTTGTTGTTTTGGTTAAACTATTATTTGTTTAGCTAGTTTTCCATAAAGTATTCTTACTTCTATGCTATTTTTCTGTCTAGATTGTCTGGTTGCCGTCCACTGGAGGATCTGATCTTTGTTGGATCAGTTTGGTACATTATTAATTGTACCAATTGTGGTTTTCAAGACTTGAACAGAAGAATGAAGAACCGCGTTCAATATTTTCTTCTCCAAAAGTTTGATTATTCCCTGATTTGCTCTTTGGCAACCCTCATATTATTTTTTTTTGTTTTAGTAGAATTTAAAAATAATCGATCTGATTCATCATATGCATAGGTAATTCATTAAATTTCACATTATTAATTAATTATTCACTATGTGAGTATATAAGCATTGAGTATATATATATTAGGTACGGATGCACATCAATACTTTTTTCATTATCGATTATCAAAATGGTAATGTCATTATCGAATCGATATCACCAATAAAGCCTGTTCCGACCTATAAGTGGAACCTCAAGTGTGGCAAGTGTAAGTCAAAACAAAACAATCACGTTCCGTTTACTGCCTGGCTGTCTTCGATGTCATGTGTTTGGCTTCCGTTATCGACTGATAGGTCAATTCCAAACATAAATCTCGAGTGTGACACCATCAGCCCAGCCAGTGCATGGCACAACGTGAGATAATTTCAGTCTTAAAGAAAGAGTTAGTTTGTGCCACTATTGACGAATTATTTGATATTTCGATAATCGATAATGAATTTTGTTTATCGATTATCGAAATAATATCCATTATTGATTATTGATCGATAAATTATTATTATTATTATTATTATTATTATTATTATTATTATTATTATTATTATTATTATTTCAAATTTAAGGCTTTCGCGGCCCGGTAAATAATTAACACAATTAACTGGTCGGGACATTTCGCCGCGTCGATTCTGCTTTTATTGCGTTTGACGTTTCAGCCCAACTGTGTGGGCTATCCTCAGAAAACAAGAAATAAAATTAAAAACTTACAAAAATATAAGCCAAGACAAGGCTTCCCATAGAAAAACAAAATAACAACAACAAAACAAACAGTTACCATGATCAGGCTCCGCCTTCTATAAAATTGCATTACATTCTAATGAAGTCTTTTTCACAACCAGATCAACAACCAGATCAGTTTCGACGGAGTGATCGGATACGCACCAGAAATTCTCAAATGTGAGGTTGATCTGGTTGTGAAAAAGACTTTATTAGAATGTAATGCAATTTTATAGAAGGCGGAGCCTGATCATGGTAACTGTTTGTTTTGTTGTTGTTATTTTGTTTTTCTATGGGAAGCCTTGTCTTGGCTTATATTTTTGTAAGTTTTTAATTTTTATTTCTTGTTTTCTGAGGATAGCCCACACAGTTGGGCTGAAACGTCAAACGCAATAAAAGCAGAATCGACGCGGCGAAATGTCCCGACCAGTTAATTGTGTTAATAATTATTATTATTATTATTATTATTATTATTATTATTATTATTATTATTATTATTATTATTATTATTTTATTATTAATATAAGGTTTTTAAGCATAAGCCCGCTTTAAGGACATAGTTATTGATTCATAGCGGTTGGCAAACTTTTACGACAACTGCTATGAATCAATAATAATAATTATTATTTTATGAATTTAACCTGCCCATAGGGCTAATGCAGGGCACGTCTGGCCCTTTGTAGCCTGGCACAGTGACTGATAACAAATTCAGATAAACATACAACAACAGACATCAAGAGAAAATTAAATTTCAGAAATGATTGTCAAATTATATGTTGTTGTAATACTAGTATTGTTATTTCAAAATGTGCTTAACAAGAGTTCTTTGTTTCGTGAGTGCTTTATGCACTCAGAATTTGTAAATCAGTTAAAGTAACTGAATAGGATTATCATTAAAATACAAATAGTTACAAATTACAGATATTGTACGTAATCTGTTGTGGAAATGTGAGGTATGTTTCAGAACAAAGCCGGAATAGCATTGTTTAATGTAAATTTTAATATGGTATGAATAAGTTTGAATTTACATTAAAGGGGCTATTACCTCCCAAAAATTTTGTTTTTCCCAGATAATCTATAGCAAAATACTACCTTGTACCTGTGATTTTACACGAATATTTCAGTTGTTTTATCCAGAAATTTGCAAAAATTGGCGTTTTGGGTATTTTTATCAATCAACTTTAACCTGCTTCTTTTTTGTTCCACATAGATACTAGAGAATCGCACCAATTAAAAATGGCCCATAGTAACATCATGTCTTGAAACTGTGCACAAATATACACTCAAACATGCAGAAATATGCATTCCAAAATCACACCCCTTCTTGGTAACCAGCTTATTTTGACCGAACCACTTGCCCAAATATAGAGGATTTACAGAAAAGAAAAAAGGGAAAAAAAACTTCTAGATAAAATTACGTTAAAAAGCAATCATTATTAAATTGTTACTCTCAAGTACGAATGGTTACTTTACTGTTATAATCTTTCATCGCTGGTTTAAATGGAAGTCCAATCCTAGTTGATTGAACCTTATCATTTAATTGGATGAGCGAAGCGAAATCTTCAATTTCACCGACCCCCCAAAAAATTTAGCTCGTTTTTTTTCTGTCTGTCTGTCTGTTCGCTCTCTACCGGGCAAACGGCATATGCGATCTGGATGAAAATTGGAGGGGACCTTCGAAATTTCTGAACTTAGACTTGCTACGTTTTTGGGTACAATCGAAGAAATATTTCTCATGAATATCGTACTTTTACGATTTTTTTCGATTTTTAGAGCGATATTTTCGTGACATTTGGGCCGATTCTGACCAAACGGGTGGGACTACATTGTTCATATTTCACATGGACATTAATAAGATAATGATGATGTTAAAAAGTTGAAAAAGTTAGCCAGAATCCATAGAATAAAGGTTTTAAATGAGTTTTTTTAATGTTTATAATGACAATTTACAAGTAACAATAGAAACTTGACAACAATCGCCAACAATGCGTTTAAAAGGCACTTGATAAGTAAATAGATCCCACGCAAACTAAAAACTTACAAAAAAGCTCATCCATCAACGCGAAGGGACTTAAGCGTTTACCTAGTAATAATAATAATAATTTTTTTGGGAAACCTGTTATAGGGTGCTATGAATGCCCCTCTTCAGGTGTCTAACTAGGTATATTGGAATTAGGATAATTGTAAAGGGATGTCCGAGGGCCAACACTGTCACCATATATGAACCTCGCCATTCTTATGTATTTTCCAGTCGAAAAAAGAACTACGGTACTGAGTTAAGTACGAAGATTGACGAATTACCAATTAGTAATTAGACAGTAGTAGCAGGTAGCAGGTAGTATTAGTATGAGTAACACGCAATACAACTTAAAATAGAGTCAAATATCACACTCAAAAGTATCGTGATCTTAAACGATGACGACGTGAGAAACTAGGGCGCTTCAACCGGTTAGGTCATATTGCGCCGCCTGTGATAATGAAAGTTGATGAGATGAGTTAATGGTGTGTTTGATGATTAGATTGTTTTCTTAGTGTATAATAACAAAATAAAATGATGATGATGGTAATAGCAAAACAAAATTTATTTGTGTGAATGGAAAATAAATAAATTAAAGATATGTGTATGAGGTGAATTCAATTTTGTTAAATAGATTATTTTGGATGAGAAATTTAGAAAGTTTGTCACCGTTATCATATGATAGAAGTTCTTCATATGATTGGAGAGATCAAATTGGGTGCGCAAGGCATCATATTCGGTACATTCTGCAAGCATATGATGTACGCTTAAATGTACATAATGATGACTTGAATACATGAGTTTTAAAGCTTGAAGTGAACTTAAGCTATCTGAACAAAAAAGGTATTCTCCACAACGACACTGATCTTAAAGAAGGGCCAAGCACACCCTTATAATTTTCTCACCCTGTGACTGCATCCTTGCCAAGCTTTACAAAATTAAATTTCCAAAAATAAATCAATTTTCCTGTAAAAAGCCTACTTAAATCCGCTTAACTCAAAAAATGCATTTTATTCAGGCTAACTAGTTATGAATTTAGAAATCTACAGACACATTATTGGGTCCACCATGACCTGAAAAAAGGTCAAACTTCGTAATTTTCGAGCTCCAAAAAATCTCCCATAAGAAATAACATGGGGACGATCTTTATGCCCCATGACCTTGGAGGATTTTGATCCAAAAAAATATTGCCCATTATTCACGTACTCGTTCTAGTAGTTCATAAAAATCATACATACAAAAAATATCCTTCTTTAAAAATGAAGATAATAAATAACTGCTACTTGTTTTCTATTTTTAGTTCACTTTATTAGGAATAATAGCCCAATGCATAACTGATATTAGAATGCATTTTTAAAATTCTCATTGTAATTTCCATACTCGAATACAATAAAATACAAACTAACATTTCATTGACCCCCGGCGAGTCCAGTGCCCCCTATGGCCAGCAGAGTGCTGTGATTCTAGGCTAGGCCCCTTCCTGGTCGGTCGCACCCTCTACTTACCGTACATTATTAACGACACGTTTCAACGGCGAGGAAGCTACACCAACACACGCGGAAGCGAGAATATGTTTCCTATACTGGTTTATGAAAGAATGTCTTATGGACGGGGGATGTTGGTTGTGGTTTGTTAACCTCAGTAGATATCTATCATTCACGGGGAGAGTTCACGTTTTGCGTTTTGTCTTGAAACATTTGTGAATTTATGTGCAAGGTGATTATATAGAACGGTACTTGAAACGTTCATTTCAACACTAAGTGATTTTGTATTGATAAACTTTCTGCAATAAGGGCGCGTCAACCGTTAGGTCATCATATGAAGAATTAATGTATTCATTGTCACTTTACTTATGTGGTTTTGTTTGAACAATATGAAGTTCCAGTGACAACTGTCTGTTCAAATATCTAATGTTTTCATTTACAAAGTCTGACATCCACTTTATTTTAAACGTATCCATTTTAAAAGTATTAAGTGATTTCTAGTGATACTCTTCGAGTAATAATGAGTTAAATTCACTCCACATATTTAACATCCTTTTTTTAAAAATTTCTAAGTGATTCGTGAATTTGAATTGACTGGAATAATATTTAGGGAATACACGCATACGATATTATTGGTCTGCCAGCTTTAAGGTAAGTTTACCACATACGTAGCAATTTGTAAAATATGAAAATGTTTTGTATGTATTACGTACTACAAAAGTGTCCGCTTTAACACAATATTTACATCGATGGTGACAAAACTAAAAAAGGTTAGGGACTATAATGTAATCAATATTTCGTAACATGTTAGAAGCTTTTCTTAGCATTAGACGAGGGAGCGCAGGGACCGAGTCTTACAATTCAAGTCGAACAACACTTACGCTGTGATTCAGTGAGTGTGTGTGTACGTTCAAAATCAGCCGAATCGCTAAACCGATTGCGCTCACAGAATCACAGAATAAGTATCGTTTGACTTAAGTTGTAAGACTCAGTCGCTGCTCTCCTTCGTCTCATTACAAAACTTAAGAAGATGGGTTTAGAAATTTGTCAAGGGTAAAACAAATCTTTCTTTGCCTCCCGAACTCTAGGATTGTCCATGCCTCCTGTAGTCTAGGTATGAGCTTAAATAAATAAACAAATAAAATTAGTATTTACAGTGTACCCACTCAGTCATATAACTGATTTTCAGTGAGGGACAGTAAACCAAAGCGACCAAGCCAACCCTGTAGGCTCCGACGCAATCGACGAGTGAGCAACCAATATAGCAACCAATGGAATGGACATTTCGAACACCCGCGGATTAACGCCAGAATCAACAAGGCCGATTCAAAACAACTTTAAATTTATTATTAGTGTGGCGTACCTGCTTCCAATGCAGAAGGTCCAGGGTTCGATTCCCGCTAAAGACAGAAGTTTTTTAACTTCTGATTTGGACTAAAGTCCATCAGTTCTTGTCTTAGGAGTTTGTAAACGGTGACTTTGGAGCCGTCCTAGCAACGAAGCACATAATAAATTTCAGAGTTGTTCTGAATCGGCCTTGTTGATTCTGGCGTTGATTCGCGGGTGTTCGCACTGTCCATACCACTGATTGCTATATTTCCTATTAAAAATATTGATCTTTGGTTGGTTATCGCTCACTCGTCGATTGCGTCGGGGCCTGCAGGGTTGGCTTGGTCGCTTTGATTTAAAGTCCCCCACTGAAAATCAGTTATATAACTGAGTGGGTAGACTCTAAATAAAATTTATTTATTTATTTATTTATTTATTTATTATTATATTCCTCGTTGCTAGGACGGCTCCAAAGTCACCGCTTACAAATTTCCAAGAGAAGAATTGATGGATTTAATAAGCCCAAATCAGAAGTTAAAAAACTTCTTACTTTAGCGGGAATCGAACCTTTGCGGCTGACGAGAGTTGGCGTTACTCTTTTCCGCATATTTTATAGATATTTCATAACTCATTCTTGCCCCCCCCCCCCCACGGGAACCCTGACCTTGTGACAACACTGGGCACGTGTACGACAGTTTACCATGGCTTTACGTTGCAAACAATTTGTGGTAACAATTGAACCACAATGCAGAGTCCTGTGACCAAACATGCGAACCTGGCGGAGAATCCGGTCGAACCAGCTTGGCATTGCCCTATTGTTTTGAAAGAGAAAACTAATTTTTTGGCGTAACTTAAAGTACCATTTCAAACCTTAAAAACTAATTCCAGTTGTTATAGAAACGGTTTTCCAAAAAAATGGCCATATCCTTCAGAATTGATAAAGGAAGGTCATTTATTATCGAAACTGGTTACGGAAATTTCCCGAAGAAAGTCCTGGAAGAAGTAAGGCACTGCTGCTCGAGCTCCCAAAAACAGACCCTTCACATCCCAATAACTTTCCTGGATTAAGTACTTGTTTGCAAGTTAATTTAATAATTAAGCGATGATGCATTTCGACTTCCAAGTATTCATTTAACAAAAACATGGCGTGTTGAGAGTTTGGAGACCCATGCGTTATGCAACTTTCCTGTGGCTTATGTGGACAAGCAGTAATAAAACAATCAAATAAAAGCGTCAACTTATTCATTTATTTCTCTATCACTCGTAAGTTAAATAGAATCGGTCAAATTGAATTATGAAATTATCCTGCCAGTTGCGTCATTATTAGTCATATTGTGTATTCATGAATTAACGTCTTCGCGGAAAATCATTTAATGCGATAAGGCATTAGGGTGATGAAGTCAAGCGCCTGTGTTTAACAGTAGAAAATAACTTAAATTTAGATCTATTTTGTAGATGACATATTTTTTCATGCGCTAAATTTCACGAATACTAGTCATAAGATATGTTTGGCCAATTTAAACTACGGGGTAAGCCATGAGTTTATAAGTTAGGAACTTTTTAAATCCACAGAAACTCGTAATGCGAATTCATGCAGAATAATTTTTTTCGATTGCCTCAAACGTGGCAGTTCTAGTTCAGAGATTTCGAATGCCTCCATAAATTTCATCGTAATCGAGTACGTTTGCCGAATCGTGTGGACAAACAGACAAAAATACAAAAAGAAAAAAAAAAAAAAAAAAAAAAAAGAAAAAAAAAAAACATTCCGATTTTTTTTCTTCAGTGTAGTAGAATGGAATCTTCGCTACGCTCGCTACACTCATCCAAAAACATGATGTTAGAGTAGAGACCACACTAGCGCTTATGAACGCTCCCAGTGGCCAATTATGGCGACTGCCAGTACAAAAATCAATGATTAAAGGCGCGTCAACCGTTAGGGTCATTATTCGCCACCCAAGCCTAAGGGACGCAGGGAGGAATATGCCATGCTGGTCAGAACCGGCCACGGATTGTCCCCCCTGCCACGTCGTGGTAGTCATCGTCTTTATCATCGTTCGTGTTATCATAGTCATCGTCGTCGTCGGGGAAGTCGTTAAGGGCAATGGGCAACGCAAAGGGGTCCCCGATGACGATTGGCAGAGCTCGCCTCTAGTTTCAGGGTGAAATATACTTCCTTTAGTACTAGCTGATGTTTGCGAGATGGACAGTATCTTTTTCGTCGCTTTTTACGATTAGCAGAGCCATGTTCTGGGCCAATTTTATCTCAGGCCCAGACGGGGGTAACGGCCATGATTTCTGCTATAACTATATTACCACTTGTTGCCAGCCACGTGATCCCCGCTACATCGTGTCAACCCAGCCTCAATGATGATGCCTGCATACCACCCTCCCTAGGGGCGGAGTCTCTGCCATGGCTGGTCAGAGGTCCGCTAAACTTATCCACTTTCCAGCCACGTGTTCCCGTCATCGTGTCAACCAGCTCAATGATGATCTGCTATACCGACCTCGTCCTAGTGGGCGGGGCTCCGTCTTGATGGGCGTGGTCGGAGGGTTTCCCTATACGTATGACCACTTGTTGCCAGCACGTCCCTGCTACATCGTGTCAACCCGCCTCAGATAATCGATACCGACCCTTCCTGTGCGGTACCCTGCTCGTGATGGTTTGGAGAGGATCCTGCTATACTATATTACGCACTTGTTTGCACACGGATCCGCTACATCGTGTCACCCAGCCTCAATGATGATGCCTGCTATACCGACCCTCCTCCTAGTGGGCGGAGTCTCCCTGCTCGTGATGGGCGTGGTCGGAGGGTTCCTGCTCATCCCAAAGGTGGTCGCTTCTAAGATTGCAGAGGTATAACCCTGGAACGCATCCTTTTCTTAAGAAACATACTTATAGAAGTTTATAATATGGAGTGTAGCCAGTTACCAAATTTGCTAGTGTTTGGTGGTGTTTTACCTAATAGTTTTAAAACTCTTAAAGAATGGCATACACTCATAGATCTAAGCTTTATAAAGGTACCTGTGTGAAGTTTTACCCATAATCTTTGATCGTTTGCCATTCACATTTTTTAGTGTTTTTTTTTTAGATATAAATAACATGCAATATAGGGTGAATGTACAGCGGGAATTGCCTTTTTGTATGAATATAATATCGTCAGATTATTAATTTTTGTGAAGGTAGTACTGCAGATTCCACCTGTAGGTCTCCAATCGAATGCTTCTCTCCCTCTGTTTGCTCCGCTGTTGTAGGAGAAGGTCCTAACCCCGGGCTCGATGTCCCGCACTCTCTTCGAGAAGTTTCCCGAGCCCCTCTACCTCAAGATCTACCTGTGGAATGTCACCAACCCCATGGCTGTGCACAAGGGAGAGAAGCCAGTCCTGCAGGAGGTCGGACCGTTCATCTACGAGTGAGTACAACCAGTTCAACTACGCTTAAGTACGATTTATTGTGAGAAATATTTATTTGACTGTAATTAAAAACGGGAAGGTTCAAGTTCAGAGATTTGGAAATTTTGAAGGAATCCTGAAAGCTAGATCAAGATCAGAGTACCTTTTTGTCTGGTAGAGAGCGAACAAACAGATAAAAATCAGTCAAAACAAAACATCCTACATCTTTTCTCAGGGTAGACCTAGTCAAATTGAAATCTTTGTTTGTTTAGTTGTATTTTACCTGTCCTATGACGGGAGAAGATCGGCCAGTGTTGGATTATGGACATGCCAATACCCTATTTATCCTCTCATATGTTTAAAAATTGGTTTTAGTTAAGCGACAATATCAAAATTAATTTTGGGCCTAAAATTAACATCGTATAACAACAGAATTGAAGTCTTCATTACGTTCGCTAGGCCTATACGTTCACAACGCTCATCCAATTATTATATTTTCATGACATGTTAAAAATAAAGTTACACATGCCGAAGAGAGTGACGTCATACTGCAAATTGTTTTTACTCCCCTCTCAACCTTCTGTTTTGTTTCAACATGTGCCCGTATATTTGATCCCATACCTTCTCTCTGGTTTGACTCTTGTCCTAGTGAGTACAAGTGGAAGGTGAAGCTAAAGGATCGCAACCTGGACGACTCTGTTGTGTTTCGACCAATCAGCTGGTTCTATTACAACTCGACTCTCTCGGGTTCTCTGACTGGGGAAGAGGTCGTCACTGTTCCCAACCTGCTCTTTCTGGTGAGTTTAATAGTATTAATTTGACTTTGGGGAAAGATTGGTCCTGAGGCGCAGGAGATTCTTTCATTTAAAAATCAAATTAATTCGCTTGATCGTTTTCCATTGACACATATGAAAACTTTGTCTGTAGTTCTTGTATAGCTAGCTGCTCCATCGGAAGTTTGCAGATGGTGACTTCACTGGCGGGCTAGTTCTAGCCAATCAGCGGACCCTAATTTAAAATACTGATCGCTCATTGGCCCGCTGCATTCTTTCGATGGAGCAGCTTTAGTTTCTCTGCTTCCAATGCAAAAGGTCCTGGGTTAATTTGAATCCCGCTACGAGAAGAAGAATTAGTTACTTCTGTTGAGGACCCAAGTCCATCGTCTGCTTTAAATTTAATGTCCCCCGCTGAAAATATGTGGCTGAGTGGGTAGTCTCTGAATTCGAAAAAAATAGTAACTTATGTAGGCCATCTCAGTAAGTTTTGAAAAATCCTGACGCTTGTTTGTTTGTGTTGTTTCCAGAGCATCATCATGAAAGTAAAAATGGACATGTATCCAATACTTGGATTGATGGACGCAGCTGTAATGGAGTTGTTCAGAAAACCTGAATCAATCTACATGAATGTGAGGGTAAAAGATCTTCTCTTTGACGGCATCACCATCAACTGCACCGTCAAAGAATTTACAGCGAAGACAGTCTGTCTACAGTTGAGGGCTGAGAATCGTCAAGAAGTTGTCGAAGTCAGCCCAAATATATTCAAATTCTCTTTCTTTGGAGCGGTAAGGGTGGCAATAACTAACCACTTCTGGCTCAAACTTATTTGCACAGAACATTTTAGTTTCTTGATATTTGGATAAAGGGCGCGTTAACCATTAAGTCAAAATGCGCCACTCTAGCCTAGGGGATATGGGGACGAGGGACCCATGTTAGTCAGAACCAGCTACGAGTAGGGGATGGAAAGGGGGGTTCGCACGTCGCTGTCGTCATCGTCTTTGTCATCGTCGTCGAGGAGGTCGACAAGGGAAAGGGGAGGTTTCCCCGACGACGAATGCCAGAGCTCGCCTGTAATTTCGCGGAGTAATAAACTACCCTTCTTACTAGCTAATGTTTGCGAGGTGGACTTTTTCTCTTGAATCGTCTTTTACGATTAGCGGAGCCATACTTTGAGAAGATCTAATTTCGTACCTATGTATCGATATGTAGCTTCGATCAGATTATGCTGACATGTGTGCTCATATGATTAACTGTTTTCTTAAAAATATAAAACATTCAGTGAATTTAAGGTAAGGGCGCGTCAACCGTTAGATCACCTCTTTAGTCTAGGAGTTGTGTGAGGATGAAAATCCCATGCTGGTCGAACCAGCCTTTCATTTCTCGCCTTTTACGATTAGCAGAGCGATACTCTGGGCCAAATTATACCCCTGTCCCAGACGGGGGAAAATAACAAGTCTACTATTGTGTATTTTTGGCAGTACGGCGCAGTAGACATGCATGTAGCCACTGGTGTATGGGGTCTCTTACTAGGCATACACTACACACATTGTATGATCAAATCAATATACCAATAAAATCGTATTATTATAAACTCAGTGTTACGACTTACCAACAGTCGTCACTTCCTTATGATGGGCCAGTAAGATATTGCCAACCAAACGAGAGTCTTCGGCTGCAATCAGAGTTCCTTGCGACTTTGTGAGAGCTGGTATCTGATTAATATTAAAACTGGCACAGATGTCATGGAAACAAATGGTAGATTTTGTGAATTGTTTTTGAATAATCAACAATCATTTATAATAATGTGGTACTCGGAAACGTGCACATAACTTAAATAATGTGATCCACTCTTCACAATCATGTCGAATCGAATAAAATGAAATAGATATTGAAAGGAATTCGTACAGGTTCTGTCGAATCTAGGCTGGGATTGTCTATAGTATAATATAGTATAGGCCTATATGTGCTAAGAATCAATTGTGTCCTGTAAAGCAGCCTTATGATTAAAAACCATATAATCAGAATAAAGTATAAGTAAATAGATAAATAATTGATTCGCCAGTTGACTTGTGCATTATACAAAATATTGGTTTCGTCAGGACAATTTAATATTGGGTTCGTCAGTATATACTATAGTATAGAATAAATAGTATATCATATAGTTAGTATAACTTATAACAGTGCAAAGTATAGTAACCGACAGTGTTGGTTCTGGCGCCAAGCTATCGACTCTGATTCGGGAGGTCCCGGGTTTGAATCCCGTCGAGACCGGCAATCCTGACTGAAGGTTTTTTCCGAGGTTTTCCTCAGTCGTTAAGGCGAATGCAAGGGATTGAGTCCTCTTAAACAGCCCTCGGACATCCCTTCACAATTTCCTATCCGCACATACCTAGTTCACCTGAAGAGGGGCTAATTGCAACCTATAACAGGTTTCCCACGATAAAAAAAAGTATAGTAGAAAGTATAGTAGTATTCAGTTTAGTATAGTATTATATCGTATAGTGATATTCCGGGTTCAATCCTCGGTGGAGCCATTTTTTAAATTTCTGTCTATAATACCATCATAGCATAGATAACAGATTGGAGTGTAAATATGGTATCAGCTATCATAGTATAGCACAGAATACTTTGTCCACAGCGTAACGGGACGGAGGGACCTTGGATTCGCGCTAACCGCGGCTCCAAGGAATCTGTCAAGGCTGGCACTATCATGGAGTTCAAGGAGTCTACCTACCTCAGCACCTGGCGGGGGAGTCCGTGTAACAACTTCTCGGGGTCAGACGGGGGCGCCTTCCCTCCGGGCACTGGCCCTACTGACATTCTACACATGTTCATCCCAGAACTCTGCAGGCGAGTTGGCCTTGCATGCTCTGGTTCACTTTTTTACAGTGATGCCTGAAGTATTTTGTACACATACAAGATGAGTACTATTTATATAATATCTTTATTAGGTTCAATAAGACAAGAACAAATGTCAAGACGCCATGGTAAAACCCTTCCTTTGTCTTTCAGTTGTTGTCCAGGCAACACTTCACTGCATACTTGATCACAAGCTATACAAATTAACACAACCATAATATTACATCTCCCCTTTCTTTCTTGAAGATATTTTACACAGTAAAATAATAATACTAGGAAAACGCTTAAGTCCCGCCGCGTTGTTGGATGAGCGTAATTGGTGCATTGAGCTGCCATGTGTTATGCGGATTTTCTGTTGTTCTGTGAAAAAATTAGTACTAAGTTGAAGATTTTTTTAAAATTAAATTAAATTAGATAAAAAATAAACTTTAATTTTTAATTTTTTTAATTAATCGTATGAATTTTAAAAAATTGAAAAAACAAAAAATTGCGATTTTTATAAGAAATAATTATTTGATTGCGCTCAAATTTCACACGAATATATAAATTTATAAAATTAAGGTTCTGTGAAAAAAGTATTACAATAAAATAAAGCATGTAGGTGTAATAAGTAAAAGAATTGTTTAAAAAAAGAAAAAACCCACAAAATTTATATTTTCATGAAAAATAATTTTTTGATTGCGCTCAAATTTCACACGGATATCTTAATTCATAAAATTAAGGTTCTGTGAAAAAATCATGAAAATCGGATTAAGCATGTAGGTGTTACAAGGAAAATAAATTTTCAAAAAATCGAAAAAAATCGTAAAATTGCGATTTTCATGAGAAATAATTTTTTGATTGCGCTCAAAAACGTGGCAGTTCTAAGTTCAGAGATTTCGAAGGCCTCCATAAAATTTCATCGCAAACGGAGTATCGGTTTAGCCGGAATCGTGCTGACAAACACACAAAAATACAGAAAAAAAAGAAAGAAGGAAAGAAAGAAAAAAAAAAAAACATTCCGGATTTTTTTCTCCAGTGTAGTGAAATGGAATCTTCGCTTCGCTCGCTACGCTCGCTACGCTCATCCAATAAAAATACCTGGTACATTGAGGTATTATAGAGAACAATAGTTTAAAGATTCAGTCTTTTTGGCGGACGTATAAGAGTGCCTGATCGTGTAGAGGACTCTGGTCTGGCATTTGATTGTACTGGATTCTCTGTTGGTGGAGAGGCTGAAGTTGTTGATTCTCTGCCTGGAGATGGTGGGAGTATCTCTTGGATCGGAGCAGAAGTTACATGTGCTCGGTTTCTCCTTATCGTTCCATCTTGAGTTTGGACATGTAATGACCTTGGCTCTGGACCAACGTGTACAACGGCTCCATATTTCTTTTTATCATGAATCCAGACTCGATCCCCGACGTGCGTCTCTGGAAGCTCCTTCGCACGATGTCTTCCATCTACTTTTTCCCACAGTAAGTTAGGAAATGGTGTTGGTATAAGAGGTTCCGGAATGTTCTTGCGCAGCTCTATACATTTGTTGCAGCTTTGAACCATTGCTCGGACATCCTCATTGATGTTAGGCCAGTAGACTGTCTCTCTGGCTTGACGTTGAGTCTTAGTCACACCCATGTGACCATCATGCAATCGCGAAAGAATTTCACGACGCATTTTATTAGGAATGACTATTCGTGGTCCCACAAATAGTATGTCTTCATGAATCGCTAGATCACCTTGCACTTTCCAGTATAGTAAGCACGATTGATGAACCTGCTTCCTTGCTGGCCAACCATGAATAGAATATGATTTCAGTCTTGAGATGACCTCATCTTTTCTTTGAACATCTTGTATTTCTTGGATCCGTTGGTCAGTTGCTGGTGTTCCACTGACGACTTGCTGAACAAAAAGTTCAACGTCTTCTTGAAAGAGTACATCTTCTTCTGAACTTTGCTCAGAATGTTGAACTCTAGACAATGTGTCAGCAGTATAAAAACTTTTACCCGGTACATGTTCTATTTTGAATGAGAACCTCATCAGCCTCATTTTAAATCTTTGAAGCCTTGCTGATAGTTCACCGATTGGTTTTGAACCAAAAATTGGCACAAGTGGCTTATGATCAGTGTGAATGATGAAGTCTCGACCACATACAAATTGTGTAAATTCCTCGCAAGCCCAAGTTATAGATAAGGCTTCCTTTTCAATTTGAGCATAACGACGTTCTGTCTCGCTCATAGCTCGTGACGCATAAGCCACGGGTTTCCACCAGCCTTCACCCTGTTCTTGCTCTAAAACCGCACCCAAACCATAAGAAGATGCATCAGCGCAAATTCTTGCTTGACTGTTGGTGTCATATAAAGCTAAAACTGGTGTTTCTGTGAGCATATTTTTAATTTTATCAAAAACTTCTGTGTGGTTCGTAGTCAGTGGCGGCGCCAGACAAAAATCATTGGGGGGGCAGAGGATGGGCAAGGTAATAAAGTGGGGGGGGCAATCAGTGGCGGGTAGCTGGGGTCTGGTGCGAAGCCCCAGCCGCCGGAGGCTCTTTCGCCGAAGGCGAAAAAAATTTCACCATACTACAGTTATTTCGTCATGTTTTAACTGAAAAATGGCAACTGTGGGGATTACCGTTTTTTTTTTTATGAAGGATAAACACTTGGTAAAATAAACACAAATATGTACAGTTTGTTGTATTTAATTTGTGATTTGATGATTTAATTTTAGTAATGTTACAGTGCAAAACAAAACAAAACAAAAAACTCGTTCTGGAACAGTCGCTTCTTTTATAATAAGCATTACTGGAATTACGGTAGGAACAATTTATTATAAAATGCAATCGATATACATTAATTTAGAACAGTGTACTACGACTGGGGGGGCAGGGGGGGGGGCAGGCCATATTTGGGGGGGGCAATTGCCCCCCCATGCACCCCCGTAGCGCCGCCACTGTTCGTAGTCCACAGGAACTCATTGTCCTTTTTAAGAAGCTCTCGTAATGGCTTGCTTACTTCAGCAAGACCTGGTACAAATTTTGCTACCTGGTTTACCATTCCAAAGAAGCGTCTTAGTTCGGTTATGTCAGCCGGATTACTTAAATCTTTAATGGCTTTTAGTTTGTCCTCGTCAGCCCGAATTCCATCTTTTGAGATTTCGTGACCAAGGAATTTTACTCTTTTAACTGAGAACTCGCATTTCTTCTTGTTCAGCGTAAACCCAGCTAGTTTTAGTTTACTGAGAACTTTTGCCAGTCGAGTATCGTGCTCTTCTTGTGTTGAACCAAAGCCTAATATATCGTCCATTTGGCAAATGACACCTTCACATCCCTCGAGTACCTGCATCATCTTCCTTGAGAAGTGTTCAGGAGCACTGCTGATACCGAATGGTAATCGATTGAAGAAAAACCTACCGAAGGGCGTGATAAAGATTGTCAATTTGGCTGATTCTTTAGATAACGGAATTTGCCAAAATCCCGAGTTGGCGTCCAGTTTTGAGAAAATAACTGCACCCTCTATTCGTCCCAAGGACTCTTCAACAGTTGGCAGTTGGTATCTTTCACGCAACACACCTCTGTTCAATTGACTAAGGTCCACACAGATTCTTACAGTACCCGCTTTCTTTGGTACAACAACCATTCCGGCACACCAAGGTGTCGGTTCTTCAATTGGAGATATCACCCCGGCCATGACCATTCTGTCCAGCTCCTCTTTCACTTGCTTACGCAATGGTATAGGAATTCTCCGAGGCACTGACACAGAATAATATGGTTTAGCGTCTTCTTTCATTGTTATGTGATATTCACCTTCAACTTTACCTAGACCTTCAAAAAGTGTAGGCTCACTGAATGGATTTGTCCCTACACCAGAAATTTCGTTGATCCACGACAGCATCTCCAAGGCTTGTATGGCAGGCCGCCCCAGTAAGGGTTCCTGATGACCTTTCATTATAAAAATCTCTTGAAGAGCTATTTGATTTTGCCAAGCCATCATGGCACTTACCTTTCCCAGGATTGTTAATGGTGTTTTTCCCGCGCCAAATAGCTGTTTGTCTGTACATTCTAGTTTAACAGATGGCGTAAGGTTTTTCCAATAAAGATTGTGGAATAACACTGACGTCTGCGCCAGTGTCAATTTTAAACTTAACCTGCAATTCGTTAATCTTAACGATTGCATACCATGCATTTTGAGAGCACACCGTGTTAATGTTTGAATTGACGCAGCTAGTCTTAGGCTCACCAGTGATTTCACCTAAAAATTCTACCTCATTGTCAGAATCTTCCTTTACCTCTGCAACGTTCTTGTTCCGACATGCTGCTGCCCAATGCCCCTTTTTATTGCAATTTCTGCAAATATCATTTCGAGCAGGACACTTATCTGCAGGATGGGATTCCTTGCCACACCGAAAACATTTGTTTGTTGTTGAACTAGGCCCACGTGCTTCAGAATGACCAGCCGAGGAGTTAGGCCTATTCTGAGCATGCTTACCTTTGTTCTTCTGCTTGTATTTATTTACAGCGTCCACCTTGTTGTAGTTTTTATCTGGGTCTGTTGTAGTATCTTGTCGTACCACTCCTTGCTGCTTTCTAATGTTCTCACTGGCCCTTACCTTGGCAACTGCCTTCTCCAACGTAAGATCAGGGTCCAGTTGTAGGATCTCGGACAGCTTGTTATCTATTATACCAATAACTACCCGGTCCCTAATTAATTCATCAGCAAGTTGCCCATACTGACAATGCTTTGCCAGACGATGAAGGTCTGTGACAAAAGTCTCTATGTTTTCACCTACCAGTTGTCGGCGTTTATTGAAACGCGCCCGTTCGTAAATAACATTCCTCCTAGCCACAAAGTGATTTTCAAATTGGTCAATGACCTCAGCATAGGTGTTTTGTTCCGCCTCTGTGAGGCCTACCCTAGCTAAAATGTCTTCTGCTTCATCACCCATAGTGTAAATTAAAGCGTTGACTTGATCTTCCTGACTCTGTGTATGAAGCCCCGAGGTTTTCCTAAATCTTTCGAACCGCCTAAGCCACCTAGGCCATTCCTCTGGACATTGGAAGTCGAACGATTTTGGCGTTTCTACATGGAACGAGGCCCTAGGACCAGCGTGGCCTAAGCCTAGACCGACGCCTACCCCGTCCCCGATGTTTTCTGTGACTGACATGATAATTTGCTCTATTCACAGTTTTGTTCTTCGAATTCCGACCCACCTGGCACCATGAAGTATTTTGTACACATACAAGATGAGTACTATTTATATAATATCTTTATTAGGTTCAATAAGACAAGAACAAATGTCAAATGTTACATCAGACCAGACGCCATGGTAAAACCCTTCCTTTGTCTTTCAGTTGTTGTCCAGGCAACACTTCACTGCATACTTGATCACAAGCTATACAAATTAACACAACCATAATATTACAATGCCCATTTAAAGGTGCTTTCACCCTCTAATCTATGTGCGCATCGAATCTTTTTAGAAAATATCTTCACATTTTACACTAATGTTTAAGTTCATGTTAACGTCTTCATCATTCCACTTCTTCTACTTCCATTATAGGCCTATGTTGTTTATCTTTATTGGATGAGCGAAGCGAAGTTTCGATTTCACTACACTGGAGGAAAAAATCGGAATGTTTTTTTTTCTTTCTTTTTGTATTTTTGTGTGTCTGTTAACACGATTCCGGCTAAACCGAAACTCCAATCACGATGAAATTTTCTGGAGACCTTCGAAATCTCTGAACTTAGAACTGCCTCGTTTTTGAGCGCAATCGGGAAATTTTTTCTCATAAAAAACGCAATTTTACGATTTTTTTCGATTTTTAAAAAAATTCTTCGTCTTATAACACCTACATGTTATTGTAATGATTTTTTCACACAACCTTAATTTTATGAATTTATATATTCGTGTGAAATTTGAGCGCAATCGAATAATTATTTCTTATAAAAATCGTAATTTTTCTATTTTTTTTTTTTTTTAAATAACGATTAATAAAAAAAAATTAAGTTTATTTTTTTTTAATTTAATTGAATCTAAAAAAAATCTTAAACTTAGTAATAATTTTTTCACAAAACACCAGAAAATCCGCATAACATATGGCAGCTCAATGCACCAATTACGCTCATCCAACAACGCGGCGGGACTTAAGCGTTTTCCTAGTTAAATATACACAAATTCACATCTGTTTCAATTTCTCGATTTGGTTAGTCGGGAAACACTCCCGTTAATATTTCATAAAATTCAGAAGTTACAAACTCCATCTCGATCGGGGTTCGAACCCGAGTCTCCCACATTCCAGGTAGGCACCTTAGCCAACTAGACCACCGAGACGGTAACTATTTAACTTCTGAATTGTAGTTGCATTATATATCTGAATGGATGGAACAGTACTGCAACGAATATCTGTTACCTTTGAACTGACCAAACAAACAAACATTCACATCTATAATTCAACTTTAATTCAGAAGTTAACCTGGAATGTGGGAGACTCGGTTTCGAACCCCGATCGGGAATGATTTTTAACTTCTGAATTGTATTAAATTGTTCTAATTTATTGTTGGGTGCTAATTTATTTGAATTTAATAATAATAATTACAATCATTATTGTGCCTCATGTTTTTTTATATTTCTAAATACTGTGTGTATTGCATTATTGTGCGCTGACGATAAAGTATGGGAATTTTGTCAAACTCATAAATCCTTTCAGCTTGAAAAATAATAATTTTGATGGTGCAACACTCACAAATCAGCTGTTCAAGAGGTGTACCTAAAAGAACATCTTTGTCACCCCAAATAGTTTTTACAGTCCTGTTTATTTTATGACAAAATGTGTCAGTACAGACATACTTCTTAAACCATTTCAATTATTTCATGTACTGTTCATTTACCCACATATGTAATGTAATATATCAATGAGATTGTTATGTGATGTTTTAATGAAATAGCATTTGTTAAATGAAATATTGTACTTAGGCTCTTACAAATTCAAATGTTAGTTTTGTGTGCAAATTGTGTAGCTATTTTACAAAAATGTGACACAATATTATAAAATTCAAGTCCAATTAAATGAATGTTTGTAAAATGGTGGTGTTTTGTATATTATATGTTATGCATTTTGTTACTACAACATTTTGTTTATTTCTCGTTTGGTTGTTCGGGAAACACTTAATTGTTAATTGAACGAGTGAGCGCAGTGAACGTAGTGATTTCCATTCGACTTAAACGGCCCTAATTGTTTTTCTGCGTGCGTGCGTGTGTGTGTGTGTGTGTGTGTGTGTGTGTGTGTGTGTGTACGTTGAAAATCAGCCGAATCGCTGAACAGATTGCGCTGAATTTTAAACAGACATCCGGTACAAGTTTATTGAGAACTGCTAACAAAATCAGCAAGATTCATTGCGATTTAAACCTACAAGAAATGATAAACTGAAAAATAGACTTCCAATGTTTAGAAATTATTTTAACGACAATGTTTAAGATTTTGAAAATATATTTTTTGTTTGTTTTTCGCCTGGCCGTGTAATGCCGTGCCCATGCAAGGTCTGTCGAATGTTGGACGTCAAGGTACCCCCAAATTCCGCTCGTAGATTGAGTAACCTTGCAATATTTTCACGTATTTCGTACTGGCTATGTTTACCATAGTAGGCCCTATTGCCACAGATGATGGACTACACTGCGTTATGTGCATTTCAAAACATGTTTAATTATTTTTTAAATACAATCTAGAAATTACAAAATCTTTCCCGACCAGGGGATTGAACCCACGTCTCCCACATTTCGGCTACAAGGGCGCTTTAGCCAACTAGACTAGGGAAACGCCAAAGTCGTAGTTAGACGAGTGAGCGAGTCATGTGGTGGGTACCCGGGAACATTTGCATTTAAGTTTTATAATTATATTCGTATAAATAATAGGGTATTGGTGGAAATCACTGTGCCGGAGGTTGCTGTTGTTGGCAGCCTTCAACTGAATATTCCGTGTGACTGCCGGGTCTTGCTTAATGGTAGATTGTTGGTCCGGGAGTTGTGTAAAAGTTTAGGCCATAGTTTAGGCCAAAATGCTCCACTGTAGCCTATGAAAGGCTATAGGGAGGCCTAAGGTAAGGGGAAGAAAAGAAATGTTACCGGGTACTCAACACATGGCTCACTCACTCGTCCAACAACGACTTTGGCGTTTCCCTAGTATTTAATACAATTCAGAAATGAAAGAGTTACCGTATCGGTGGTCTAGTTGGTTCGGTGGTCTAGTTGGCTAAGGCGCCTATACCTCGAATGTGGGAGACCCAGGTTCGAATCCTGGTCGGAATGGATTTTTAAATTTCTGAATTGTATTAAATATTAATATTTTGTTTATTATTTACCACTCTAATAATTTTATCCTCTGAATTTATTTTGTTAGCTAATTTTTGTTAGTTGTGATGAAGGGAATCAGGCATAGGTTGCTATGGGGCTATGCCCTCTCTGATTCTCTTCAACAATTTAATGTTCACTTTGTGTAGGGTACCTTGATTTGTTGGTTATGAATAATAGATACATAAATGACATATATTTTTCTCCTTCTCCACAGGACTATGTACCTTCACTTCTTCAAGTCTACCGTTCACAGAGAAGTTCCCGCTCTTCTCTTCACCTCGACTCTAGGGGACATCTATATGAACAAGACCTTGCATTGCTTCTGTAGGAATAAAAACCCGAATTCATGTCCTAAAAAGGGATCTTTTGATCTAACTAAATGTATGGGTAAGGATAACGTGAGATTGTTGTTCTCTCATAATCTCCAAGTTTGACAATTCACCACTGGTTGTGTTATGGTGAATTCATTTTTAAAATAATTTGTGGTATATTCATTGAACGAGTGAGCGTAGCGAACGGAGTGATTTCCATTCGACTTAAACGGCCCTTATACGCGTTTCCAAGCAAAGATAGATGGCAGCACTAAAACGCAACATGTCGGACCGATCAGTGATAAGAGGCGAGCTGCTTACGGCGGGCGCTGTATATTCAGTTGGCTTCAACTTGATTTTTGTTACATTTCTGATCATTTGCGAAAACATTGTTGATTATGTCACATCGTCCGCGTATTTTATTAGTAAAATTCGTAAGTTTTGGGGATCGGCTTTGTTAATAACGGGAATTTAATGGCATTTTAAATTACAACAAATAATTGAGATTATTTGATGATATGAGCTCGAAAAGAACAAACCACACTGTTAAACTATTAAATACAGAAACAAGTGTATAAAAAAATGTTGAATGATGAAGATCGATGATATTTTGCCAAGAAAATGTTGCCCAATACTAATAATTTCAATAATTTACTTGATATCCAAAATCAAAAGAGATTCTAGCAAATTATAGCCCTACACTTGTTTTGCTCTTTTTCTACTTCGTTTTACAATGTAAACGAAATCGGAGTAGGCCTATATATTTATCTAGTATACACTTAGGACTTCCGGATTTTTAAATATACATTTTATGAAAAGGAGGCCTATTGAATAGCTGATGGCCTATTTTTATTATTGTTTTGTATGTCAATAATGGCATGACGCGTCATTCAGCAGACAGCTTTTAAATCTTGTAGGTCATATCATTATACTTATTCTATAGTTATAATATAAATCGTATTTATTATGACATTATGTAAAATATTATGTATTAAATATTGGTAATGAACAATGACGGTAAATGGTATATGTAGGCCTACATTAATTATATAAGGTAGAAAAGGAGTTGGGACTTGTGCATAAGCGCTAATACAATTAATATTATATTTGTTATTGTTTTGTTATTGTTATTATGAGTATGACTTTATTTATATTAAATTATCATAACAAAACGAAAGAAGTATATCTCAATTAAAAGTGCCATAAGAAGCGAGCGATACTGTATGTGTGTGTTTACTATGAGTTGTGAACATTCTTGACTGTTTGAATTTGATTTAGTATTTATATCGTACCCTGTTAGTTTATATTTGGTATATAGCCTATAAATACCAATGATTTATTATGATATTATAATTAGAGAATTGTAATATGGATACAAATGCCATCCTTGGTGTCTCATGGGTGCATTGGGCGCAGGTCTGAATATAGTAATATTATTCTGGTAAACATGGTCTCGAATCCCGCATATTGGAGAGCGATTTTATTATTTTGGTGCACCCCCATGCTTTTGATAATCATCAATTAACAACATTTTGAGAAAGCAACGACAATGTACCTGTGATTGTACATATTTGTAAGTGACAAACACGGAATGACATGTGTTTTTCAGGTAAGCACATAGCGCGCTCCTCCGACTATCACTGATCGGACAGTTGCATTTTTCGCCACCAGGTAGCAACCCCTTTGCTTGGAAACGCGTATTGTTTTTCTGCGTGCGTGCGTGCGTGTGTGTACGTTGAAAATCAGCTGAATCGCTGAACAGATTGCGCTGTAATTTTAAACAGACATCCGGTACGAGTTTATTGAGAACTGTTAACAAAATCAGCAAGATTCATTGCGATTTAAACCTACAAGAAATAATAAACTGAAAAATAGACTTCCAATGTTTAGAAATTATTTTAACGAGAATGTTTTAGATTTTGAAAAGATATTTTTTGTTTGTTATTCGCCTGGCCGTGAAATGCCTTGCCTTCCCATGCAAGGTCTGTCGAATGTTGGAGGTCAAGGTACCCCCAAATTCCGCTCGTAGATTGAGTAAACCTTGCAATATTTTCACGTATTTCGTACTGGCTATGTTTACCATAGTAGGCCCTATTGCCACAGATGATGGACTACACTGCGTTATATGCATTTCAAAACATGTTTAATTATTTTTGAAATACAATCTAGAAATTACAAAATCTTTCCCGACCAGGGGATTGAACCCACTTCTTTCACATTTCGGCTACAAGGGCGCCTTAGCCAACTAGACTAGGGAAATGCCAAAGTCGTAGTTAGACGAGTGAGCGAGACATGTGGTGAGTACCCGGGAACATTTGCATTTAAGTTTGATAATTATATTCGTATAAATAATAAGTTTTTTAAAGTTTAGTTGGCATACGGGGACGGGCGCGTCAACTGTAAGGTCATAATGCGCCTCTCTAGCCTATGATAGGCTAGGTAGGCCTAAGGTAGGGGGAAGAAAAGTAATGTAACCGGGTACTCAACACATGGCTCACTCACTCGTTTAACAACGACTTTGGCGTTTCCCTAGTAACTAACTAATTAGCCAGTATATATCGTATAACATAAACTATTTGGGTGAATAGGGTCGGGAAGGACTACACTAATATAAAAACCACGCAATATTACCCGATTTTAGTAATTACTCACAATAAAAACACTACTCAAAATCGAAATATATTGCTTGTAGGTCCTAAGTAGTTTCGTAACAACTATATCCTTCATGAAAAGGTATCAAACTGAAAATGTATTAAAGTGCAATAAGTATTGTTTTAATTACTGATAAATTTAATCTGTAATTAAAATTACTACTGATTATAATATTTGAAATAATATGCACGATACGGTTCTAACAAAACTACGTGGGACCTACCATCAACTATTTCGATTTTGAGTAGTGTTTGTGTTGTGAGTTATTACTAAAATCGGGTAATACCGCGTGGTTTTAATATTCGCGGTAGTTATTTAAAGTATGACCTTGACAATGATGTTTTCTTCCCACAGGATCCCCAATAGTTATAACTCTTCCCCACTTCTACCTGGCGGCTCCTGAATTCCTCAAACAATCCGTGGGTTGTAAACCTGACCCCGAGCTTCACAGAATCCACGTGGAAATAGAACCGGTGAGTTAGTCCACTGCTTCACACAGAACGCAAAGATTAATAAATCTAGTTTTTTTTTAAACGTTTAAGAATATTTAGTATTTATTTTACCAAATTTAGCATTAAATGCTAAAAAAAACTCAGTGTAGGGTGTTTCTTGCACTGTTTATGGCAAATGATGAATTTTAGGAATATTTTAATTCAATATAGACACAAAAGTTAGAATACAATTCTAAACTACTTCTTAATCATTATTTTTGGTTAATTTAGCATTTTGTATCGTTTTACAAAATTAATCATTTGTTCACCGATTTAGCATCAAAAACCTTAAACGATAAAACACGTTTTTCTACTTATCAGCCAGAAGTTTTTAAGTCTGTAAATTAATTTAATGAATGACCTTTGGCCATTAAAAACACACACATTGTTAAAAGTCAATTTAAAACTCACTTGAACGCCAAATCCATCGAGTTTCACATAGGTATATTTTCACACACACCCATAAGCTGGTCCATCGAAAGAATGCAGATGTGGGCGTCATCGGCGGGCCAATGAGCGATAAGTGTTTTAAATTGAGGGCAGATGATTGGCTAGAACTAGCCCGCCGTCGTTACCATCAGCAAACTTCCGATGGAACAGCTATATAACATTCACATAATAACGAACAAGACCTGTTATTGAAAGCAAATGTCTGCAGAGTGTACTTTGTAACATAGTGCATTCTTGACAATATTGTGATCTGTAACTTCTAAACCTAACTTAACTTCAACTTATCTTAACTTGTAAACCTTCTCGTCCAGAACACAGGGACCCCTCTTCACGTCTCCATGCGATTCCAGTTCAACATCAACATCCACAACATCAGTCGCATCACCATCATGAAGAAGCTACCGAGGTGCATGCATCCCATATTCTGGATTGACCAGGTTAGTTTAGGCATTGTCATTTTTCCCATTCCATTTCGGTTTGGTTTTGTGAATGTATTCGTAATTCATATTTATGTGTAAATGTATTTGTATATTGTTTTAACTGTTGTAACTGCTATAACTTTGTTTGTTAATAATATGTTATATCCTGTATGAGCACTATATATGCATCAGTAGACTGAAATAAAAACAATAGATCCTAATTTGTTTTCCATAATATGCATTAAAAAGGCATTAAATCACAATGTATGAAGTATTTTTTTAATACAAGAAGGTGTACAAAAAATGAGAATACCGGACATTTTGGCAACCTTGGATGAGGCCTATACCCTATATAACGGTTTGTTTTGACGCGCGCCTGGGGGCATGTGACGCAGGTGAATGGGGACCTGTTGAGCTGACAAAGCCGGCCGGGCGAGGGTAGACACTCGGTTAGAACACGTGTTGTATTTAGTAAGGGGTTGACATTCTGTGTGGATGGAGTGTTCGCAGATTTGTTCTAGCACAGTGACAGCTCAACAAGTGTTTTTTGTACTAATTTAATTAATGTGATAGTGAATAGCATTACAAGGTTTGTCGAGATATGTGAAGAGTACGGATATGGCTCAGTGACTACAGTTAACAAACATACCTATATAGTTGAAGTGTGGATTTTGTCTTCTTATAGGTTCTAGTAGTTTTTAAAGTTAGTGATACGTGTGTCATACAAAGAGACGGCAAACGTACCGAATAATTCTTATTTTTATAAATAATTAATGTGTGACGCGTGAGTGTTTAAATGTGGATTTATTGGACAACAAAATCAAAATCAGGTTTATGATACAGAAATGTGATTTAATATTAATCCGTGGGTTAAAATCGTGTTACAAAATTAATGTATACACAGTTCTCATCCTTACAATGATAAAGAAATCATTAAAGTCGAATCACTTTTAGTCAAAGTAGTCCACAGTACTCCCGTATGCGACTTTAAATCCTATATATTGTTGGTCTTTACACGTGGAGAGTAACAATTAAACTGTTGCCTAGCAGTGTTGAGAGAATGAATTTTAATAATATGCTCGAACCCATCATGGATAGTGATACCATGGACTTAGAATAGTACTGGCGTACTAGGGCGCAAGTGTGTGGTCGGCGTGTACAAGTTAGCACTTCAAATTAGCAGACATTTTGATTGTTTACTTTGGTAACCAAGGTAACCTAGGGCCATAGATCTACTATACTGCCTATGGCATACCACAGTTTATTGTAGCAAAGTTTAACCTGTCTAGTAGTTGTTTTAACAATCAAAATGGCGAATAGGTCAAACAAACAAAGCACTGATCGTGGACGTGCTGTTCCATTTGAGCTAGACCTCCTTATCATCCAACTCCATGGTAATACAATCGAAATTAGCACGCAAATTTATGATTTTTTCCTATTCGTGACAATATAAGCACTCTGTGTCGGGATCCATTGATGTACATTTCATTAAACTACACTATTTAAGATCACCTTTCCTGCCACTAAACTGTTTAATCCAGGCTTCTTTTTCTAATTTTTCTGAGATTTTCCTCTGTTCACTTTCTGTGTATGAAGGCTCGAAAATGAGGGAGCTAATCCTAACATCGTGTACATAGAACAAACACTTTTCAACTGACCCGTCCCGTGCCCGATGGTATTGAATGGGCGGGCAGTGAGCGGCCGCATTCAGTCGAGTCGATCGGTAGCGAAGCTCTGTAGCCATCCAGCTACGTCACGGGTGGTGACGTCACGCACTATACAATTTCCACAATATTGGTCGTACCATGTTTAAATATTGACCGATTTCTTTAATTTTTTTTCTTAATTCCTGAAATAAATTTAGGTTTAACATAAGAAAGCAACAAGTCAATGTGAGAGAATGGCTTTAAACAGTGTTTACAGAGTAAGGCCCAGTTTCCATACCGTCGAAAGGAATTGAAATAGTCATGTAAAGGGAGAGGACATATACGTGTGAAAATCGTTCTTAATTTAGTCGTAAGAAATTGGACGTATACGAAGTTATCATATCATAGATAAATTAGACGTCGATAAACCTCACAAAAGACCAATCAGAACCGTAATTTCAATGTGACCGACCAATAAAAAATTACCAGACCATCAAGAGTCTTGGATTCTATATTGCAATAACAATTTCTTACGAGTTTCGACGCTATCGGAACTGGGGTTACAAATATAAAACATACTCTTCTGACCATAACGACTTTTTTGGTGTTGGTACTACATTGTGACTTTTCCTTCACATTTGTGTTTACATCAAGCACAAACTTGTAAAACAGATTGTTTACATAAGTCCTTTGACTTAGGGATGATTTAGTTGGAAATTGTGTCTTTAATATCTTGCTTCTACGATTATTTTCGATTGTTGGTACGAAGGCAGTAGTTGTACATGAAAGGAAATAATCATAGAATGCAAGATGTTTAAGTTATCTCTAAAGGAGTAATATTTATTTCTAATGTTGACCATTGGAAGCGTGCATCTTTAAATCTTCACTCTAGGATGTTCTTTGCATCAGGAAGTGGTAGACGATCATCCAAAGACTTTGGGCCTCTACCTCGCACTATGTACTCAATGCCACAAGTACGTGTGTTGCAGGGCATCATGGTGCCGGACCAGTATGTCAACCTGATCAAGGACCAGCTACTGTTCGCTCTCAAGGCCATCGGATACGGCAAGTGGGGGATGATAATCGTCGGTATCGGGATGGCGGTGGTCGGAGGTTCATTGCGCGGGAAACAGAAGAGGGCGGTGACTCCGGTGGAACAGCTCATGTCGGTGAGTTCGCTTAGGGCAGAGTCGATAAAGAAGTTTCCCCTTTGGGGAGGTCCCCTTACTCCCAAGTCAAAACGGAATCTAACGTCCTGCGCGCTGAGAGCGGCTCCAATGTGAAACTAATAAAAGCACTGCACGCTAAATACGGTCAGTAGATTATCGATGTGCAGTGATGCTGAAATCAACAAACAACAGACGAAACATCAAACTTCAATTTTATTTCAATCATATTAGCCCTGGGCCCTAGTCTTTTAAAACGATTTACTTTTGATTTATTATTGTACTATAAAGTGTTGCGCAGGCGTCACTGACATTTTCGTGCGAAATAATTTGAGATATGCCTTGTTCAAGCCTAACGGACGTAAGTGTAGCCTAGGCCCAAGGCCACAATACAGTTTTCAGACGTACGTAAGTACACCTTTGGCACTCAAATCGAAATCTTGAACAATACATATTGTCGGCCTAGCTCCTAAGCTTAGGTCTATTCCATCAGAAATATCCTCATTAATAAAGAGAGTTTGCTTTCTGCCAAAACATTCGCCAACATTCGATCGTATTTAATATTTTGACGTTTCCGCCATTTGTCGTCATCGACTGTTAACTACTAGTAGAAAAGTGACGTACTTTTATTGAAGTAGTTCCATCAATCGTCACACAGAGTCGCGCGGAACGTTAGATTCCCAACGCCAAAAACCGACTTTTTATTTAACCCAGGGCGGTATAGGGAGTTGGAGGACCTCCCCAACGGGGAAACTTCTTTATCGACTCTGCTTAGGGGTAGGGTGTCGTCAAGAGCGCGGTGGGGAAATGAACTACAGGCGGATCCATGAACTTGCAGCGGTTTTCATGCAATGCAATGCAGTGCTGCTGCTGCAATGCAGTGAAATTTGTGGTGGAGGTGGACGTGATTTCCACTTATTTTAGCTTTCGTGATTTGAATACCTTTTTCTGTTTATTCCACTTCTAACAGGTTGATGTAGTTAAATTATGAGTAAGAGAATACAACATAAAATCAAAGCAGTTATGATAAATTTCACAATTATAGTTCGTCCGTTTACAGTTGACGAATTTGGAAATCCTCAAAGGGACAAAAGACCAGATTTGTTCACACCTCTTGACAAGATTATCTTCCTCTGGTTCACCGGGAAATAGTCTCGGAGGTCCCCAGTGATTGACATATCTATTATAATGAATAGCAAACCCGTCGCCAAATCACTTAGTTTGGTTTCCATTATTGCGCTTCATTGGTTTGCCAAAGAGGCGCACAATGAAACTTCAGCCGGGCAACATTGACGACGGTCAGCGAAGACTGAATTTTAAACTACAACCCTCGTAATTGGTTATAACAAGTGGAATTACATGTTCCCGCTGTGTCGGCGAAAAAGCCGAAATTCGTCAAATGTAAACGGACGAACTTTAACACTGTTTAGAGGTTATGGTTGGCGTGCAGCACTCACGAAAGTCGTTCCTGATTGTCTGACAAAAGCAACGCACTGCAATGCAGTGCTGCAAGGTCGTGATTGAGCCTTACCTGTCCGCGAAGTACAAACCCTAAATGAAATGGTTCCAACGAAAGAATGCAGATAGCTTAGAAATTCTTTTCACAACATAACAACTATCTTTACTATGTTAACGCTAGCTCAGCGTGGACCAAGCACATGGAGGAACTCCGTGATCTAGCGCAGATAGTTAATTCGTTTTTTTGTCTTGCACTTTTCTGTGGTGCCGGTGTAGGGTGTAAAGCGGAAAACGCCGATAGTGCAGGGAATTATTGTTGCTCTACAGGAAGACAAAAAACGCTCTGGTGTAGCATCATATGAATTTGATCAGTTAAATAATTCTGTACAATTTTGAATTCTATTTACGTTTGTATGAAATTAGTAATGTATCATTATTCCTGGGTAAAGCCTACAAGAAATGTTGGTATTAACTTAAAAAACAGTTTAATTTATGTTACCGCCATCTTTTTACTGCGCTAAACCGCACACCCACCTCTGGAGCGGGTGTTACACCTCGGTAAGGTGTAAGTTCTATACCTTACACCAGCGATGGCAGTGCAGGACAAACAAACGAGCATTATACTTGCTTGAGTTAGCTACACCTGTTTATCCGTTTACCGCGCATTCATACTTCCCTTCCCACCACCACCCCTTATGACGAGAACATCTGCATTATTTGGTTGGAGAAAGTATGGTTCTCCTGTGACTTTTCAATACCCTTTGAGAAAGTTTTAAGATGTATAATAATGTATATTTTTCTTCTGTTTTTTATCTACACACAAGGTGTTTCTCATTGACTAATTTAAACTGGAAATCATGGTAAATTTAATTGGTATACAATAATCATGTTGTGCGAGTTGTGGTAATTCTTGTTTCTCTTCCGTCAGTTCGCTCCCAAACACTCCCGAGGGCCACACGAACCAAGGCTTCGAGAAGCACGGGTACGGTAGAAAGTGGAAGGGGAAAGACGGGAGGGGCGTTAACGCCGACCTCTGGGTGAACGACCAGGAGGGTCTGGAAGAACCGTGGACGAGACAGGACCTGGAGTACCTGGCATTGTGGAGGGACAGGAATCTTGGTGATGAGTCGGTTATACCAAGAGGACAGGGGCGGCAGCCACGGGGTGAAGCCCAGGGACCTAGGAATGATCCAGGGTTAATCAGGGAGACACGTGGAAATGGACAGGAAGCTCAGGAGAGTAACGTCGTTAGGGATGCCGAAGTGGTAACCCGAGTCAATAGGGGAGAAGGGGTGGATCCACGGGGTAACAACGTTGACATAAATCCCGAGTTGGAAGCTTGGATAAGGAGGGAAGTTGAAGGGGGGAGACGAGGGGCAAGGGGTTATCCCTCTCTTAATACTGGTAGGGATGCCCGGATGAATAGGGTGATAAGGGGAGAAGCGACGGAGCCACGTAATAGGAATGAAGACATAAATCCAGAATTAGAAGCTTGGATTACGAGGGAAGTAGGAGGGGAGAGGAGAGGGGAAATGGATGGTCCTACCCCTACGGAGACTTGGGTTAATAGGGAGATAAGAGCAGTGGGGTTGGAGCCACGGAATAGTAACGTTGTAAGGAATACCGAGATGGATGCTTGGTTTATAAGGGAAGTAGGGGGAGAGAGAAGGGTGGCGAGGGACGTTAGTCGACCTAGGGTGGATACGGAGGCGATTGGTGTTAGGGAGGTAGGGAACGTTGGGAGGGAGGTAGGGGATGTTGGTCTCGTGAGGAGTCCTCAAGTGGGATCCTGGAAGAACAGGGAGGTGGGAAGTGGGAGGGTGGATGGAGTGGTAAGGGACCCCGAGCTGGAAGCCTGGATGAAGAGGGAGAGACTCGGGATAAAGAGGGAGCCTAGAGAGAGCCGGGCTGATCAATGGCAAGGAAGGACTTGGCCCATCAGGCGGTATTAAATGTTCGCCATGAGGGACAGTCCAGTTTGTTTCTTCAACTTATAGCACATTCTTGAATAAACGTAATGTTTTATATTTAGATGTTTTTTGTGTGTGTGGTTTTTATGTGGTTTCACCAAAGACTAGATTCTACAAAACGCTATAAAATGATACTTGAAAATATGTACACGTACCTTTAGCCTATTTCAATCCTTAGTAAACTTTGAGGCCTTCACAAAATAAGTGTTAAACATTTTATTTGTACAAGGAATCAATTATAGAGTGTCTACATGTTGTATACATTATTGTTACTTTTTATATGAAAATAAAACAAGTATTGGTACTGTGGTCCATAGAAGGAGTAACATCGTGTTCACTCGTGAATGTGGGGAGCTGGAGCAGGGTTGCTCGTTCACCAGAAGGCTCTGGTTTCTCTCGAGGAGACGTTCTCCCCCCTCGAACTTTGACCAAGACGCAAACACAGCAGGATGGAATCCGGAATTGATCGGTGACTAGCTTTAGTTTTTCTTTCGCTTCGTCATTAAGAGCTAGAAGTTCGCGGTATATGTATTTCTGGACACATCTAGCTTGGTAGGGCTCGCTTAGGCCAGATGTGATCACGCGGTGACAGCCACGGCCATTATTCCTGTAAGAAACAAGAAGGTTTTAATCTATGTGCTCGTAAAACACTGTTTGTTTTTCCGTAATAGATTATCAATATTTATTGTTAATTATTTTGAATCAATTCCGAAAAAGGTCGTATTTAGGTGTCTTAACAAAATCGTAAAAATCAATGTTATTTTTTACTGTTCATCGAAAACATTTTTAAAGAAGTGTGGCCCCCCTGTGAAGTCTGGGCCCGGGGTAGAATTTGGTTGGCCCAAAGCTTGGCTCTGCTATTCGTAAAAGGCGAGGAAAAAGTCAAAGTCCATTTCGAAAACATCAGTTAATATAAAGTTAGAGGGAAAACTAGAGGCAAGATCTGGAAGTCTTCTTCGGAGACTCCTCCACCTCCCATTGACGACCTCTCCGACGACGACACGACAATGAAAACACACACGATGTCAAAGACGATGACGACCAATGCGTGAGAACCACCCCTTCCCGTGGCTGGTCCTGACCAGCACAGGTCTTTCCTCCCCACATACCATAATCATTACCTAATGACATAACGGTTGTTATAATTGTAACAGAAGATCCCATCATTTCCTCTTCCTCGACAACTGTGCAAACTTTCCAACAATTCTGTGGTGTCAGCCAGATGAGCGAACTACTTGCCTAAAACGCATGTTGGCTCGAACATTAGGCTCTTGACACTGATTCGAGAGGTCCCGGATTCAAATCCCGTCGAGACTGGCAATACTGTCTCCTACTACTGACTGAGTTTTTTCCGAATGCAAGGTATAGAGTCTTCTTAAGCAGCCCTTGAACATCCCTTTATAAATGTCCTATCCGCATCATACCTAGTAACACTAAAGAGGGGCATATATTGCACCCTAAAAGGTTTCCCTGGGTAATAAAAAAAAATCCTCTTGAAGATTAAATATTCACAACTTACGCGCAATGTACAAGGCGTGTTAACTGTGCAAAGTCTTTGGTCTGCGCTATCTGCAGCCAACCACCGTCATCGTTCTGCGCCCTAGTTAACCTCTCCCTTGTGACTTGTGACCTGCATGCCGGCTCTTCTTCGGGGTCGTCCGGGCCCCTTTCGCCGATACCCTTGTCGGCGTCAGTCAACTGCAACCCATACAATATAATAACACTGATTTACTGAACAAAACACGGTTAAAATAACAATGCACACCCATAAAATACACTCTCAACATTGTTCATTATTATTAAGCGAGCGAAGCGAGGGTTTTCATTTGACTCTGCCGGAAAAATAGTCACTGGTTTTGTTTGTTTGTTTGTTTGTTTTTTTGTATGTCTCGCCATAACGTTCGAATGGAGGCTCGGATCGAGTTGAAATTTTGACCATCCGCAAGCTTTGTTCCCGATTGAATGCCATTAGTTTTGTGGCAAAATCGTTCAAAAAGTTAAAAAGTTACATTAAAGTTAATCGAAAGTTTTTTTTTCAAACTAAACGGCGACAAAATCTGAGGTGGCCAAATCATTTAGAATGTCCGTCCGGTCACGAATATGTTAATTTTATTTTGATCCGATAAGTAGTTGGATGAGCGTAGCGAGCGTAGCGAGCGAAGCGAAGATTCCATTTCACTACACTGGAGAAAAAAATCCGGAATGTTTTTTTTCTTTCTTTCTTCCTTCCTTTCTTTCTTTTTGTATTTTTGTCTGTTTGTCCACACGATTCCGGCTAAACTGATACTCCAATTGAGATGAAATTTTCTGGAGGCCTTCGAAATCTCTGAACTTAGAACTGCCACGTTTTTGAGCGCAATCGGAAAAATATTTCTCATGAAAATCGCAATTTTACGATTTTTTTTATTTTTAAAAAAATTCTTCGACTTATAACACCTACATGCTTTATCCGATTTTAATGATTTTTGCTCAGAAACTTTATTTTATGAATTTAGATATTTGTGTGAAATTTGAGCGCAATTGAAAAAATATTTATCATAAAAATCGAAATTTTACGGGTTTTTTCTTTTTTTCAACAATTTTTTTACTTATAACACCTACATGCTTTATCCGATTGTAATGATTTTTTCACAGAACCCGTATTTTATGAATTAGTAGGTAAGTTTTAAATTTAAGCGCAATCGAGAAATTATTTCTTATAAAAAACGCAATTTTACGATTTTTTTCTTTTTTTAACAATTACAATTAATTTTAAAAAATTAAAAAATAAAGTTAATTTTTTATTTAATTTAATTTAATAAAAAAAAATTCAACTTAGTAATGATTTTTCCACAGAACAACAAAATCCGCATAACACATGGCAGCTCAATGCACCAATTACGCTCATCCAACAACGCGGCGGGACTTAAGCGTTTTCCTAGTGTACATGGAAATTACACTAGGAAAACGCTTAAGTCCCGCCGCGTTGTTGGATGAGCGTAATTGGTGTATTGAGCTGCCATGTGTTATGCGGATTTTCTGTTGGTCTGTGAAAAAAATCATTACTAAGTTGAAGATTTTTTTAAAAATTAATTTAAATTAAAAAATAAACTTTAATTTTTAATTTTTTTAGTTAATCGTAATTTAAAAAAAGAAAAAAATCGTAAAATTGCGATTTTCATGAGAAATAATTTTTTGATTGCGCTCAAATTTCACACTAATATCTTCATTCATAAAATTATGGTTCTGTTAAAAAATCATAACAATCGGATAAAGCATGTAGGTGTTATAAGTAGGAGTTATTTTTCAAAAATTGAAAAAAATCGTAAAATTGCGATTTTAATGAGAAATAATTTTTCGATTGCGCACAAAAACGTGGCAGTTCTAAGTTCAGAGATTTCGAAGGCCTCCTTAAAATTTCATCGCAATTGGAGTATCGGTTTAGCCGGAATCGTGCGGACAAACACACAAAAATACAAAAGAAAAAAAAATTCCGGGTTTTTTTCTCCAGTGTAGTGAAATGGAATCTTCGCTTCGCTCGCTACGCTCATCCAATTATAACCAAAGTAAAGTTACAATGGCAACGAAAACTCGCACGAGGTTCGCACTATGCACTGCCACCTAGAAGTAATCAAAATACTATCGAGGAAGCAGTGCATTATTTGTTACGTTTTCCCAAAGAAATAATGTCAAGGTCCTCTAGATGGCGGTGGATTTTATCCACAGATTAAATGTTTACCCAAATTAGTCGTTCATCTCGGTCGAAAGTTGGGCTCAACTTGGGGGGCAAGGGCTAACCCATACAATTCGGTTCTACACATCATGGAGCATGTATTGTTGTATAACTGAAGAAAAAATTTCACTGCTAACAATACGTCACGACGCTTCAAAGATGGCCGACGCTTCATTTCTAACGCCGCACATTGACTTACTAAAACCAAAATAAATGTCAAAAAAATAATTTCAGACACTTGATTTTACATGTGTTCAATTCAGAAGAAAATTTGCAATAATACAAATGCAATTTACATAAAAATACAACAATGTTATAGTCTGTTTTAGGTCGAAATAGACCTCGTGAACCCACTTTTTCCTAACTACGCCTTAATTTACGGACATCTCAAGTGTACAATATCAATCCGATGGTTTTGGAAAAAATCACTAATGTGTGTTAGCATATTGGCAACAAGATGGCTATAACAGAATTTGTATATAATGGGCTTTTCAAACTAAAATAATTACAAAACTAAACATGTGCGTATAATGATTCTCATTAATATCCTGTGATTTGCACATTATAGTGCAGTCCCTGGCCATAAGACCCGTAGGAATTTCGACCTGGATGGATTTTATCTTCTTATCCTGTTAGGGTGTATTTTAAGGATAGAAAAAATCTTGGGTATAGACATCTGTCGTTCCGGGCCTAAGTTTTTTTACGACGCCATCTTCTTTTAGGCACATGCATATGGAACACGCTCTTGGTTTAGCCCTTGCCCCCCAAGTTGAGCCCATTTTAGGCCTTCTTGCCTTCTACCTTGGCAATAATAAACAATATTGGAAACATGGCCCCGTGGACAGCGAATGTGCAATGTGGGTCTAGCTATAGCACGTGCTCGCTTATCAACGTGTCCAACAGAGCGTTTCCTAGTTAATTATAATTATTAGTGTTGTGCGGGATGGCCGGGAAGATAAAAGACGACCGATATTATACTGGATGTAGAAATGGACCATGAAGTGTACTTGTGAGAGTTTTACATTATGATTTGATTTTAATAACGTTATAAATATTAAGTGTCAATTGGGCTATACCCTTTTCGAGTAACCTATAACGAATTCATGTGTTAAAGAATACATAAATACATATATAATTTAGATGCATACCTTTCTATTGTCTGGATTCTCATTAAATTTCATTATGAATCTTATGACAAATCAAAATTGTCTGGACCGGCACCTCCACCATTACCTCAAAATAATTTTTGTTTTTTAGTAAATTAAAGGCATACCTTTTTTTAACGATCGGTTCGGAACCCAAATTCGTGACCCGACCCGAAATTTAGGGTACCCGAGCACCACTATTCATTATTAAGATAATGAAGAATAGAATTGACTAACTTTATTCAGCTTGACGTGCACATGGTACAAGTGTAACTCCCGGAGGAGAAGGTGAATAGACTGAGTTAACATAATTAAGTATTAAGAAACAAGAAGTATAAGAACTATACTTCAATAGTGTACAATTAATGTAGAAAATAAACAATATAATGTTGCATAATATAGATGAACTAACTTTAAGGTTTAACATGATGATGATAAAATTGGTATATGCATTACATTACAAAATAAAGAAGGAACTGGAAGTAGAGAGTTTAAACTTTAAGGTAGGGTATAGAAAGGCTGAGGTGGTTTGGACACATGAAGAGGAAGCAGAAGGACAGGATTCCGAAGATGCAGTATGAACAAGACGCAGGAAACAAACAGAGAAAAAGAGGGAGGCCCAGACTGAGATGGGAAGAAGTTATAGCAATGGATTTGAAAAGGAGTATAACACTGCTTTGGAAATGGTTAACCAGGAAAGATTGAGGATGAAAAATATTGCAGAAACTGATAGAGGTCCCTGAGGAAGAAGAAAGTTGAAATGAAGAAAGTGAAGGACAAATCTTTTGTTTAAAATAGGAACAGGTTTGCCACTCTCTGACCCGACTTTGGCCTATGTTGGAAACAGCCTGCAGTACATAAATATATCTACATTGTACTGATTTAAAAAACGACTTTGATAGGGAAGTCTCATGAGAACTCAATATTCGTTTGTGTACTTATTATGTTTCATTAGGATTTTTAAGCGAGTGCTTGCTTGTAAGGCTAAGAGTAGTGCAATGATAGCAATAGTCGTAAAGGGGAGTTCCGTCCGGTGATCGAACCCGGGTTCGGGTCCCGGGGAAATAAACCAATCACAATAAACTTTTCTGTCATTTTATTTTTCTGATTTCTCCTTGTGGATTAGTGGAAACTTTGAAGCAAAGCAAAAAGTAAATTCCTTCTTCAAGATTTGACCGTATTTCATTAAAAATGTATCTGTTGTATATTTGAGATTTAAAAAGTGCTTAGCAATACAATAGCAGTTGAATTTCAAATCGGATGGTATCAAAATGTGAGATAAAAATAACAACAAATGTTTCGTGATTTTTTTATCAATGAACTCACAATGTCGGTAGTGTTGTACATTTGTCTGATCATGGGGTTATCCTCCAGCAATTTATCCACAGCTTGTGCAACTTCGTCTGATAGTTTCTCGTCGTCCTCTGTACAATATGACTTCTCCTTTGCACATGTGGGAATCTTAGGGTCGGAGTCAGGTGTAGCCGTAGTAAGAGCCTGTGATCGGAACGTCCGAACATTAGGAGTAAACACTTTGTTGATGTATTCTTGGACTACTCTGGAAATAATAGCGAATAAATTAAAAAACAAACAAAAACAAAATCGTATTTAGAGTCTACCCACTCACTCAACGAACTGATTTTAAGTGGGGGACATTAAATTTTTAAAGCCGACCAAGCCAACCCTGTAGGTACCGACACCATCGACGAGCGAATAATGACCAACTAGATACCGGCATATTTAAGTTGGAAATACCGATCAGTCAATCTGGACACGATTCCATCCTCAGACAGCTCCAGAATCAACAAGGCTGATTGAAACAACCTTAGAATTTATTATGTGCCTCGTTGCTAGGACGACTCTCCAAATCAGATGTCTAAAGCGGGAATCGAAGCCAATGGCCTTTCTGCATTGGAAGCAGAGACGCTAACCACAAGACCAACGACCAACACAGATTTTATTAGTGTACAAAGTTATAACATTGTTTCATCATGTTTATTTTAATTGTTTTATTTTATTTTTGAAGTATTCTTTGTTGCACGCGACGTCATAAACATGGTTGGCTGACATATTATTATGGTACATCAGGGATTGCCTTCCCAAAACGAGCGGCTATAAGCCCTCACATAGGCATTGTTGCAGACGAACAAAATAAAGTTAATAAATAAAAAAGAATAAGATGGGAAGAGAAAGGCTGCGGTGGTTCGGACACATGAAGGGGATAAAGAAGGACATGATTTCGAAGATACATTTGAACAGGATGCAGGGATAAGAAGAGAGAACGAGGGATACCAGACTGAGGTGGGGAGAGGTGATAGAGATGGACGTGGATAGAAGGAACGCAGCTTGGGATTGAGTTCAACATGGGAAGTGGTGGGAAGAAGCGGTGGGAAGACCCGAGAAAGAAAGTGAACAAGGGAAGACCGAGAGAAGCGTCCGGTGTGACTAGCCAACCTCGATAGACCCGTGGGCCCAAAAGTTTGGAGGTATTCTCCCACCCTTATCTGCCTTCATTGTTGGATATAGGCTCGGATATTGTTACTTTCTAACTTACATCCTACTTCGTTTTGACTACACAGAATCTGCAATCAAATTTACATTTACATTTTCTTAAAGTTGCTTACATCTTGAACTTGGTGGTGGTATTAAGTGCATAGACTTTGCATCCAAGATGATTGACTACCCTTAATTAATGACGACTATCTAGCAATAAACTTCTGTTCTTGTATGGGTTATAAAATTCAGCACCGCCTATTTAAGGAGCTGTATGAAAAAATTCGACCGTCTAAGTGGAGCATTATACTGAACATTTGGAAATCAATCCAGAAATTAGAAAATCTATCTCAGCGGGATAGGACTATCGAACCCCGGTCCCCCAGTTGCCGGTCGGGTGCTTTACACCTAAGCTACCGAGACGGTTAACTTCATTAGATCTGTATAGTTGGTGCATTGTAAATCTGAATAGATGGATAGATAAATATTTTAATTTCTGAATTGATTAAATAAATAAAATACATTTTATTAAGAGTCTATCCACTCAGTTATATAACTGATTTTCAGTGGAGGACTTTAAATCAAAGCAACCAAGCCAACCCTGTAGGCCCCAACGCAATCGACGAGTGAGCGATAACCAACCAAAGATCGATATTTTAAATAGGAAATATAGCAATCAGTGGTATGGACAGTGCGAACACCCGCGAATCAACGCCAGAATCCACAAGGCCGATTCAGAACAACTCTGAATTTACTATGTGTTTCGTTGCTAGGACGGCTCCAAAGTCACCGTTTACAAACTCCTAAGACACGAACTGATGGACTTAAGTCCAAATCAGAAGTTAATAACGGGAATCGAACCCTGGACCTTCTGCATTGGAAGCAGATACGCTAACCACAAGACCAACGAGCCACACTTTTCACACACACACACACATTTTCATATAATCAATTACACCTACGGGAGTGTTTCCCGATTATTGAAATTGAGAAATTGCTGTACATGTTTCTAACATATTTGTTAATAACAAACCTAGACTCGGTATGCCTCGACCTCGCTGGTTCAGTAACGGTCATCTGAGTAGTTGCATCTGGTTGGTCCTCGGTCAAACTCGTTGGCCAGACTAGGCTCAATCATCAGACACACCTGGAAACGTGACGTAGTCAATATCTAGCCAACCATCGACCACTAGACACATTCCCTACAGTCTAAGAGTTGTAATATGCATACTCAATGTAACTTATTGTAATGGGTATATTAAACAATGATAAAACTATTAATAATTTAATATAGAAGTTAAGTAAATAAACAATAAACCAATTGACTTCATGGCAAAATTTAGCAACAGGACGAAGTTTCTGGGTTATATTAAATCCCTAGTCAGGGCAAATGTCGACAATTTGCTGACGAGAAATGTAAACATATTATTTTTCGAGTTTACACGATTTAGTCAAGTGTGGAATCAAAACACTTGCTATCTTTAAGTGTTTTTTGAATTTATATTTACAAATTTATTAATTTGATATATTAATCACTTCAAGGGATGTTCACTTGGTAAACTTAATAAAAATCATTTATGCTAGCCAGTTATAAATTTACAACGTAACATATAAAACATTGGGTTCACCATTACACGAAACCCAAAATCTAAACATGGTAATTTTCGAGTCGACATAGGCAAAAATCTCCCACAAGAAATAACATGTGGACGATCTTTGATCCCCGTGACCTTGGACGATTATGTTTACGAAACATTTTACATATCGTGGATGTACGTTTTGTTTTTGTAATTTTGGCAAGTGGTTCGCGGTCAAAATATGCTGATTACCAAGAGAAGGAGTAATTTCGAAACGCAATATTTGTTCAGACACAATTTTCTTAAAGCCCATTTTAGATTGGTATGATGCTCTAGTATCTATGTGGGGTTGAAAATCCGATTTAAGAAGTTCACCAAAACGCGAAATTTAGTAAAATTCAGGGTAAAAAAGTTTTAAAAATGTGTGAACTCATAGGTTCAATATATATTTTAGAGTAGAAATTATGCTTTAGATTCTGTGTTTAAAAATGTTTGGGGGAAATGGGACCTTTAAATCAGTAAATGTAGATACTCCCGAAAATGTCTCAATACAAGTATTTTTTTTTTTTTTGGGGGGGGGGGGGTATTAACAGGGTTGTAACTAACTACTGTGGATCTTAAACAGATCAAACAGATTATCGTCAGCTGACCTATTGGCGACCCTGCAATATCAGAGCTAGAGAGAGGTTCTAGCCAATAGGATGTGGTTGTAGATACCGGAAACTGTATTTCCTTGTGTCTAGTTTCCTCAGTCTGAACTTTAGTCAGTTGCAATGCCGAGCACTCGAAGTCACTTAATATTTAAACTAGGCCGCTTCGCTAACGCTTTTTCCATTTGCGCTGATGGATGAGCTATTATGGTTGATTATCGGCCCAAATATCACGAAAATATCGTATTAAAAATCTCGGAAAAAATCGTTAAAGTACGGTTTCTATGAGAAATAATTCTTCAAATGTCTCTTAAAACATAACATATATAATTTCAGTGATTTTAAACGTTCCCATAAAAGTTTCATCAAGATCGGAGTAGCCGTTTGCCAAATATCACGAAAATATCTCATTAAAAATCGAAAAAAATCGTAAAAGTACGATAATTGGATGAGCGAAGCGAAGACTTCAATTTCACCGACCCCCCAAAAAATTTAGCTCGGGTGTTTTTTTTTGTTTTTTTTTTCGTCTGTTTGTTCGCTCTCTACCGGGCAAACGGCATATGCGATCTTGATGAAAATTTGACACGACCTTCGTTTTCTCTGAACTTAGACTTGCCACGTTTTTGGGTACAATCGAAGAAATATTTCTCATGAATATCGTACTTTTTCGATTTTTTTCGATTTTTAGTGCGATATTTTCGTGACATTTGGACCGATTCTGACCAAACGGGTGGGGCAACAACGTTCATATTTCACATGCACATTAAGGTAATGGTGATGTATTGACGTGTGAAAGAAAAATTTGAAAATTTGAACCAGATGCTAAATTTGAATTTGAATTTGAATCTATAGAAATAATGGTTTTAATTTGAGTTTTTTGAGGTGTTAAATATTAAAACCTTTATTTCTATAGATTCTGGCTAACTTTTTCAACTTTTTCTTTCAAAAGTCAATACATCACCCTTACCTTAATGTCCATGTGAAATATGAACGTTGTAACCCCACCCGTTTGGTCAGAATCCGCCCAAATAGCACGAAAATATAGATTTTAGATATTTCTCACAGCCTCGTATGAAAACTTCACAGGAGATTTTATACCTTACTCACAGCCTTGTTACAAACAATCAAGATCCAACAGACCTAATGATTGCTTTGTATGGGCCTGTTAATATGTTTTTATTATTTTAAATTAAAATTAACATTTTTTTAATTAAAAAGCTCATCCATCAAAGCAACTAAAAAAAGCGTTTGCGAAGCTTCCTAGTCATAAGAAATATTTGATTGATTGTACCCAAAAAACGTGGCAAGTCTAAAGTTCAGAAATTTCAAAGGTTCCCTCAAATTTTCATCAAACTCGCATATGCCGTTTGCCCGGTAGAGTGCGAACAAACAGACAAAAATACAAACAAAAAATTCACCCGAGCTTATTTTTTGGGAGGTCAGTGAAATTGAAGTCTTCGCTTCGCTCATCCAATTACATTTTTTTTAAAATTTGGAACCATTCTTTGACAAACTTTTCAAAAAATCGTACTTTAAAAAAACTATCTGTTGATTAAATTGACTTGTTCTTGTTAGAATTTTTGAACTTGTACGAGCGAAGTAAAAAAAACATGTCTAGTAAATTGTCTTTCCTTGTAAATCAGTTTTATTTTCTGAATACGTTATGGACGTTAAATAAATAAATATCTCTGATTTCGTTCACTCTAATAGTTACTTTTTTTTGGGGGGGGGGGGGACTTTTGTGTCTTCGAATCTGTCATATTTTTATGACAATAAAAGTTAGACGCTCCCTCCCTTCTCTTTATCTATACTTAACCCCAGCTGTAACTCACCCATATCAGCGATGTGATTGCTTGAAATAATCGTCTAAATAACAACATGGCGTCCAGATTTCTTATTTCGGCAGTTCACTATGGTGTTTTATTATTATCGTCAGAACGTTTTCTTATTGTAGTTTCTGTTGATTGTTTTGATTGATGTTTATTGATTTAAGCATGTCACTGGAAGAAAAAAAATAGCCTGTAAATATCATAATTTGTTTGTTATCTTTGATTATACTCAAATACAAAACATGGTACGAATCTAATACTTGGAGAATTATCTTGTATTTTATTTTATAAACTAATTAACGAACGATCGAATTTGTGATTGATAAAAGGGAACAATTAGTTTATTTATTATTTATTACATATTCCCCAACACATCTAATGAGAGAATGAATCGCGAAGTTACCTCTGAGCTGCAGCCCTCGTCCGACAAAACTAGTTACTCTTGACGACTTGAGACCAACTGAACTCGTTCTATGTGTGTGAAGACGTTCCTTTAGTTCCTAAGTTCCCTATACATTATTATCTTGCTAGGATGTGGTTGCGCGCGCAAGAACACGTCATAGTCTTGTCTTTATTATTAAGAGTATGCGGAAGTCGATTCTGCAATGCTAACAGGTATCGTAATATCTCCTCTTGTAAACTAGGGATATTTACGTTTTTTCCCTAACTATAGGAAGCTTTCAAACGCTTTTTCAGGCGCGTTGTTGGATGAGCGGAATTGGTGCATTGAGCTGCCATATGATATGCAGATTTTCTGTTGTTCTGTGAAAAAATGATTGCTAAGTCTAAGAAATTTTTTAAAATTCGAAAAAAAATCGTAATTTAAAAAAAGAAAAAGTCGTAAAATTGCGATTTTCATGAGAAATAATTTTTCGATTATGCTCAAATTTCACATGAATATATTAATTCATAAAATAAAGTTTCTGCGAAAAATCATCACAATCGGATAAAATTATATAAGTCGAAGAAAATTTTAAAAAACGAAAAAATCGTAAAATTGCGATTTTCATGAGAAATAATTTTTTGATTGCTCTCAAAAACGTGGCAGTTCTATGTTCAGAGATTTTGAATGCCTCCAGAAAATTTCATCGCAATTAAAGTATCGGTTTAGCCGGAATCGTGTTCACAAACACACAAAAATACAAACTGAAAGAAAAATGAAAAGAAAACATTTCGGAATTTTTTCCCCAGTGTAGTAGAATCGAATCTTCGCTTCGTTCGCTACGCTCATCCAATAAACTTTGGGTCAATTCTAAGTGTGGACCGTAATAACGTTTTAATTAACTCGCTCCAGATCCTTCCAAACTCAACGTATTCTTAATTCGCATTTTCTATTTTTAGAACCGGTCACTATAGACCGACTTCAAAACAAATTTTTATTTGAAAATCGTATAAGAATTTGTATGGCGTCACGGTTTTTAATGAACAGGCAACAGAGTTTTTTCGTCAATTTAAATATTTTGGGTGGGGGGGGGGGGGGGGGGGGTTGGAGTAAGTTAATTAAAAAGTAATACCAGGCCTCACTAAATATAAAGTTAAAAAAAAATCGTAATTATTCTTGGTCTAAGAGGAGATATTATACATACTTATATTATCAGTTCTTATCGTAGGAATTTGTAAACGGTGACTTTGGAGCCGTCCTAGCAACGAGGCACATAATTGGATGAGCGTAGCGAGCGTAGCGAGCGAAGCGAAGATTCCATTTCACTACACTGGAGAAAAAAATCCGGAATGTTTTTTTTTTTTTTTCTTTTTTTTTTTTTGTATTTTTTCTGTTTGTTAACACGATTCCGGCTAAACCGATACTCCGATTGCGATGAAATTTTATAGAGACCTTCGAAATCTCTGAACTTAGAACTGCCACGTTTTTGAGCGCAATCGGGAAATTATTTCTCATGAAAATCGCCATTTTACGAATTTTTTCAATTTTTTAAAGAAGTCTTTGACTTATAACACCTACATGCTTTATCCTATTGTAATGAATTTTTCACAGAACCTTAATTTTATTAATTAATCTATTCTTTTAAAATTTGAGCGCAATCGAATAATTATTTTTATGAAAATCGCAATTTTACGATATTTTCATTTTTTTAAATAACGATTCATAAAAAAAATTTGAAATAAAGTCAATTTTTTATTTAAATTTATTTAATTTAAAAAAAATTATTCGACTTTGTTATAATTTTGTCACAGAACAACAGAAAATCCTCATAACACATGGCAGCTCAATGCACCAATTACGCTCATCCAACAACGCGGCGGGACTTAAGCGTTTTCCTAGTAAATTTAAAGTTGTTCTGAATAGGCCTTGTTGATTCTGGCGTTGATCCGCGGGTGCTCGCACTGTCCATACTACTGATGGCTACATTTCCTACTAAAAAATATCGATCTTTGATTGGTTATCGCTCACTCGTCGATTGTGTCGGGGCCTACAGGGTTGGCTTGGTAGCTTTGGTTTTCTGTACCCCACTGAAAATCAGTTATATGACTGAGTGGGTAGACTCTAAATACGAATTTATTTTTTATTTATTTATTTATAATACAGTTAACAATATATAAGCGTAGACAGAATCGACTTTCGCAGACTCTTAAACATTAAAGTAATTGCGTCAGAGAAGACTATAGCATGGAATAAGTCTTGCGATTGTGGTTGTGTTAGAGTAACCACTTCCAGTTTGGGAACAGACGGGGAATCCAACATGTTTAAATAAACATGCAAGTGCTTCACTTTGACATTTGGAAAAGATAAAGTGATTTAATCCGTTGTTGACTTTTGGGATCATTGGGGTCTTTCTCTGGCTTCAGTACAGCGACCACTCTTGCCTGTCTCCACATCTTCGGTTTCGTCATCTGCGATACGCAGGCATTCATAAGCTCCAGAAGCCATTGTAGAGTCTTTGGGCCGAAGTTCTGAATTTGCTCCACCCTGAGCTCGTCCACACCAGCCGCTTTGTCCCGCTTTAGGGTCTTGATGAAATAATTTTTATCAATAGTTAAATGAAGGCTTTTTTAATAATGTTCATTACAGTTTTCGCGGTTATCCGTGTAGTGGTTATTTATTTATTTAGACAAAGTTTCGTGCTAATTTCTTAGCACTTTTTCAAGTTTTCAACATTTTGAAAACATGGCATACCAATATCAAAAGAAAACCAAAACAATCTACTTTCCAAGGTGTAACTTTAAGACATGGGTTAAACAGTTTACACAATGAAAGCAACTTAGGCTAATATTGTTAGTTACTCAACCTTGACTTTGATGTATGACTTCAGTAGTAGAACTAGGAAAACGCTTAAGTCCCGCCGCGTTGTTGGATGAGCGTAATTGGTGCATTGAGCTGCCATGTGTTATGCGGATTTTCTGTTGTTCTGTGAAAAAATCATTACTAAGTTGAAGATTTTTTTAAAAATTAAATTAAATTAAATGAAAAATTAACTTAAATTTTAATTTTTTTTAATTAATTGTAATTTAAAAAAAGGAAAAAATCGTAATATTGAAATTTTCATAAGAAATAATTATTTGATTGCGCACAAATTTTACACAAATATATGAATTTATAAAATTAAGGTTCTGTGAAAAAATTATTACAATAGGATAAAGCATGTAGGTGTTATAAGTCAAAGAATTGTTTTAAAAAAGAAAAAAAACGTAAAATTTCGATTTTCATGAGAAATAGTTTTTTGATTGCGCTCAATTTTCACACGAATACCTAAATTCATGAAATTAAGGTTCTGTCAAAAAATCATTAAAATCGAACAAAGCATGTAGGTGTTATAAGCTGAAGAAATATTTTTAAAATCGAAAAAAATCGTAAAATTGCGATTTTCATGAGAAATAATTTTTCGATTGCGCTCAAAAACGTGGCAGTTCTTCGTTCAGAGATTTCGAAGGCCTCCATAAAATTTCATCGCAATTGGAGTATTGGTTTAGCCGGAATCGTGTTAACAGACACACAAAAATACAGAAAAAAAAGAAAAAAAAGACAAAACATTCCGGATTTTTTTCTCCAGTGTAGTGAAATGGAATCTTCGCTTCGCTCGCTACGCTCATCCAACAAGTACAAACGCGGCTACTAAATTAGCGTTTAAACTGTTAGCCCATGTTTTATGGCGTTTTCCATTGGCATGCACTCGGCGAGTGCATAGATGTCATTGTTGTCAACCTCCACTTGAATAACATTACAAAACTGAACAAATGAAAAGACAAGTGGCAATCCAGTGCGCACTAGGGCGCACTAGTGCGACCTGAGTGCGGCCAATGGAAAACGCCATTAGTTACACATTGGAAAGTAGATTGTTTTGATGTTTTCTTTTGTTATTGGTTTGTTTTCAAAATGTATTTGTCTTTTGAAAAAGTGCTATGAAATTAGCACAAAACGTTGTCTAAATAAATAATTACTAACTACACGTATAACCGAACATATCAATCCATCTATATTTTATTTGTTGCTTTTAATTTTCAAATAAGTTAACGTTCAGTTGGGGGGAGCGTTAGCTGTCACCCGGACCTCCCCCTGTCAATTCTTCAGCCTCCTCTTCATCCCATATACCTCTCAAATTTAAAATATCTTACAAAAACACATACATATTTTAACTAACACTTATAAAACAAAACTTGATATAAATAATATGATCATTGATGCATTTTTTTTAACTACGCTACCGTTTCCCGACATTAGTTTTATTAACCTGGAATATCGTATTAAAATGATTATTGTTTGTTATATTTTATAATATTTGCATGTGTATTTACATTATTTTTATCATCTTATATACTAGAAAAATTGTTCCCCGTGGAATTTTGTATTCTATTGCAAAAATATTTTATAGAAATGAATAAATACTAGGAAGTGTACAGAGAAGTGAATAACGACGGATGGAGAGTCGTTTGTTGAGGGATATTAATGGTTACTCGAAGTTTACGTGGGAAATGATAACAAAGACACATTTTTGAACAAATATATTCGTAAATTATTTGTTTACATTTACATTTTATCAATCAATAAAAGTGAATATAACTACTTGGGTTTCAGAAGCGATTGTTTCGACACAGTATATGCATATTTTAAATTTTAATAAATATAGGTCTACAAGCACATTTATTTGATAATATATGTAATAAATAAATAAATAAATAAATAAGAATGTTCAACACATCATCTTCGGTACATTGGTTGTAGAAGGGATATTCTAACTACAAGGACTAGATTTATATTGGTAACACTCGATATCTTTGAAAATACATATCACACATTCTTTTATTTACAGCACCTTTCTTATATTAATCGAAATTATTGATTTTCTTCTGGGTTCAAACAACGAATAACACAATTATTTCTCAAACAATGTTCAATTTGTCTGATTCACTGTTTAAGACATACTTTTGATAAATACGAAAATGATTTGATCAGGACATTTCCCCGCGTTGAATATTTATTTTACATTTTACGTTTCAGCCCAAACTGAGTTCATGGTCATCCCCGGAAAACTAGTAATTTTAAATTTAAAAATTACCAAAACAAATTAGCTAGATCCTTGCTAGCTAAACAACACACAAAACTTGTTTGATGAGGGAAGCTCACACTGTTGGGCTGAAACGTTATAACTATAATTTAAAAAATCGACGCGGCAAAATGTCAGGATCAAATAATTTTGATGTTATATTTCCGGGCCGCGAAAGCCTTGAATTTAAAATAGATTGATACACGAAAATAGTTTCGATTTCGCTTCTACCGAACACAGATTTCTGTGTATTCTTTTCGACACACATTTTGTTTTGTATTTAACTGATGACACGAATACGGTTTATTTCGCGTAACATTTAATCTATTTCTTATTTTAATTTAACTTTTACACTACTTTTTTTTTAACATAATTAACATTCTTCATAGTTACATCAGAGCTTGGGGAAGTCACATTTATTTTAAAATGTATGTCAAGCCATTTTTCAGAACACCGATAACACACTTATTATACACTGATAAACATTTATTATCCAAAATAAAACACAACTTATCTTATTTTGTTAAAGGGCACATTTTTATTACCAAATACTGTTTTCCATGTTCCAAACGAAGCTGTATGGTGTAAACGGAAAGTAATAATTTTACGGTTAGTTTTTTTTTTGCATCGTGGAATAAAAACAAACTTACTTTACTTCGAAATTCGTGTAACCAAATTAAATTATATCAAATTCAAATTACACACTCATTGGAATTAAAATAAACATATTTCGATATTTATCCAGGATTGAAAATTTGAGAAAAACAAAATTATTCAATCTAAGCATACTTTAAATGTTCGGATATAATATATGATTCGTATAGTCAAGCCAAATCGTTTTCATAGTTTACATTTAATGACTTAACAATAATATAGATTTCGTCTAAACGGATCAAGTCTAACAGGTTTGGTTCTGAGTGTTACTCACGCGCTGAGTGGCCCTCAAACCAGCGATTTGACAACATCGGGCGGTTATCACACACAATATCACATAATCACAAGTAGGGTGATACCTCCAGTAACTTCTGTCCAAAGAACGACAGACAAAACAATCTTAAATCAATTTTCCTTGGTCATTGTTATATATTTTACACCATTGTGCCATGATTTATTTACAGGATATCGATTAGGGATACTTAAAAATAGCTCAGTTTTAACTATCACCAGAAAAGAGACAAGATTTCACTGGGCAAAGATCGGTTACTCTTTTTGAAAAAGAGAACTCAGAGCATCATCTTTGTTTACAATCGTTTGGGAGTTAGATTTGTGTACATGGAAATCAATAAAAAAACATGGCCGGTTATCGAACCCGGGTCTCTCGTTTACCAGTCGAATGCTTTACCCCTAAGCTACCGACACGTTGAACTAACAGCTTCTGGATTGTTGTTGCATTATAGATCTTAATACATCTATTATATTTTCTAAATTGATTTCCCTATAATCAATATACACCTATGGGAGTGTTTCCCAGTTATGAAATGTAGAAATACTTTAGTGTGATCACTAATTGTATTTGTTTCTTTCATAGTCAAGGTCCTAATCTAATTAAAATGGCACATTTATACACGATAAGTATTTCGTATACTTTGATAACTAAACAACAATAGATTTCTTTAGAGAAGTCAAAATGTTAGTTGATTGACGTCGAAGATTTGTCACTGAACCCTATTCGTGAATTGTCTATTTCTCATTTATTCAAAACGGATTCTTCAGCCAGATGTGTATTAACGTTTTTTTTTTCATCTCCCAAAATCTCTTCGTTTTTATTTCAATTTCAAGACTCATTAATTCGGAAGCTTCATGTCTACATAGCCCGTTCTTACTAAAACTGGCAGTATATGTATATTCTTTCTTTAGACGTATCAAGTTTATAGCATTGATGCCTCGTCTTTATTCGCAATATATCACATCTCTCAGCGATTTTCTTAACAAAGCTTCCAGACTGTATTAAACAATTTCCTATTTCTTCCAGTTCTCTACAATTTTCTCATCTCATATTTTTAGATGCATCTCTTAGTAAACTTTTCTTGAATATAAGCTGTCTAAACCTCCTTCCTTCTTCATTAAAGCAGCAGCCTGGTACTTTGTATGAATATCTTGAACTCAAGTGTCAAGCCTCCATATGCTGTTCTCACACTTTCTGCATAATATTTTACTATTCCGTTCATATATAAGATATTGTAATATAAACTTAACTTATTTAACTCTCTTTACCCTCGCAGACTTCCGCTCTTTCTCGCATTCGGAAGTGGATTCTGCCCATGCTTATATAATGTAATATAATGTGATATCGTAACATCTTCTCTTGTAGATAGGGATGGCATGCCGGTCAAAGTAATATTTGTATTGGTCAAAGTAATATTTGTACTTATTTATTTGGCATCACTCATTCTTCAAAGGAAATACATCTTTTGTAACATTCCCTTACAAATTTGAAATTGGACAATTCACTGTTGTTTCCCTTGATACTTTTCGACAGTGAGCACACAAAGTTCTAGTAATTTCACTTATTTACACTCATTCACTCATTTTCATCAATAATTATCACCATTGAACGTTCATCATATAAATATTGGTTAGCCTAACTTGACTGCAGAAATATTGTTTCGTAAATATCCTGCCACAATAGAGCAAAACATACCTTTTTTATATTGTCCAGTCAATTGACTACTTTTTATTTGACCGGTCAAAGTGGCATCCCTACTTTTAGACCAAGGACTTTCACGATTTCCCCTAATAAACCTTGGGACAATGCTTAGTGTGACCCGGTTTTTCTTTTTAAATAACTCGCTCTACATACCCCCCCCCCCCAAATATTTAATTTGCATGAAACAATTTCTTTTTACATGTTGTTTTAGGATTTGTTTTAAAACGGATATACGTTTTTTATATTATTTTCAAATATGTTTTTAAATCGGTTACGAGACTGACGATCCAAAATTACAATATGTTGCGTTCGGGGGGATGTGGTGCGAATTAATAAAAAAGTAGTCTTAGACAGCACCAGTCATTGCCTCAACGTTTGTTAGAAAAATAACTTATTGATTTTGATCGTCTACACGATGAGGTATTGCGATACCAGTTAACTAGGCAGAATGCACTTCCGCATACTCTTAAATTAGAACCTTTTTCTTTGCTACACAATCTGTCAATTCATATATTTAGCTCACTCATAAGTATCCGGGCATCAAAGAGCTTTCTTCTTTTCATATCACCCTCAGTTGCATCTCTTCTCTCACTGAGCTTTCATCCAATCTGCTTAGAAGCTTCACGAAGCCTGCTTTCATAGAAGCGTTCATACTTTCAATCTACTGAGAGAGTCTTATCTTCCGGTACATCTATTTGAAACATAGACTGTCTATGAAACTATCTTCTCTAAGCACATCTCACTGCATACAGCATGACAGCAATAAAGTCTACTTCCTTTGAAGACTTGACATCGTTGTGTGTTAAGAGGACTCGCTGAGGCCAGCGCGGAAGAGAGTTTTAGCGCTCAAGTTTTTATTTCCTCGGTTAAATGATTAAGACATATTTTATCATATTTCACTTGAATGTTAATACAAGATCAATCTATGGGGAAGTACACACATTACTCAATTCATGTCTGAAATGTACGTAATTTACACGTTTTGTGTACTTCGGGAATTAATTCTAACTGCCTAGTGACAATAACGTCAGCAACTCCATTTTCCCTCCCCTTGCCTGTGGCTGGGTCTGTCCATGCCTAGGAAAGAATGGCGCATTATGACCTGCCGGTTGACTAGCCCTCAAACCAAATAGCTTAAAGTCAAATTTTTCTTATATTTGAAAGTTCCTAGTGTTGTCGAAATCCCACTGAATCCAGGAATAGAGATTAAAATTACGATCTCAAATATATTTCAACTTTTTTCGTTAACAGTGGACAGACGCACGGATGTAGGACACTCCCATCTGACGGACACTGATGTAAGTTGTGCTGTGTACTGTCCTAGGTTACTGTCTCTAGATCCTGTCCTCAGTGAAGCCGTCCCTGTCCATGCGTGTGAGTGGCATGCGGACAGTGGACAGACGCACGGATGTAGGACGACTGGGGGACACTCCCAACTGACGGACACTGATGTAGGTTGTGCTGGTGTTCACTCTATGGAGTGAGGTACTCTCCGAGGTTTCTGCTCCTGCACACAAACAAAATATTGTTAAAATATTAATTTGCCTATTAATCAAATGCACAATATTAATTTGAACGATATCATTTGAAGTATGCATATACATTTTGTAATATTTAGATTGATTTTTTCTTGTTTTTAATCACCTGCTTAATTTAAAGTTTAAACAATTGTGAACTTACTGGGATATTTTGCATTATATACCACAGCAATGTTTTAATTAAAAATTTAATTTTATATTTTGATTCGTTCGTTAAAGTTGGCAAAAGTAATTTTTGGCGTTTTATTCATTTTTATCATTAAGCTTGTCGGAAGTTTTTATTTAATCAAACTACAGCTCGAGTACGATTCTTTATAGGAGCGAAATCAAACTTTTACTTTAAATTTAATTTAAAACAGGTCTATTGTTTAACAGTAATATTTATATTATGAGAATAGCAGTTTCATTAGTGACATATGTTCTTTTGTTTTTATTTATAATTTTAAAAGGTTATTTTCAGTGGGCTTACAAAATATAAGTTGATACGAAAAGAATAATTTGTTATAGTTCCGAAAATATAACAAGATTAATTATTTTATAGAAATCAATCCAGAAATTAAACTTAATTAAATTACAAATCAAATAGCACCTACAGGAGTGTTTCCCGATTAATGAGATTAGTTATTATTGATTGGTTATCTCGATCGAGTTGCCTGTGGCTTTATTACCGGTACGTTTCAAAGAGCTTGGTTATGACGGGTCATGTTTAAAAACCAAATTCAAAATTATTGAGATTTAACATTTGTTTAATTCATTTACGAATAAGTTCAATATATTCTACGTAGGAAATGTTTACTACAACTACCAACGTAACTAAGAATTATAACTATGCATTCTATTATGATAAAAATAATAAATGTGGAAATAATTTTAAAAAATGGTTTGTCTTTTGACTGCAAAAACCAAAATTCGTTTATAAAATAAAAGCAGTTTCAGTGCAAAAAATGAATAGTGATATTTAATATTTTTCTACTTACGACTGTTACACGATCAGTCAAAGACAAGCAGGGTTAAACAAAGAGAAAACAAAAATCACATTATGATTCAACCAACGGAAGGCCTAGATCATTTTGTACTTATAAGAAAGTACATAATCTAATAAAGAAGATCTGTTCAATATAACAGTTTTTTTAAGAGTACATAATGTAGCAACGATTTATTTTAACCATTATTCTGTTTCCCTGCATATACAACACGTATCAACGTTTAAAACTCGTAAGTATTTTTGTGTCAATTTGTTATCTTAACATACCTGTTTTATGCCGGCCTGCAATTCTTAAAACGTAATATTTGCAGGAATGAAGTATTTATAAATAATGTTATTACTTAGGTATAGTATTATAGATGAGCATGTTAAGAATCTAAATATAAAACTTATTTTAACGGATATAGACAGGCCCACTTGCTAAACATTACCTCAGAGGATTTAAAAAATACTGTTAAATACATTGTAAAATGTTCAAGAAGTATAATATTTACTGTTGTCGTACCCTCATCAACGATTTTTAATTTTGTTGAGAAATAAACTGCGTTAATTAAAATTTATACGTTGGAGAATAATGCGTTATGCGGTATAGTATTTTTGGTTCATCATTTAACTGTGGATTTGAATATAATTTATATAATATAAAAAGTTTGTGATTTTTAAATACAATTTAAATATATATACATTATAGCAAACATATTTACTGAGATAATGAGACCTTCGATCCCATAAATAAATCGTGTAACCACCAAACTTTATCTGACATCTAATTTTTTAAATTAATTATGTAATTTCTTCTATCCTATTCACTTATAAAAAACAATTAACAAAGGAGTTCAATATGTAAAGTTAAGTACACACAGCGACCTTTTACTGTATGTATTTGGGTTTATTTTCACCATTACATTTAAAACTGTAGTTGCAAGTTTAATTTAGCCAAGTTTTGCAAAGGCTATTCCAGAGCACTTTTACCGATATTTTGAAAGTCAAAGGAAAATGGCTGAAAGTTGGTTGAATGAAAAAGGAACTTATATTTTTAAAAAAATGGACAGGACAATTAAAAGAAATGGACAGGACAATAGCTGGCCATTAATATGTAAATTTTGGATCAGTAACAAAAGTAAAGTTCTAGGTGCAATACTTAATTTTGAGCTACAATTTGTTTTTTATTGTTTAAACTCACCTTTGTCTCCGCAACGAGTATAAGGGAAAATCATTTTCTGAAATAACGTTTGATGTACGATTTTTTTCGTCCACCGGTTCCAAACTCTTATTTGAACAATGTAACAAACAATCGCACATCGAACATTATTTCAGAAAATTATTTGCCCTTATACTCGGAGCGGAGACAATGGTGTGTTTAAACAATTAAAAAAAATTGTGGCTCAAAATTAAGTATTGCACCTAAAACTTTACTTTTCTTACTGACCCAAAAGCTTTTGTAGTGTCCTTTTTTTAAATTCAAGCTCCTCTTTCATTCAACCAACTTTCAGCCATTCTCCTTTGACTTTCAAAATATGGGTAAGAGTGCTCTGGAGCTTCTGAATGTATTTATTAATTTTATAGTGCGTTAATGTAGACGATCTATAAACGTGGTCCTTCTATTAGACCTAAATGCTTTTCAGTGTGTTTGAGTGTATTTTTAAAACGTTTTTGTATGCTAGGGATATTTATCGTCTTGACATGTTTGCTAGCTACCTGTATGCGTCATGTTCATCGCCATGATGGACGAAGCTGCGCGTCGGTGATGCGCGTTGACCGGGATCAGACTGCGCACGCCCGGGATGTGACTAAGGACGGTACAGAAGCCGGCCCTGAAACGTGCGTTCATCCAGCAGTAGATGACGGGGTTGTAGCATGTGTGCGACATCGCTAACCAGTGGAAGGCGAACCAGAGGTAGGGGAGACCCTCCCAGTAGCCCCCACTGGGGTCCAAAGATACCTGTGAACACGAGAGAGATGGTTCAAGTTGCTAAATAAATAAGCAACCAGTGGAAGGCGAACCAGAGGTAGGGGAGACCCTCCCAGTAGCCCCCACTGGGATACAAAGATACCTGTGAACACGAGAGAGATGGTTCAAGTTGCTAAATAAATAAATACATTCGTATTTAGACTCTACCCTAAAGTCACATAACTGATTTTCAATGAGGGACATTTAATTTAAGGCAACCCTGTAGGCGCCGAGACCATCGACGAGCGACCAATGACCAACTAGACACCGGCATATTTAAGTATGAAACACCGTTCAATCAAACTGGACACGATTCCACCCGCGGACAGCACCAGAATCAATTAGGTTAATTTGGATCAACCATAGAATTACTAAAGTGCATTGTTTCTAGGACGGCTCCAAAGTCACCGTTTACACTTTACTTAGCTAAGAACTGATTGACGAGTCCACATAAGAAGTTAAATAACTTGAGTGGAAATCGAATCCTGAACCTCTGTATCGGAAGCAGAGACGCTAACCACAAGACCAACGAGTCACACAAGATAACGTTGAATAATAATTTTAATAATTTTCGCGGGAAGCCTGCCCAGGGTGCAAATCATTCCCCTCTTCAGGTGTGTAACTAGGTATGTTGCGGATAGGACAATTGTGAAGGAATGTCCGAGGACTGTTTGAGAAGACTCAATCACTTGCATTACCATTAACGACTGAGGAAAACCTCGGATAAAAAGTAAAAACCTTCATTCAGGATTGCCGGTCTCGACGGGATTTGAACCCGTGACCTCCCGAATCAGAGTCGCGCGCTTAACGCTCGAGCCAACACTGTCGGTAACGTTGAAGAACGAGTGAAGGTTAAGGTTTAAGTTTGATCAGTTGGTTTCCTGCTTGGAATTTTATTACACTTTTCCAGTTGAATCACATTGTAGAAGTTATATTCACCAATACAATGCATTGATGGTGATTGAACGACATTGACTTTTTTACGATTCTGATTTAGTTTCATAGTTGGATTTATTTAACGAAATGTTTCTAGAGTGAATGTTTCAAGCTTCAAACGCTTCTTTCATTTGCTTCACAAGATCCATCTACTTAGGAGTTACATTTACCTTACGACATATTTTACAGGCCAATTTGAATGTAAGAGGATATTTTTCTTGTGTACTTTGAGTAAGTTATTTTCATTTACTGACGCTAGAGCGGGTAAAGTATAACCGTTCAGGTTTCTCATTATTGCAACTGAACCTTTAAAAATGTAAGGAAAGTTCCCGACGAATTCGAACGAAGCTCGCCTCTAGTATCGGAGAGTAAAATACTCCCCTATTCCCCGTCTGGGCCCGGGGTAGAATTTGGCCCAGAGCATATGCCTCTGCTAATCGTACAAGTCGAGGAAACAGGCAATACCCATTCCCCATTTCCCTTCTCCCTTACACGTGGATGTCCGGTTTCTACGCCGGGGTGTCTGCTATCTCAAGTCGCCCGTGGCTGGATCTGTCCAGCACTGGCCTTTCCCGTTGTGTGGGTTCATCCCACTTTCCTTGGTGATGACCATCATCATTCACAATGTCGCCCCTCTTAGCCTATATTCTCGGTTAGGGCTAGAGCATAACCATTATGAAACGTAACAGCACTGTGCACGATTGGACGAAGTTCGGAACCTCAATCAAATTAGCATGGGAACGCTACGATTCAAACCGAAAGTGTCGTTCGGTCAATATAATTTGTTTTGTGCATACTCAGAAAGGATGAACCATTCCTTGTGCATGTCTTATTGATGGTAACACAAAGTTTTTATATCGACCAAAATTTGCTATTGTTTGTGGACTTTGAAGACTCACACGATATCGAAAGAATCTGTTACTCTTTATTGGAAAGGGGCTGTGCACGAGAAATACGCATTTAGTTATTTGTCGGAGGGTGACGACAGAATAAGAAAATGTCAGTTTCCCTTCATCCGAAAAGTACGGAAGTACTGCACTCTGAACATTGAGCGACCCAAGCCTCTAAAGTATAGAGTAGACCAACTTCAACCATCTGGTGTTTGCGAGATAGTCTATATCTCTTCTCACCTTGTCCAATCCTTAGAGGAGTTTGAGTCCTATTAACTCACGTCGTTACTTTAAGATGGTCAGAAACCATTGGGCACAATTCCACAAAATAATATATTTTATAACATATAACTTCTGTCGAATGCCACTATTTTTATAACATAAATTCACCCCTACGGATATAATACTTCAATTGCTTTTACGACTTACGAATGGGGTCGCGTTTGAAACCATTTCGTATTTTAACCGGATTTCCTCAAACGTATATCGAAATGAAAATATAAAAAGATTTCTCACGTATTATGTTTGTTTTTTGGGTCTTCTGATCTTTCTCTGCCAAAACAAAAGGAATCTTATTTTCGTTCAACACAAAGAGGGATTGAATTCATGTTTTTCAAAGGGTTATTCCGAGGAAAATACGTCGCTTGACTTCTCGCTTCTTTACGTTTTATGTGTGACGCAAGTGTCACGTGACACGCCGCCTTTTTGTCTTTCCAGTCACGTGACGTATGACGAAATATCACGTACACGCCATTGCCTTTCATCACGTAAGTATGACTTAAGGTCAATGAACGTCGCCAATTTGTCTTTCTATCATTGACGTATGACCAGTTGTGACACGCCGCCATTTTGTCTTTCCAGTCATGTGACGTATGACGCAAGTTTCACATGACACGCCCCATTGTTTCCACTATAATCTATTCTGTCTCCTCCACGATGATGTCAGCATAAGGCATCTTGTGACTGCCAAATTTAAAAATAATAATTAACAATACTACACAAAATATCAACATTATAACAATCATAAGCAAAACTATCAAATTTTAAAAATAATAATTCATTTATCTTAACACCTTAAAAATGTCTGCCTGAGCCGGGATTTGAACCCGTGACCTTCTGCTTTGGAGTAAGCTAGTATAGGGTTAAGGCAATACAAAATTATTACTAGCAGACTGTAACCACGACGACGAGGCACACACAACGCGAGTGCTTTCAAGCAAAGCGATCTTATATAGTACTTGTATTGCCGGTTAATCCCAGTATTGTCTCAATTGATCATTATTTCGCATATAAACTCATTGTGTTGCTGGCCCGTTTTGATACGGTATTGTAATGTGTTCAATGAATAACTTATTTGAGCGTGGACTGAGTTCACAAAACATCATGGTCATTAGTGCCCGCATGAGCGCACCACCGTGTTGGGTTTAATAATATAGCTACAGCAAGGGTCCACTAAATCTCCACCACCGCATTCCATCAAATTTTAAGCATGTGAAACAAAAGCAACACAAATTTCAAGACAAATAGCTGATGACAAGAAATTACGAAACAGACTGACATCCATTTAGTATTTAGTAGTTTTTGCTTAAAGCTATTTACATGCAATTCAATACTAATACAATTCATTTTCAAAATAGCCTAACTAATGAAACAAATTTTCAATAATACAATGATTTAATACAGTCAAATATATACAAGTCATATTACAATGTTTATGTTCCTCATAGATAAAATAGAGTTTTAACAAATTTATTACATTTCAATTTAAAAACTGCTATACGTTGTTCCTGTTTTATCACTAAATCTAATTTATTATATAATCTGTACCCAGAATAAAAAACATGTTTTTGAGTTGCTGACTTGTTTACTCTGTCCACAATAATCCTTGCACTGCATGGCTGTGTTTGCTGACTCAATCATGTGTACGTCCTATCATTCCTATCTCCTTGACAGACGATCAAATATTTTATGTTTTTATTTTATAAGTTAATTATATAAAAAGTATTATAATTTTGATAGTTTGAATTTATATCTTTGGATTTGATATGTTTTATGTTTGTATATATGCTTTTAAATTTTAAATTTATTTTAGTCTATACCTCAATGTAAAATGGCAGAAATGCTGTATTTGAGTGAAACATAAATAAATAAAATGTGACATTATTCATTGCGTTACAAAGTACTTTAATATTTTAAAACCATTTCGAAACGCAAAATTTATTTGAAATATTGTGGGAAGCCTCTCTTCGACGACCTCTCCGACGAAGACGACTACGACGATGACAAAGACGACCGCGACGTGAAAATTACCCCCTTCCCTCCCCTTTCCCGTGGCTAGATCTGTCATGCACGGGTCTGTCCACCCCACATTTCCTCAGCTAGAGATAAACATAATGACCTTACAGTTGCCGCGCCCTTAAAACAAATAAACCAAACAAAAGTTTCTCGAGCCAAAAGAAAAGAACGTACACATTCTATCGCAACAATATATAAGTGTGCGACGTCCACAGGTGTTATAAACTATTCAAATATTAAACATCCCAATTTCTTTACTATCTTACACCAACTTCTTGTACAAGATTTTTTTATTTATAATATTTCGTTGGAAACCTGCCCTGGGGGCTTTCAAGTAGGTATACTGGAGTTGAACAATTGTGAAGGGATATTCGAGGGATGTTTAAGAGGACTCAATCCCTAACGACTGTGGAAAACCTCGGCAAAAAGTCATGATTGACGGTCTCGACGGGATTCAACCCGGGACCTCCCGAATCAGAGTCTCGCGCTTTACGCCTGAGCCAAAACTGTATCGGTTACACAAGATTTACCATATTTATCTCACCACTGAAATAATTCCCTCAAATCGTATTTAAATTAATCAGTTCATCATTATCATTTTACCATTGAATTGTTAAATACAGAATATTTCAATAGACGACAATTCCATTTGAAAGTCAAACGGAATAATCAACGTACAATTTTCTACCCTTTGTTTTTAGAAATCCTTTGATGGTGAAACAGAGACATTAGTAATCTCATAATTAAAATCTTTCCCTTGAGGGTTTTACTCACAAAGCTACGTACTGCGATTCATTTCTTTGTCAAGCCCTTAACAAACAACGGTTACATCCACGAAATTGTAATGTCTAGTTTTGTTTGACTTAGTTTATTGACAATGCTATTTATAACTCTGAAAAATACCCTTATAACCCATCTCTAAATTTTTTTATAACACGTTATACAAACTGCTTTATATTTAATGAGAATACATTAAAGGGTTTTCTCATTAGGCCCTCGACATTTTACGTCTCGTTTTGAAGACCCATTCACTTTTGATTAAAACCACCCTGTTCAGGCATTTTGTCTGAGCGAATAGTTTTTATAGTGAATTTACAATGTTAGATTTAAATGACTCGTCCCAGCATTATAAAATTTTTTTGCTATCGAAGAATCTTGGTAAAACATCCAGTATGAAGAATATGCGGAAGATTTTAAATGGTATTAGCCTGAAGCTTAAAGTAGAGGACCAAAGAACAATAAGAATAAAATAATTAGAATAAAACACACAAACAATTCAAAACAAATATAAATAGAATATAAGAATCTCACCAGTAGGATGTTGAAGGGCAGCCAACACATGGTGAAGACTATCACAACGATCACCATCATCTTGATCATCTGAAACAATACACAAACTCTTGTTGTAATTACCCCTTAATTTACACTAATTGTTTATGGTTTATTTTAAAAGTTATACAAAAATATATTTCTCGATCTGGTTCGTCGGGAAACACTCCCGTATATGTGGAATTAATAATATTTAATATAATCAAGAAATTACAAAAGTCCATCCCAACCGGGGTTCGAACCCTAATATCAAACTTAGATACAAAAAAGTTAAACACGTAAACGAATTAGCATGCTAGGTTTTTCTTACTAGACAACTACTACAACTTCTTACTTTCTATTGTATATTTGTAACGAAAAATCTGTAAATTGTTCTTTTCAATAGAGTAGAGTTATTTAAAAAAGCCAATATTTTAAAAGAAGCCTGTGATCTATGACAATATGTCACGCGTATAAAAGAGAAAATACAACAATTAAGAAGCAAACTGCCTGTTGTGTGATGGTTTTCTCCTCAATTTACTTGTGAAACATATTATGTGATAAGTTTAAACAATATTTGGACTCATCATGTTCTTTTAATAAATTAATGTACTTATTAAATTAAAGGAAAAAACAACGAATTTCCTTTAATTTAATATATTAATTTATCAAAAGAACATGATGAGTCCAAATATTGTTTATACTTATTAAACCTAACTGTTCTAAGAATCTCAGTTATTGATATTGACGTTATAATTTTAGTAAAAGTAATTTTTCTGTTCCTTCATTTTCTATTTCATTTCATTCATTCATTTAATTTCACATTTCAATAAACTCTTTAGATATGTTTACAGAAATGGTTGTACTATTATACACTGTTTTTGTAGTATTCTTTTATCAAAATTATTGTTTATTATTTTGTGTATTATTTTGTTACTCATTTTTATAACTGAATAGGATTTACAACATCATTTAAACAACTCAAATGGCTATTTCAACCACAGAATTCTGATCCATCATACATGTATTTTTATTGTCTGCAAAGCATTTTTCAATGTAATGTCATTTGATTTAGAGTAGTTAAAAAATTCGATCTTGTCTTGATATTTAAAAAGCGCCCTTTTTCCAATGAAGTACTTGAACAATGACATATTGATGCTAAAACGAGTTGGGAGATTGTTTTCGCGCCAGAAATGTCAGAAGCTCAGACTGTTATTGTTTAGTTTATTTATTGGTCCACATCAAAGAGTGGACGCTTTAGACAACACGCTCCTGCACTTTAGAGATAAATATTTATCTAGGTACAGTATTGAAAAATGTATTCTGCTTTTGGCTGCTGGAGAATATACCATCTAGGTAAGAAAATATTGTTGATGACAATAAAATGTTATTGACATTCGTGATTTTAGGTTTTCGCTCAGGCACACGTTTTAGAACAATGGACAATAATACCTTACTAGATTCATATTTACAGTGTAGTCATACAATTAACACTAGGAAAACGCCAAAGTCGTTGTTGGACGAGTGAGCGAACCACAAGCTATCATCCTTGAAACATCCTTGAGAAGCCTGGCAAAATAGAATTTGCAACTATTAATTGAAACGTAATAGTTCATGCATTTGCAATTTCAACTATTAATGGATCGATATAGTTTATTCATATTCTATTTTGCCAAGCTTTTCAAGGATGTAGTTACGGAGCAGTGAAAGTTGATGAATTAAGAATGCGCAAATGTTGAAGGGTACTTGAGTTGGCCCTTCTTTTAGATCTAATTGCTTTTGAATGTGTAAGGTAAGCTGTATTTTTACAAGTTTTTTGTATGCTAAAATAGAATAATCTTAAAAGAGTAGTATATACATGTGTGTATATATATAAAAATAAAACTAATTTTAACTCGGAAACTCGAAAGATTCATTATGTCATATATAATAAAATAATAAAATAATTTCTTATGGTTTCGTGGTTATTTGTGTGTTATCATCGTTAAATAATTAAATTTATGTTTTTCGGTTTACCACGTATGAGATTCTTTATTAATTTTATCTGACGTTTTGACTGGGTTTCACCAATCTTTGTCAAAGACAGTAAAGCAACTCAAATATAAAATTAAAAAACACTTTAAGAGAGATCTCTCTTGAAGTGTTTTTGTATTTTAGTTAAAGTGCCTACTATATAATTTATATATGTATAGTAAGCACTTTTTAATTTCTGTCTAAAGTATAACTAATTATATTGTATAATTAAGTAGTAGCTGTCAATAAAAATAGCATTTTTCTCCGAAATCCCCCAATAATGATGAAGAGTTATATTTGTCGAAGAACTTTGTTCAAAGTGTGGAAAAGGCCTAATGGCTGGTTAAGTTTACATTGAAGAAGGGTTGACAGGTCGGGAAAGAATAGAAAACTTACAAGGTCAGGCTGAAGCGCTGGGGGCGACAAAATGTTTCACCTGTTGATGACAACTGTAGCTTATATAAAGTTGTTGTTTGTAACCTTAATCCACGACGCGTTTTGTCCTTCTGGTGGGATGGTGTAATGAGAAAATAAAACTTGATTCTCGTTTGTAACTATCTAACTCAGATGCCTTAATTCAATGAAATGAACATGGCATGCGCAAGTCTAAACTAAAAATAATAATTTGGCGTCACAATGAAAGATGACACCAAGATGAAGAAGCGCTAAATGGTGTTCCGACGTTGTGAAGGTTTGACAGGCGTGGAAATGTAGCAGACGCGTAGGACGAGGAGAGAGGAGTTTATTAACAGAAAGTATAGAAGTTGGTGACGGAAATGAACAGCGTAACGTCTGACAGGTTTCCCGGTTCAAAGTTTTTTTCCGAAGTCAAGTTTAATATTGTATATTATAGTACTTCACTTTGAGAAACTTTTGAACGTGAATATGTTACAAATTTAAAGTATGAGAATACAGAAAATGTATAATATAACTATATGTATTCAAGAATACGTGATCATATGCAATGCATGTTTGTATTGTGATATCTTTGGTTGAACAATATAAATCAAGTTTCAATTTATCTTCTCTCAAATAAAAACATACTGGATTCGGTTTGTCATGACACTCCTGTAGGTGGAATTGACAATATTTAAATACACCCCTAACATTAAAATACGTTCTAGAATATATATATATATATGTTACCTGCTTGGTGATATAGTGTTCAAGGCGTCCGCCCGAAGACTACAAAGTCCAAGTCCTAGACCTAGTCGAGCTAGATTTGAAAATTTGTGGAATGTATTAAATATTTGGATGAGCGAAGCGAAAACTTCAATTTCAAGAACTCTGACCCTGAGGGATATAGCTCGTTTTTGTTTTGTTTGTTCTCTCTACCGGGAAAACGGCATAAGTGACCTTGATAACAATTTGAAGGGATTTTTGAAATCTATGAACTGAGATCTTCCAAGTTTTGGGTGCCGAAATAAATATTTTTCATGAATATAGTAATTTTACGATTTTTTCGATATTTTATGCGATATTTTCGTGATATTTGGACCTTGATGACACTATGGGAACGTTTGAAATCACTAAACTTAGATATTTTATGGTTATAGGGACAATCAATCCCACTCGAGTACGTCGACAAGCAGCGCCTCCTCGGAATGCACATCACAAGCGACCTCCGATGGAACGTTTACACCGATATTGTGCGGGCCAAGGCGGCGAGGTGGGTTTTGCGGCTCGCAATCTGCACGGGTGCACGCCGCGCGTCAAGAGGATGGCCTACCTGTCGCTAGTTAAGCCCACCATGACTTTCGGCCTCCCCGCATGGCACCCAACCACCATCGAGAACACTATACCAAGCTTGAGAGGGTGCAGAGAAGGGCATTGCATTTCATACATGGCCGTAACATCCCCCCACCCTGTAACCAGAAGCAGGTTATGCCAATGACCATGCACCTGCAATACACCGACCTGGTGTTTTTTAAAAGATGCCTCAGTGGCGCCACTGATTTGACGTGTGCGCGCGCATCATCCAGGGCCGCGTGTTGAGAGGCGACGATAGTAGGCACCCCCGCCTCCAACCCCCTCCGGCCAAAAGAGTGCTCGGCCGACGTGCTTTTTCTTTCCGGGTTGTTAACCCATGGAACGACCTGCCGCCCGCCCTCAAAGACTGCCCGGTAAGTCATTTCCCTTCCATGTGTAAGGAGTACTTATGGGAGAACCAACTACAAGTGCCGTGTTAGTTTCACGTGCTTAATAGCCTGGTTGCTTAGACAAACCATTCGGGGTTTAGTGATAGAGGCGTGAATTTTGGATCATATACTCAGAAAAACGTGCTGAGTAATTTGCCAGGTGGTCCTAATCAATTCTATCCCCCGTTTTGGGGTGACCATGGTGCAAAGTTAGGGGTAGAAATTATTTTTAAATAGACTAGGGGTAAGCCTTATAGAAGTAAAAGTGTGGTATTTAAACATTTTGTGTGAGTATGTATTCAATGTAATTATTTAAATCTAAAAAATGTATTATTTTTAACAGGGGTGTCCAAAATTGCTATTTCGAAAAAATGGTAGTAAGTATAGATTGTGATGACTCAGCTTACGGGGATAAGTTATAGAAGCGTGAATTTTGGATTATTTACTCAGAAATATGCAATAAGTAATTTTCGAGGTGGTCCGCATCGAAAACTGTTCCCGTTCAGGGGTGACCATGGTGCAAAGTTAGCGGTAGAAATTATTTTTTAATAGACTATAGGGGTGAGCCTAATAGAAGTAAAAGTGTGGTATTTAAACATTTTGTTTAAGTATTAATTCAATTTAATTGTTAACAGCTTAAAAAAATTATCATTTTTAACAGGGGTGTCCAACATTTTTACATTTGCCCAAAATTCGAAAATACGTTCAAAATGCTAGTAAGCATAGCTTGTGATGACTCATCTGAAAGGAATTTAAATAATGAACACGAATTTCATACATAATCAAAAGTCAAGGTCACCAGGGTCAATCAGGGCTACGGCCTTTGAAATTTAATTAGTATTGTGTTGTCTAATCGCCATGAACAGACCACATGAAAGTGTTTATGTTGATACTTTTTACCTTAATCGTTTGTCCAGGATAATATATGTCATAAAAAAACAGCAATTCTATATTCAGGGTTGTACAAAATAACTTTCTGGGTCTTGGTTTTCCAATATACTGTAAATTGAGCCACCATAGGTTGTGACCACTCATTTTGAAGCTAATCTTAAGTTGGTCACGGTTATGCTTTTCACTTACGTGTAGAAATAAATAATAATATTACCTGAAAGTACGGCGTTGGGCAAGGGAGGTGTAACAATACACACAATCATACGGTTTCAGTAGATAGTACACTTTGTCAGTCAGTAGCTTACCTTAGCTTACAAATAGCATTCCCCTTTGCACTTGCATAATGCACAGCAAGGCTGCCCACTCTTCAGACACTTGCAACAGTCTAAGATGCAGTCATTCCTGCACTTGCAGGAGATGACTTCGTCGCAGGAGTTCATGGCGTCAGGCAAAGTCGTCCACAGAGGTTCCCACGATCCAGCTGAATTTTTCATCCAGCCCCAGGCTGAGGAATCACATGTAGTTTGCATAATAGTAGTTGGACGCCCCCCACACGAGCCCTCCCTGTAGTTTAGCTCGCAGAACATGAAGCCTCAGTGCGTCTTCTGTTGGCGGCAATGCTTCCATACCCACTCGCTTTTGCGTAAATAGTTCTTTGCGGCACTCATTTACTGTGGTGGAGGTACTTGTTCTATCATACAAGATGATTACGTACTTCTCTAGTTGTTTTATTGTATATTCATCCAGTTCTTGCGTTGTTGTCGTTGATAGATTTTTGAACGTAGATGTTATTTCTGGAAGTAGGTTCCACACTTTCCATGCCGACTTTTTACCTTTGCCAGCAAATGACGAACAGGTATCGCAACCAGTGAACGCATGGAAGAAAGGCAGTGCTGCACATTTTTCCACTTCAAGAGTATCGGCAATGTCATGAGTAGCTATGATTCGGGTATGTTTTCCTACGCCAAACTCTACCCACAATTTTTCCCACTGAAGACACAAGCAACAACAACACAGAGGACAACCACATCTGAATCAACTGTTCGAACTAGTACTTCTTCCCTTCCCAGATTGAAAGCATCGCATACATGCACAATAATTCTCGTATCAGCCTCTTCATCGTTGCACGGTGCAATACCTCCCATTACCAATGAACAACTATTAGAAAACGCTTCGTCTCTTGGGTGATAACGACAGTGCCAACTGAAGCTTCAATCTTGAGAACATACTGTTCTAGAAATCTAAACAATTCACGTTTGTTGTCATCATCTCGCAAGAACTCTTGCCAGTTTCTTGGTAGAGTGTTGGACATTTCGACACCGCGTCTCAATCCGTGTCCTCTCTTCATCCTTGTGCAAGCCTTCAGTGAGTCAGACTGATACACATCCCAGATAAGGTTCACTCTAGTCGTTCTTCTCAACTGCGAGTATGATGGGATGAAAACTTGCACGGCGTAATCTGAGAAAGTCTTATGTTGTTCTTCTTAGTCTTATGTAAGTCGAGTACAGCCGAGTCTCACCCCCCTGCTTTGACCGCGTTCTTGTGTTGCACATCATTGTAATAGCTTTTGATAGGGGACATAGAACAGCGCGCTTTCAATTTCAGAGGCCAATCAATATGTGTCTTAAGAGCAGTAACTCTGTACTTTTAAACTCTAATATAAAGCCATAAAGATAAGATTAACTAACACAATTGATACCACAATCGTAGTCAGCATACATTTAGCTTCAAAATGAGTGGTCAGTGGTCACAAACTATGGTGGCTCAATTTACAGTATATTGGAAAAACTCAAGACCCAGAAAGTTATTTTGTACAACCTGAATATAGAATTGCTGTTTTTATGTAGGCCTACATATATTATCCTGGACAAACGATTAAGGTAAAAAGTATCAACATAAACACTTTTATGTGGTCTGTTCATGGCGATTAGACAACACAATACTAATTAAATTTCAAAGGCCGTGGCCCTGATTGACCCTGGTGACCTTGACTTTTGATATGTATGAAATTCGTGTGTTCAGTATTTAAATTCCTTTCAGATGAGTCATCACAAGCTATGCTTATTAGCTTTTTAAACGTATTTTCGAATTTTGGGCAAATGTAAAAATTTTGGACACCCCTGTTAAAATGATAATTTTTTTAAGCTGTAAACAATTAAATTGAATTAATACTTGAAACAAATGTTTAAATACCACACTTTTACTTCTATTAGGCTCACCCCTAGTCTATTAAAAAATAATTTCTACCGCAAACTTTGCACCATGGTCACCCCTGAACGGGAACAGTTTTCGATGCGGACCACCTCGCAAATTAATCATTGCATATTTTTGAGTAAATGATTAAAAATTCACGCTTCTATCACTCATCCCCGAAAGCTGAGTCATCACAAGCTATACTTCCTACCATTTTTTCGAAATAGCAATTTTGGACACCCCTGTTAAAAATAATACATTTTTTTAGATTTAAATAATTACTTTGAATACATACTCACACAAAATGTTTAAATACCACACTTTACTTCTATAAGGCTCAACCCTAGTCTATTTAAAATAATTTTCTACCCCTAACTTTGCACCATGGTCACCCCTGAACGGGGAAAAAATCGATTGGGAGCACCTGGCAAACTACTCAGCACGTTTTTTTGAATAAATGATCCAAAATTCACGCCTCTATCACTAAACCCCGAACTTAAGCCTGTTTGGTATCTAAGGAGCCGAGCTATAAGCAAGGCTCTTCGCGGCACGAGACTTCCACAAAGATATCAAGTGTTTTAGCAAATTATTTGCTAGCGTCGACGCCCTTTCTTGTTGTTAAAAAATGTAATAATAACAAGGATAAACAACAATAAATAAATAAATAAATATTTCTCATAGAAATCGTAGTTAGGGCAACGATAATCAACCATAAATGTTGATCCATCAACGCGACTGGAAAAAACGTTAATAAAAGTGTAATACAATATATTGAAGTGGCGGTGGACTTGAGAATGTCTTATGTGCCCATACGAAACATCAAGCTTCCAGGATGTAGTTTGATTATCATCAAGTAGATAAGCTTCGAAGTAACATTCTAATCACAATAAATTTATTTATACCGCACTAAAGAACACAACAATTATTTTTAAGTTTGATAATATTTGAATTTCGGAAATTAATATTGTTTGTTGGTGGAGGTGCCGGGTAGGTTGGCTATAACATCGAGGACCCGCCACCTCGACCATTTTCAACGCCATTTCTTAGCTAAGGCAACAACACTGTTTACGACGCTTTATTTGTTTTGTTAACAATTGTATCAAACTTCTTGTACGTTCCCAGAATCGGTTGATCCTTTATAACTATTGGCATTGAGACAACCAAAGGAAACTTTGGAACAATAAGCTAGAAGATAATTCATGTTTTAAATCAGTCTTCAAATTATTCGTCTTCTGTCATATTGGTACTGACTTAAAACTCCCAATGTACTACTTTGTAAGGTTGTGTACAATTTGTAACTTTTGGGCCGTTCTAATAGTGAAACTCAAACACGGTTACTTAAAATTAATACTGTAATCCCTACAATTAGAACGTAATTTTACATTTATGAAGAGAAGATTTTTAAAAATTAAATGCGTTCTTCTTTTGTCACGTTTTATCAATCTCTACAAACAATGGTGTTGCACTGGTTAGCACTGGTTAATCACTTTTGTAAGTGTCTGTACATTTGACCGCCTCTTCACATCTGTCTGTTGCTGAGTGGCCCGTAGAATCACTTGATTAATGTGTTCATAAATAGCTTGAAATTGATCAGGGTTGCGCACTTGTCAATATTATTGAATGGGTCATCAGTGGGGATGTTGAAATCAGGTTTTAAAGGGCCATCATGGGAAATCTTTTCCAGTTTAGTATTGTTCGGTTAATAGTGATTACTCCTCGTTGAAGTATATTATACGAGGGTCGTACTTATTGATAGTTCGATCATTTTACTCTCATTATAGTGCACCATATCAATAATCAATTAGTAGTCATCCGTCCAGGGGGTCTATTTACTAGCTCGTATGACAATAGTCGATTGACAGCGACAATGCGATAACAGTCGACCGAAACGGCAACTTTAGTGAGAAGAGCAAGTGAGAACTGCCACCTCGAGTTTTCATTATACCAAATTAAATAGTAAATAATAAATAAATAAATAAACAAACAAATAAATAAATAAATAAATAAATAAATAAATAAATAAATAAATAAATAAATAAATAAATAAATAAATAAATAAATAAATAAATAAATAAATTGTATTTAGAGTCTACCCACTCAGTTATATAACTGATTTTCAGTGAGGGACAGTAGATCAAAGCGACCAAACCAACCCTGTAGGCCCCGATGCAATCGACGAGTGAGCGATAACCAACCAAATATCGATATTTTTAATAGGAAATAATTATAGCAATCAGTGGTATGGACAGTTCGAACACCCGCGGATCAACGCCAGAATCAACAAGGCCGATTCAGAACAACTCTGAATTTATAATGTGCTTCGTTGCTAGGACGGCTCCAAAGTCACCGTTTAAGACAAGAACTGATGGACTGAAGTCCAAATCAGAAGTTAAAAAACTTCTGACTTTGGCGGGAATCGAACCCTGGACCTTCTGCATTGGAAGCAGATACGCTAACCACAAGACCAACGAGCCACACTTATATTAATTTTGCTGTATGTAGTCGTTTATTTCGTTACGGAAACATTGGCAGACGGCATTAAACATGTTAAATGTGTAATTGTTGCCAATACAAAGCTTATAAGCTTGTATAGCTGCTGTCAGATGCGTGGCTTTTGTTACTTAAGTTGCCGTTTCTGGCGACTGTTGTCACCTTAGTAAAAAGACCCCTAGATCTGACAAAACTCATATAAATTTGTAATTTTTTTACGTTTTCTTCTAATATTTTTGACATTGTTAAACATTGTAATCGCAATTGTTTTTCCTTTGTACTTCGAAAGTAATATGCTCTTTTAGTAGATCAATTTATATGCTGTTTTATATTTTTATATCATATTTAATTAATGATTATAATAATGTCTACATCAGTGACATCACACTTGCGGAGCTTGCTCTGTGTTGGAAATTAATAAATAAACTAAACTAATGTGTTTTCAGCACAATTGCTCTGTGATGAGAATCTTACATGAAAGTCAAATCTTGTATGGGCTGCCCAATATAATGTACATGTAATTCTAATATAGATGATAATAATATTATTAATAATTATAATAAAGAACATCTTGTAGTGGAGAAACTGCAGTCAAATAATTATATAATATTATAAAAAATTATTATAAAAAATAATTGTGAAACAACATAATTCTACAAAGGTAACTACTATTAAACTATTGTTTGTTATTCGTTTGTATATGTATTTTATTTGTATTACTATGTATTGGTAATCAATACCATCTTCTCACATTGCCTTGGAGATTATGCAAATTGTGAAATTGTCTATATGAAGAATAAATTAACTTTATTTTACTTATACAACAACAACAAAGCGAGTAGCTCACGGCTATCGTAGAAGTTCCAAGAGTAAGTGAGAGGTCGTAACCGTGACAAATAGATGTAAGAACATACTCGCTTGAAAATGTAATCCACAGTGACGACGCTACGATGGGAAATAAAAAGGCAATTCACCACTACAACGCGACAAAATGTTATACACATTTTTGAATAAATAATAATAATTCATACTCATTTCCAGCAATGTAGGGTTGAGTGGTGTTCTTCACACCGATATCTAGGGCACGAAACTGTTTTGTGCCGAGGTTGTCGGGCTCAGCGTTTCTTCATCTTCTTCCTGCATATTCTGCTTCTCCACCAATCTACCCCACTCTTCCCTGTCCTCCCACAGCTTCTCTTCCATCACCTGGTTCCACGATTCACCTCGCTTTTCATCGTCTCCTTCGATCAATCTTCCACATCTTTCTCTTGGTCTTCCTATTTTTCTTATACCTTTCTTCCCCTGCTTCAAAAACTTGTCTTGTGATCCTTTCTAGTTCCATCCTCTTCATATATCCAAACTCAAACCACATTGAAAAATCAAATATATAAATGAAATATGTAAGAGATAAAAATGAATAATCGACAAACGCTCGTCTCTTGCACCACACGCCAACGTAGAACGGCATCTTCACACTTAATTGACATAAATTAAATTCTTATTCTAACATTTTTTTTTTACAGATTAGTATCACTATGTCTGTGAACTCAGAAGTCTCGACACTGGCTCCTAGGATTTTTACACAGCTTACAACAGAACAGAGGCAGAGGGTACGGAGATGCGTGTATATTGGCACACGGTAACTCTTTTGAAAGACACAATTCCGCCTCGGACATATTTCGCTTGACCTCACTTGCATCAACAAAGTTCCCAGCCAATAGGAGCACCAACAAGATGGACACGAGCTCCGGCGCCATCTTGGATTTCATCTTGAGAAACAGCTGTGTGTAATCTAACTTTTGCTTTACCAACCAATAAGTTCTGATTTATTTTCATTCTTTGCTTTTGACAGTAGGGTAATAACGTTTTAATGCTTCTATAAAGATTACATTCTTCGGTATAACAATTGTGCTCAAGAAATGACGCCGCTTCTAGAACATCGCATAATATTAAACTAATTTCCAACTATGTTGGGTCGAGTGAAGGTTTTTTACACTGATTCCTAGGACATGATACTGTTTTGTGACAAGTTTGCCGAACTCAGCATTTCTTACTCCTGCCTCTCCATCAATTCATGCAATCTTTCACTCGTACTACATCCTCCCATGATTCTTCATGCTTCTTTTCTTCTATCAATCGTACTCATTTTCTCTTCGTATTACCATTATTCGTTTTCTCTCCTCTGTCGTGTCAATGTCTCGTTTTTGGGATCCTTTTCCATTCCCACTCTATTCAATTAAACATTTATCTCTTGGAAAACCTGCCCAGGGTGAAAATGTTATTATTTTATATTTTTCATATTGTTTGATAAAGACTGCTGTAAAATAGTCATTATAATTATAATTATTTTATTTAGCAAATAAAGCTTTTTCAATACAAATACAACATTCAATAAAATATCAAAATATAAATTTCAAAATACGTACCAAATTTTAAAATTAACCCATCTCAAATTTACAAATTTAACAAATTCACCGAATTTTTAAAAATTGAAAGAATTACAAAAAAATTACAATATTAACAAATTAACCAAATTTACAAAATAATAAATTTAACATATACCAAATTTACATTTAAAAAAAATAAAATGTACAAAAGTAAAAAAATGTCGAAATACTACTTTTTAGTTTAATAATGTCTGTGTACTTCAAGCCACCAGAATTGAGCTTGCATATCAACAAAACGTGGATTAGACCCGAAGTCACATTTTGTTCACAATAAGTTTTTATATTATGCCATAGCAAATAATCCATAACAAATAATGTTTTGGTGGAGGTGCCGGGCTAGGTCGACAATAACAACGAGGACCCGGCGCCTCCACCATTTTCAGAATTGCATTACGTCATTAACAGCTGCTGTGGTCAGAGAATTGTTTACGATGCTTTAAAATATTATTTATGTATTTAACTTGTTTAACAATGAAGAGTCCAATGATTCGTATATTTAAATGCAATGTGTGTAAATAAATAGTTTCATTATTTCTAATGGATAATTTGGAGTTTGGACAGTTGTGAAAGGATTGTCCGAGAGATGTTTAAGAGGACTCACTCTCTTGTAGTTGCCTTAACGACTGAAGAATACCTCGGAATAAACATTCTGTCAAAACTGCCGGTGGCAGGATTCCAACCCAGGACCTCCCGAATCTGAGTCTCGCGCGTTACGCTTGAGCTAATACTCGGTTTCCATTCATTTCATATTCCCGAACCATCTTAGATTCTCCTTTTCGAAGTTTCGTCTGTCGTTATTCTTTTCTCATTACATCGCTTGTCATCATTTCTTTTTTCAATTCCCTAAATGCTTGAAGTTAATATATTATCTGTGCTTGAAGGAAGGAAATGATGCGCATGATATAAAAAGTAGGCTACGCTTTGGCGAGTTGCGAGATTAAATCTGATTTTGTCTTTTTTAAAGACTACGTCTTAATGAATCTATCGACCTTATTGCTAACTTCCTAAATGTTAGTTTATCACTAGGAAACGCTCAGTTGGACGCGTTGATAAGCAAGCACGTGCTATAGCTAGACCCACAATGCACATTTTTTTAAATTTTAAAATTTGCGACGTTCGCTGTCCACAGGGCCATGTTTCCAATATTATTTATTATTGCCAAGGTATTTGGGTAAACCCGTGTGTAAACCTTTACTATGTGGATGAAATCCACCGCCATCTAGAGAACCTTGACTCCTTGGGAAAACTATTTAAACTCTTTAGTGACAAATAATACACTGCTTCCTCGAAAGTATTTTGATTACTTCTAGGTGGCAGTGCATTAGAAACTTCGCGCGTCTTTTCGTTGCCATGGCAACGTTACTTTTGTTATAATGTAATTTCCATTTACACTACTTATTGGATCAAAATAAAATTAACATATTCGTGACCGGACGGACATTCTAAATGATTTGGTCTAAATGATTTATTGTTGTCCGTTTAGTTTTAAAAAAAAACTTTCGATTTACTTTAATGTTACTTTTTAACTTTTTAAACGATTTTGCCACAAAACTTATGGCATTCAATCGAGAACGAATCTTGCGATTGGTCAATATTTCAACTCGATCCGAGCCTCCGTTCGAACGTTATGGCGAGACATACAAACAAACAAAGAAACAAACAAACAAAAAAAACAAAACCAGTGACTAATTTTTCCGGCAGAGTCAAATGGAAACGCTCGCTTCGCTCGCTTAAAAACAACTTAAATAGTTCATCAATTATGACCGTCTGACATTGCAAAAACTTTTTTTGTTAATCTTTGGGTTGAGCAGTACGCCCAATATGGACGATTAGAGTAAAAATAATTACGTTTACCCCGGGAATAATCATGCTCATAATTTTTTGGTTGGTAGGCTGATTTTTTCTATTTGTAAATACATACTCTTGCCTGCAAACTGACATACTTGGACAAATGTTTTCGTTAATATGTTGCATTGTACGATTTTTTACTTTCCCCGGTACAAAGTAAGTATTTGAACCGTCGGAATAAAAAATTTGCCGTGCAAAATTTGAACGAGAAAAGCTTTCCAAGTATGTAAGTTTGTAGACAAGAGTACTTGTTACAAAATATATAAACAAAAAAATAAGCCGTTCACCCCAAATATTATGAGCAGGATTATGTCCGGGGTATGACATTATTTTCAATATAATCGTTAATATTGGGCGTACTGCTCACCCCCCCCCCCCAAAAAAAAGGTTTTGGCAATGTCAGATGGTCATAATATTGATAAACTATTTCCGTTGTTTTTTTAAACAATCATTTAGGAACATTTGAATAAGTAAGTCAATAGATTCAATCTTAAAAAAGACGCTGTGCGTTTCGCTGGTTGGGTGAGAAATTGAATGACTGTTTTTCAACGCAACTGGTTACTTTGATTGTGAACAGCTAGCTAGTTAAAACCACGATAACCTTTACATTACTACTTTGTCCGTGTAATATGACGGTGGTAATTTTAATTTGTCTTAAAGCAAAACAATGTTTTATTGAAGTGAAGTGTTGTACAAATTGCCGTGACGTTTAGGCCTTAGTAATGGCATTATTCTTTCACAACACAGCAATAACATCACCACAACTCGAAACAAACGTGTTGCTAAAGCTAAGCATAACTATGGTGTGTTGTAAAGTTTATTGTGTAGCTCGTTGGTCTTGAGGTTAGCGTCTCAGCTTCCAATGCAGACGGTGTAGGGTTCGATTCCCGCTTAAGTCAGCGTTTGTTAACTTCTGATTTGGACTTAAGTCCACCAGTAATTGGATGAGCGAAGCGAAGACTTCAATTTCACTGACCCCCAAATATTTAGCTCGGGTGCTTTTTTTGTCTGTTTGTTCGCTCTCTACCGGGCAAACGGCATATGCGATCTTGATGAAAATTGAAGAGGACCTTCGAAATCTCTGAACTTAGACTTGCCACGTTTTTGGGTACAATCAAAGAAATATTTCTCATAAATATAGTACATTTACGATTATTTTTCGAATTTTAGTGCAATATTTTCGTAACATTTGGGCCGATTCTGACCAAACGGGTGGGGATACAACGTTCATATTTTACATGTACATTAAGGTAATCGTGATGTATTGCTTTTTCCATAATATAATATTAATATATATAATCCATAATATAAAGGTTTTAATACTATTTTTTTAGGTTTATAATAACAATTAACAAGTAACAATAGAAACTTGACAACAATCACCTACAATGCATTCAAAAAGCTCTTGCAAAGGAAAAGGGGTCCTACGCAAACTAAAAACTTACAAAAATGCTCATCCATCAACGCGACTAAAAAAAGCGTTTGCGAAGCTTCCTAGTTCCTAGCAACGAGGCACATAATAAATTTAAACTTGTTCTGAATCGCCCTTTTTGATTCTGTCGTTGATCCGCGGGTGTTCGCACTGTCCATACCACTGATTGTTATATTTCCTATTAAAACCTTGGTTGGTTATCGCTCACTCGTCGATTGCTTTGGAGCCTACACGGTTGGCTTGGTCGCTTTGGTTTACTGTCCTCCACTGAAAATCAGTTATGTGACTTGAGTGGGTAGACTCGAAATACGAATTTATTGGATGAGCGAAGCGAAGAGTTCAATTTCACTGACCCCTCAAAAAATTTAGCTCCAATGGTTTTTTGTTGTTTGGTTTTTGTTTTTTTCTGTCTGTTTGTTCGCACATGGTGATGTATTGCTTTTATAAAGAAAAAGTTGAAAAAGTTAGCCAGAATCCAAAGAATAAAGGTTTTAATATGAGTTTTTTTTATGTTTATAATAACAATTAACTAGTAACAATGTAAACTTGACAACAATCACCTACAATGCATTCAAAAAGCACTTACAAAGGAAAAGTGGTCCTATGCAAACTAAAAACTTACAAAAAAGGTCATCCATCAACGCGACTAAAAAAGCGTTTGCGAAGCGGCCTAGTTTATTAATTTATAGTCCATACCAAGTTAAGAAGTGTCTGCAGGTATAGGCGCTCCACGCTAAGAAAGGAGATGCGCGCGCTTTCGACGGGCCAATCAGCGATCGTTATTTTAAATTGGAGCCTGCTGAATGGCTACAATTCACCCGTTAAAAGCGCGCGCAACTCCTTTCTTAGCGTGGAGCGCCTATAGATGCCATTCCCCTGACGTTACTACCCCCACTGTCCCGAGGTAGAGCGAAAGTGCAGAAGAATGAATAGACCTTTAGATATTGTAGGCCTTCAAGACTCGATGAGTACTGGATGTTCCCTGGGCTGTTGCGTCGTGTCGATGATGAGGCACTGCTCGACGTTTCGCCACCCATGTTGGTGGCGTCTTCAAGACTGATGAGATGAATGATGATGCAGGCTGTATTTATACCTACATCATCATTGATCTCATCAGTCTTGAAGAAGCCACCAAAATGGGTGGCGAAACGTCGAGCAGTGCCTTATCATCGACACGACGCATCAGCCCAAGTATCATCCAGAACTCAATGTACCTAAATATTTAAATTATTATGTTTACTCTTTTAAACATTTATTAAACCAAATTAATGGATGAGGTCAAAATTTTCCAACGAAATAATTATCCGTTGGAAACAACCTTCCATTCGGGTTCAAGTCCGAGTAGAGTTCGGTTTATTGATTTCTAATTGTTTTTTAAATAGCATATTAATAAGTTCACATGTTCTACATTGACGACCAGATGTAACTGAAGAGAAGTGTTACACTGACTGAAAGTTTTGTCGCGTCGAAGTGGTGAATAACCTACATTGTTAATTATTTCCCAGCGTAACGTCGTCACTGTTGATGACGTTTTCAAGAACCTTACGTTCTTTAGCTGTTTATTTGCCTTTGTTGCAACTTCACACTTACAAAACATCCCGTCAAAGTAATAATGTATCTTAAGAAATTAATTATAATATGCATGTGAGTAGTGACTACTTATCGTAATAAGGGTAACAAGTTTCGTCTTATAGGAATATTCGTGCAAAACTGGTTCAGTATTGTAACATTTGATTAGGTGTAATTACTAGATAAGTTATTTTGTTGTGCGAGGTTTATCTAGGGACGACGACGAGATTTGAATGAAGGATACGTATACACATTTAATTTGAAAGTATAATATATATAATTGGATGAGCGTAGCGAGCGAAGCGAAGATTCTATTTCACTACACTGGAGAAAAAAATCCGGAATGTTTTTCTTTTTTTTCTGTTTGTATTATTGTGTTTCTGTGAGCACGATTTCGGCTGAACCGATACTCCAATTGCGATGAAATTTTATGGAGGCCTTTGAAATCTCTGAACCAAGAACTGCCACGTTTTTGAGCGTAATCGAAAAATTATTTCTCATTAAAATCGCAATTTTACGATTTTTTTCGTTTTATAAAAAAATTCTTCAGCTTATAACACCTACATGCTGTCTGATTTAAACGATTTTTTCACAGAACCTTAATTTTATGAATTTAGGTATTCGTGTGAAATTTGAGCGCAATCGAAAAACTATTTCTCATGAAAATCGAAATTTTACGTTTTGTTTTGTTTTTTAAAACAATTCTTTGACTTATTTCACCTATATGCTTTATCCTATTGTAATGATTTTTTCACAGAACCTTAATTTTATTAATTAATAAATTCGTGTAAAATTTGTGCGCAATCGAATAATTATTTCCTATGAAACTTTTAATATTACGCTTTTTCCTTTTTCAAAATTACGATTAATCAAAAAAAAAAAAAAATTAAGTTATTTTTTTATTTTATTTAATTGGATGAGCATAGCGAGCGTAGCGAGTGAAGCGAAGATTCCATTTCACTACACTGGAGAAAAAAATCCGGAATGTTTTTTTTTGTTTTTTTTTCTTTTGATTTGTATTTTTGTGTGTCTGTGAACACGATTCCGGCTAAACCAATAATCCAATTGCGATGAAATTTTATGGAGGTCTATGAAATCTTTGAACGAAGAACTGCACGGAGGGAAAAATTGATCGAAAAATTATTTCTCATGAAAATCGCAATTTTACGATTTTTTTCGATTTTTTAAAAAATTCTTCGACATATAACGTCTACATGCTTTATTCGATTGAAATGATTTTTTCACAGAACCTTAATTTAATGAATAAATATATTCGTGTGAAATTTGAGCGTAATCAAAAAATTATCCATTAAAAAATCGCAATTTTATGCTTTTTCGTTTAAAAAAATTACGCTCATCCATCAACGCGGCGGGCTAAAGCGTTTTCCCTAGTTATTGGATGAGCGTAGCGAGCGAAGCGAGCGAAGCGAAGATTCCATTCTTCTTTACTGGAGAAAAAAATCCGGAATGTTTTTTTTTTTTTCTTTCTTTCTTTCTTTCTTTTTTTCTTTTTTCTCTTATTTTTGTGTGTCTGTGAACACGATTCCGGCTAAACCGATACTCCGATTGCGATGAAATTTTATGGAGACCTTCGAAATCTCTGAACTTAGAACTGCACCGTAGGAAAAATCGATCAAAAAATTATTTCTCTTGAAAATCGCAATTTTACGATTTTTTTCGTTTTTCTTTTTGTTTGTGTTTGTTAACACGATTCCGGCTAAACCAATACTCCAATTGCGATGAAATTTTCTGGAGACCTTTGAAATCTTTGAACTTAGAACTGCCATCATTTTGAGCGATATCGAAAAATTATTTCTCATGAAAATCGCAATTTTACGATTTTTTTTCGTTTTTCTTGTTTTTTCCGTTTGTATTTTTGTGTGTTTGTTAACACGATTCCGGCTAAACCGATACTCCAATTGCGATGATATTTTTTGGAGACCTTTGAAATCTTTGAACTTAGACCTGCCACGTTTTTGGGTACAATAGAAGAAATATTTCTTATGAATATCGTACTTTTACGATTTTTTTTCGATTTTTAGTGCGATATTTTCGTGACATTTGGGCTGATTCTGACCAAACGGGTGGGGCTACAACGTTCATATTTCACATGGACATTAAAGTAATGGTGATGTATTGCTTTTTGAAAGAAAAAGTTGAAAAAATAGCCAGAATCCATAGAAATAAAGGTTTTAATATGAGTTTTTTCGAGGTTTATAATAACAATTAACAAGTAACAATAGAAACTTGACAACAATCACCTACAATGCATTCACAAAGCACTTGCAAAGGAAAAGTGGTCCCACGCAAACTAAAAACTTACAAAAACGCTCATCCATCAACGCGGCGGGACTTTAGCGTTTTCCTAGTTTAAAAAAATTTCAATTTAGTAATGATTTTTTCACAGAACAACAGAAAATTCGCATAACACATGGCAGCTCAATGCACCAATTACGCTCATCCAACAACGCGACGGGACTTTAGCGTTTTCCTAGTATTATATGATTTCTCAATTTCATTGATCGGGAAGCACTCCCGTAGGTGTAATTGATTATGTGGAAATCAATCCCGAAATCAAACAAATTCACCCTGCTGAGATGGATTTTATAATTTCTGGATTGATTTTCATGTACTAATAATATATAATATGATGTTTATTCTTGGATTTATAGTAGGCGACTATTTCACGCTGTTTTATAATGGTACTATAGACAGAAACTAAAAAAGTACCTCTAGCCATTGAAGATAGAAAGAACATCAAGTAATAAATAATATCTTTTCATATTATGAAAAAACGATAAAATATTAGGGAGAGGGAAAGGGAAAGGGAAAGGGAAAGGGAAAGGGTGGAGAATAAGTGGGGGTGATATGTTGTTTGATAGGCTATTTGAGCACCTTGTGTAGATTTGTGTGTGGTTTCTGTGGGTGTGAGTGAATAGTAAGTGTGTGAGTATAAGTGAGAATTAGCGAGTGAGTTAAATACGTGATCATAAGTGTTTAGGTGTTTGTGTGAGTATAAATATATATACGAACCCGACGAAACAGTCACGCATTGCAAAAAGATTTGCTAAAGAGGGTGTTCGCACTGTCCATACCACTGATTGCTATATTTCGTATTAAAAAATATCGATCTTTGTTTTTTGGTTATCGCTCACTCGTCGATTGCGTCGGGGCCTACAGGGTTGGCTTGGTCACTTCGGTTTACTGCCTCCCACTGAAAATCAGTTATGTGACTGAGTGGGTAGAGTCTAAATACGGATTTATTTATTTATTGGATGAGCGTAGCGAGCGTAGCGAGCGAAGCGAAGATTCCATTTTACTACACTGGAGAAAAAAATCCGGAATGTTTTTTTTTTCTTTCTTTTTTTTGTATTTTTGTGTGTCTGTGAACACGATTCCGGCTAAACCGATACTCCGATTGCGATGAAATTTTATGGAGACCTTCGAAATCTCTGAACTTAGAACTGCACCGTAGGAAAAATCGATCAAAAAATTATTTCTCATGAAAATCGCAATTTTACGATTTTTTTTCGTTTTTCTTGTTTTTTCCGTTTGTATTTTTGTGTGTTTGTTAACACGATTCCGGCTAAACCGATACTCCAATTGCGATGATATTTTCTGGAGACCTTCGAAATTTTTGAACTTAGACCTGCCACGTTTTTAGGTACAATCGAAGAAATATTTCTCATGAATATCGTACTTTTACGATTTTTTTCGATTTTTAGTGCGATATTTTCGTGACATTTGGGCCGATTCTGATCAAACGGGTGGGGCTACAACGTTCATATTTCACATGGACATTAAAGTAATGGTGATGTATTGCTTTTTGAAAGAAAAAGTTGAAAAAAATAGCCAGAATCCATAGAAATAAAGGTTTTAATATGAGTTTTTTCGAGATTTATAATAACAAATTAACAAGTAACAATAGAAACTTGACAACAATCACCTACAATGCATTCACAAAGCACTTGCAAAGGAAAAGTAGTCCCACGCAAACTAAAAACTTACAAAAACGCTCATCCATCAACGCGGCGGGACTTTAGCGTTTTCCTAGTTTATTTTGAACATTTACGACTTTTTAATTTTTTTTGTTGATGTGTAGATCTAGGTTTTTATTGCAATTATTTAACTCTGGGAAATTTTTATGATGTAGACGCACAGAGTTAGAACTCTAGTTAGTTGGAATTTCAACTCAAGTAAAACCACGATTTACTAGAGTAATCTTTGATATATAGCCTCCCACTTCCTATCAGCTGGTCGCAAGCGACGACGCAAACAAGCTATATAACCTCAAAGCTATACGTAATATTGCATTTGTCTATCCAAAATAAGGTTTTTCTCACTGTCACTTGTTAGTAGGGTCTGGACAAATTAATGCTTTCAGAGCCAAGTTTACAAGGTATAGGCCCTTAAATTGACAATAATAATTTATTGCACTAGTTTATTATGTACTTTCGTTTTATATGTGTCATGGTTGATGTAAATATATGTAAAATGTAACTTTTATACTACTACGAATATTTTACACTATAATCAAACCTTTAACGGTATACGTATTATGTGTCCTATGAAGAAAGAAAGTAAGAAAGAAAGAAAGAAAGAAAGAAAGAAAGAAAGAAAGAAAGAAAGAAAGAAAGAAATAATAAATGTAAAATAAAGACGGTATTCAAAGTTAAATAAAACATGTGTGAGCAACTTTCTTCCAAACCTAGATGATATATCGCCAGAAATAAAAACAAGGTCCACTTTGTTACATGTGTGCTATTGTGTCAGTTATTCGCATACAAATATTATAATGTTCATAGTTATAAACGAAATCTAAAATTGTAGCATCAAAATGCGGTATCAAAAATCAATGTTTAAATAATATTAGAACTTTGATCATCAAAAATCTATGGCATATAAACCATATCCAAAAATCCACCATAAACTAGAACTGCTTCATGTTTTGTAACTATATCATTGAGTGTTGAAAGGAGGTTCTATTTTCAAAGGATATACAGTTCTACTTTTTGGTTTAATTCTAAAACCTCGCGAGCAAATTCCAGATTCCAAACCAATTCCTTTAAATTTCATTCAAACATGTTAAGATCTTAATTATAATCTTATTACACTCGTAAGCATCTTCTGTGCAAGTGTTTTAATTTCTCAAAGAAAGTAATTAGTAAAATACACAGTCTTCATTAAATCGTGATTTAAATATTTCAAATTAATAAACGGCAATGCAAGGCAATGCCTTGCCTGTGTTTTTAATTAATATGAGCACCATACTTAATTGCATTTACAGAATGTGCTTTAACTTCATTTTATCAAATTATCGCTGTTAAATGTTGCTTCTATTCGTGTGTATAATCTCTTTTAAACGGCAAGAGAAGATGATTAATATGATAGATGTCAAAATGTTGTAAATCAGAAATAATTAAACGTACACACCAAAATTGAAAGCAAAATGCGAATATGGCAGCTTATTCAAGTTCATTACGACAGTTACGGATTCCAATAAACACATTTATTTACATAAATGCTTTCACAATAAATTTGAAGAAACAAAATTTGATTAAGTGTAGATTATCAATTCTGTACCGAAGTGTATTGTATTTAATTATGGACAAATAAATTGCTAAATTTATAATCCTAAATGAATCCGATAACGTTAGCGAGTTGCAAAAGATAAGGATTACATTATGTATCATAGTTGTTTAAAGGCACAAAACCTCAAGTGTCTAAATAAATAAATCTATAAAATACATGTATATTATTCGAGAGAGAAATGTTTTCATTGTGTGAATTAATTTTTGTACAAGATATAAAAGTATCATTTAAGTGAAACAGGCAATTTGACTTTTATCCAACATGGTTGCATATACAATGTAACTAAGCATAACCATACAAACTATAAAATAACTTGGTCGCGGAATCTTTGAGCACACTTTTGTAAAAGTAGAATGTTTCATGCGTTTCTTCAAGTTTTATCTCAACTTCATACGAATCATGTAAAAATTATTATACATTTTTATTATCTTAACTGATATTAAGTTCTCAAATATATTTAATGTTCGTAATAAGAAAATATCGCAGTAATTTTGGCATACCTTTTTAAACGGCTAAGGTAAAACTTTTCATGGGACATCTTGTGCTATTTTACATTAAAAATAATTTTATTTAAACTAGGATAATGTTTTTGAGAAGAAGGCTTTACTAATTAGAGGCATTACAATAAAGAAGTAAGAACACTTTCCTTAATTAAATACGTTTTCACGATATAAATTATTCAAAGCGTAACCATATACACGAACTGAGGCATAAATGTCTCTTCTCCACCAACCTGTTGTCCCGCAAAGCGTCGCGACGCTCACAGGGGGATAATTATATTAAACCATCAGATGTGCGACGGAGGCGCTCGAGCGTGTGCTGCGGCAGAGTTTGGAAGTACCAGTCGTTAGCGAGATGATGTGATGAACCGTTTCTCTTTGAGGGCAGACACGCGCAGGTACACAACCAGGAATATTTACACGAACACGCACACAAACAGGAATATTCACACGAACACGCACACAAACAGGAACACGAACACAAACAGAAACACGAACACGACACAGTTACGAACACAACACAACATGTTACACGAAACAACAGAAACACACACAACACAAACAGTCCCGAACACAAACACAAACATAAACACAAACGGGGAGCGAAAGAGATCGTCGAAGAAGAATACAAAGAATATACCTTCATTTCACCAGAAACATTCAGTATCAATCAATTATCATTCTTGTTTAATTGCAATGATAAAGAAAATAACAGTATGTAAATATGAGGTCTTGTGTGGTTTTTATCGTCAGACGTAACACAAGTACAGAAAGATGAACGAACGGACAGAAAAGTTATGCTTATAGGGGATCTTAATGCTAAAATCTTGATAAGAGCTAGCTTCAATTCATGGAAAAGTTACGTGATGGTTTTAAAGTTAGATGTAATATTTCATCCTTGCTTGGAAGAACATGTTCCTTACTAAATTCCATAAGTTGGTCATGAAAATCTCGGATTTCGAATTCATTGGATTTATTTCTAAACTTAGAACCGACTTTCATCCAAGTGAAATAATAAATTCGCTCGAGACCACCTGGTCAAAGTTCAACCCTTCAATTTTATTAGGTTATCTTTGTTCTCCGTGGAGCTGTACTCAGCTTATCACGCTCCAGTTCTTCTGAAATAAATCAGCGAGATTGTGTCTTAAAGGGGTATTTAACCGCTAAACTCAAAAAATATATTTCATTCGGGCTAACTAGTAATGAATTTAGTAATTAACAGAAACATTTTTGGGGCCACCATGACCCATGACCTCCCAAAAAATTGTCAAACATGACATTTTTCGAGCTAAGTCCCATCGGCAAAAATCTCCCCTAAGAAATAACAAGGGGACGATCTTTATGCCCCGTGACCTTGAAGGATTTTGATCCAAAAAAAATATTGGCAATTATTGACGTACTCGACAGCCTTTCCTGTAAATTCTCTATATTTTGTTTTGAAATTTGGGCTAGTAGTTCGTTCAAAATATGCTGATTACCAAGACGGGGTGTGATTTTGGAATGCATATTTTTGCGTGTATGAGGGTATATTTGGGCACAATTTCAAGACACGATGTAATAAAGGGGCATTTTAGATTGGTACTATGCTCTGGTATCTATGTAGACCAAAAAAGAAACAGATTAAAGCCGTTTTAAGAAATTTCTCAAAACACCAATTTTCGCAAATTTCTGGATAAAAAAAATGAAAAATTCGTATTAAATCAAAGTTACAAGATATATTTTTTAAACTGTCATTTTAGTGTAGCATTGTGCTAAAGATCATGTGGTAAAAAATATTTTTTTGAGTTAATAGCCCCTTTAACATTTCTATTAATTCAATTGCGATATTCAAGACTGTCAATTGTAATAGATAAGTTTAATGGACAGTTTTAAAAATCAATTCCTTATGTGGGATTCGGGCCGACCTGCCTTGGTATTATAGTTTGATATTTAGTTATTTAGTTTTCAACAGTTGTTAATTTGGTTGGCATGACTGGGAAAGGGATGCTGCGAGAATGACAATTAAATCGATAATAGTATACATATGTGGTAGAGACACGTTTTAAAAATGGTGTTTAAGTGTTGAGTAGAATTGCATGTCTAGGTACATTGATACAATATTGTTGTTATATTAAGTTTATACTTGTGTAAATACATTCTTCAGTGTTATCTATGTCTATATCTAGGAATACATATTTTTGTTTGATATATAGTTTGTTGAAATATTGTTTCATTCTATATATTTTTCTTTGTCTACAAGTGCAGTGTTCAAACCTCCCCTTCTCTAAAAGTTTCATCATTATGATAGAATAATACGTCTATTCCAGTATTTGATAATCCACAACACCCGACTCACACAATCCAGATTAATATCCACTCCAAACCGATTTCCCTGCACACACTCTCCATGAGAGCACATTCTGTCCAACTCGATTAGCATGGAATGTGAATAGATTAATATCGAAGCGAGTCTGTCGACCATCATCCACGTGAATGGGCAAGATTCAATTAATTTCATTCCAGCAATTTAATAGTTGTAGTCTACAATGCGTAATCATTAACGTCGCTGGTCAAGCTTTATTGTAGCACTGAATTGAATTAATTGGGTGGTGTTTCTAGGACCGTGTTGAGAATCGAGTTCGCATACGTAACATATACCGTGCATTTCTCGATTTAATTGATCGGGAAACACCCCTTAGATGTAATAAAAGTTTTTCAAAATGACAATCAAAGTTATTCTCTTACTATAGGCCTATACATTGTTGTTGTAATATTATTTCAATATTTACTTAATTATAGTTCATTTTTATGTCTGCATGCATGTAATTAATTTTATTTAGTTGTCCTTGGTAAATCCGTTTTCATATCTGAATAGGATACCATACAAAAATGCAAAAACTTGCAAAAAAGGGGCCAAGCCGAAAACGAGGAAGATACAAGTGGCTCAACTGCATAAAGTGGTGATATCTAGAAGTGTGGCCAAGCCCATTATTTTGATTAAATTAACTAGGAAAACGCTCAAGTCCCGCCGCGTTGATGGATGAGCTTTTTTTAAAGTTTTTAGTCTGCGTGGGATATCTTTACTTTTGCGAGTGCTTTGTTGCTTTGTTTTGCTTCCCACGCATTGTAGGTGATTGTTGTCAAGTTTCTATTGTTACTTGTCAATTTGTTATTATTTACCGTTAAAAACTTATATTAAAAGCTTTATTTCTATGGATTCTGGGACACTTTGTCAACTTTTTCTTTCAAAAGGTACTTTATCACCATAACCTTAATGTCCATGTATAATATGAACGTTGTAGCCTCACCCGTTTGGTCAGAATTGGCCAATGGCACGAAAATATCGCATACAATCAAAAACTTATATTAAAAGCTTTATTTCTATGAATTCCGGCTAACTTTTTCAACTTTCTTTCAAAAGTACTACATCACCATAACCTTAATGTCCATGTATAATATGAACGTTGTAACCACCCGTTTGGTCAGAATCGCCCAAATGTCAGAAATATCGCACTAAATCGAAATAAATCGTTAAAAGTACGATATTCATGAGAAATATTTCTTCGATTGTACCCAAAAACAATACACCTCTAAGTTCAGAGATTTCGAAGGTCCCTCAAATTTTCATAGATCGGATATGCCGTTTGCCTGGTAGAGATTAACAAACAGACAGAAAAACAAACAAAAACAAAAAAAACAAAAAAAAACAGAAAAAAAAACACCCGAGCTAAATTTTTGGGGGTCAGTGAAATTGAAGTCTTCGCTTTCGCTCATCCAATAAATATATTTATTAATTATATAATAAATTAATAATATATAAATATCCATATTATTATCTAACTATAATTATGAAAAAAATATATTTACAAAAATAACATAAACATTAAATAAATTTATTGAATCATTTACATGTGGAAATATCAAAATTAACAGACGCAATTCAAAATTAAAAGCTTGGTCGATGGATTTGGATTGGTTATGTTTTGGTTAGTCAGTAACGACAACCAAGTTAAAAATTCATCGACCAAGCTTTTAATTTTGAATGGCGTCTGTTAATTTTGATATTTCCACATGTAAATGATTCAATAAATTTATTTAATGTTTATGTTATTTTTGTTAATATATTTATCTCATAATTATAGTTAGATAATAATATGGATATTTATATATATTATTAATTTATTATATAATTAATAAATGTTTATTATTTTAAACAAAATAATGGGCTTGGCCACACTTCTAGATATCACCACTTTATGCAGTTGAGCCACTTGTATCTTCCTCATTTTCGGCTTGGCCCCTTTTTGCAAGTTTTTGCATTTTTGTATGGTATATCAATAATTTTTTTAGAACGTACACGGTATGGATGTTAGCATCCAAGTAGAGAAAATTACTTTATTTACAATGATTCAAAATAAAATCTCACTCATTGATAGTTAAAAGGTTTGAGCATCGCAGTTATAATTTTTTTTGCATTATCTAAGCTTCCGGTCATCTAATCCAACTACCGTTTGTATAGCACATGGCCACTGAGATGACTGACATCGGTGCAAATTTTGGCATCTCTAACATTATCCATTGCTTAGCAAAACACGAATTAAATAATTTGTTATTTTTGCATTATCTAAGCTTCCGGTCATCTAATCCAATTACCGTTTGTCAAGCACATGGCCATTGAGATGACTGACATCGGTGCAAATTTTGGCTTCTCTAACATTATCCATTGAGGGCCCACAAACTGATACATAATTCGTCAGCCAGCCAGCCAGCCAGCCTAAGAAGAAAGTTATTTCGAACGATCTTGACGTCTCAATAACTTCTAGACGCATCATCAGATCGGGATGAAACTTGTAATGGGTCATCTCATAGTAAAAGCCCATCGATTGAAGCAAGTTGCAGGTTTTTATCTCACATGGTTTCGCGTCGGCGACACCGTGTTATGTGCTAATGTAGGCGTGCGGTAATAGGCGCTAGTGGAAGCGGAGCCGCGCGTGGCTTGGCCCGGTGCGCTTCCGCGCACCTTGATACGTTAAATCAATCAATCAATCAAACAATTAAGTTAACTATCTTTGAGGCCTAGGGGCTAAGGCGCCCGACCAGCATTCGGGAGACCCGTGCTCGATAGCCGTCTGAGATGAAATGTGTAATTTCTGGTTAGATTTCCAAATATAGACCTACCGTGTGTGATTGTTGGAACCACTTATTCTAAGATTGATTGATTGATTGATTGATTGATATGGGGACCAACGGCTTAACGTTCTATCCAAAAGGACGGTGTAACCTTGACAGCATATAGGTTCCTCCACTAACCCGGACTGCCGAGCAGACGTCGAGGAGAACGAAGCCGTTACACTAGCTCTCGAACCTTCCATTTGCTCTAACCAGCGGTATACGTGAGTTTCAGATCAGAGCGGTCACCCACTCCACCCCTGACCACGCCCGAGTAAAACTACCTCGTATACTTAGGGTGTGTCTGAAAATTATTCAAAGTCTAGGTCCAGGTCCAGGTCTAGGTCCAAATTCAAGTCCACGTCTAAACAACGTAGTTAGGTACTGATTATCTGTCGATGGCGTGTAAAGTACTGTCTGAAAAGTCTAAGTCTAGGTCCATTCTTGGTCCACCGTCGCCCAATAGATCGAGCAATCGAAAGTGTACCCTCGTTTTCGGTCCGATTCACAATGGCCGTCCGCGACAACGAGAGAAACAATAAATGAATGCATTGTTAAATAAAGGTAAACATTTAAGTTTTGTTCGTTTTTATCACGTATTAATTGGTTTTACTAGATGTACAAATACTTTTAATAAACAAATACTTTAAAAAGGACTATCGAATGCACACCTAACCTAACTTTAGGTAGTGTTGACTTTGCCCGGCAGGCAGCTCTACTGTAGGCTAGTATAGCACTTTAACATTGAGTTGGACTTGGACCTACACCTGGACTTGGACCATAATTCAGACACACCCTAAGAAATCAATAGAGTTTAATTTTGTTAATTGCTTACTTTAATAGTATCTTAAAATGTCTGAACGACTTCTGACAACAACACATTTTAATTTCGTATTGGTCCTGATGGAATTCACCGATTCGTACAAGTTTTAATGACAATTAATCGTGTTGAAACAACGATATTCAACATTTACGTTTATTGGCAAATCCACTTTATCTTCACAGTGTAAACAGCCAATAGCTTCTATTAAGTTTATAATGGGGTTATCTCTTTCTTACAACTCATTTGAGTTTCTTTTATCTTTTTGGAAATTTATTTCAATCCACTGAAATCGTCGTGTGATTTAAACAGGCAATCGTCTTCGGCGTGTTTGGATAATAAATTAACTTAAGTTGACAATAGTTTAGGTGCGAATTAAGATCGTTTGGGTGTTAAATTTTCAAACCAAGTTCTAAGCACTTTATTTCTCAAGTTTAGCACTTCGGAGCGTTTTAAAAAGTCAATATCACTTCGTAGAAAAGTGATAGTACCTACAACGCATATTTTTTGTTAAATTAATTCAAAATGTTCTTCTGTTCGAACACTTTAAAAAACTTAAATCATATTTTCCTCATTCATTCATTTCTCTCTAGACAAATATATATATATATTATTTGCATTTCCTGTTCACAAATCCAATTAGCTTTCATTGAATAAACCTCGTCCGCGAACTGGGAATTTTGTTTTAAAGAATACATATTGTGAATTTACGAGGGTAGGATAAACATTGTTCATAACCATGGGTTACAGCTCATCGAATTGGATCTACCGAACTCACCACACAGCAAAATACACACAAGTTGCATTTTTTTCTTATAGAATGATTTTCCATCATGATTATGGAGCGTCTACGACAGCGCAAGGATAATAGTCGACCGACAACTTCAGTTACAAGCAAGTGAGAACTGTCACGTCGAATTTTCATCATAAAATAAAATTGTAATTACATTTTCTGTACGTAGTTTTTATAAGGCTATTCACCGCGTTTTTCTATTTTCCAAATATGCTACTAAGTTAAATATATGAATGGCTTGAAACATGGCTATTTTAGAAATCAAAAATATTTTTTCCAAATTTTTCTGATCCGGTACACGGCCAATAAGCCACCTCAAAATAATTTCAAACTTAAATTCGCCAGGGCACACCATTCAACGTACGGTGTTGTGCTTTTGTGACATTAATTTATAACTGTTTTTCTATGGACTGACTGAGAGAAAACAGATTTATTTTAACAATTGTCTTTCCAAGCGAATTTTTCGTTTGGCGGTATTTTTTACCGATTTGTACGGGCCAAACGAAAAAATTCGCAGGAAAGACAATTGTTAAAATAAATCTGTTTTCTCTCAGTCAGTCCAAAGAAAAACAGTTGAAAAATTAATGTCACAACAGCACAACACCCTACGTTGAATGGTGTGCCTTGGCGAATTGAAGTTTGAAATTATTTGAGGTGGCTATATTGGCCGTGTACCGGATCAGAAAAATTTGGAAAAAATATTTTTGATTTTCTAAAATAGCCATGTTTCAAAGCCATTCAATATATTTTGACTTAGTAGCATATTTGGAAAATAGAAAAACGCGGTGGAATAGCTTAAGTCAAAGAAACATTGGCAGACGTCTTTAAAAGTGTAAAATGTGTCTTTATTGCCACAAAAAAGCTTGGCTCAACGCTGCACGCATCTGACTGCAGTTATTAAAGCTTATAAGTTATAAGCTGTGTATTGGCATTAATTACACATTTAACATTTTAATGCCATCTGCCAATGTTTCGTTAACGTAATAAACGACAACCTACAGCAAATGTAACTAATTAATATTTAATTTGGCATGATGAATATTTGCGGTGGAAGCTCACTCGATCGACGGTTGTCACATTTAATAAATAGACACCCTATTGTAACCATGAAAATTAATATTTGTTTTGTATTTCATTTAGAATGATGGTATGTGTGAAATGGTGTTTTACGTGTGCAACCAACATTTTAAAAAGCCATATCTAAATTTATTTTGATGTGACATGGACCAACATTGATAAACTATCATTTAGGAATGTCATCTGGTTGTGAAATATAAATTCGGTTCCACCTCCTCTCGTCATCCCAGTCTGGGCCCGGGGTAAAATTGGCTCAGAGCACGGCTCTGCTAATCGTACAAGCCGATTCAAGAGGGAAAGTCACCTCGCAAACATCAGCTAGTAAGAGGCTCCCGAAACCAAAGGCGAGATCTGGCAATCGTCGTCGGAGACCTTGCCCCCTTCCCCTGACGATCTCCCCGACGACGACGACAATGACAACGAACGATGACAAAGACGATGACGACCGCGAAGTGACAACCCCCCCTTTCCTCTCCCTACCCGTGGCTGGTTCTGACCAGCATGGGCTCTCCTCCCCATATCCCCTAGGCCAGAGTGGCGCATTATGACCTAACGGTTGACGCGCCCTTAAACTTAATTTATCCAAAAATACTCTCGTCAAAGTGCGCCATTTCGTCTAGCCTACATTATTAACACTCTTCTACAATAATGAAACACATTAACAAACTTGAGCTGAAGAGAAATGAAGCCACAGCTTGTATATAGCGCAAGCGCATCAACAAACGAAATCACTGAATTAAAAAAAAAATGTCTTGACTATGAAAACTGGTCAACAGTTCAATGAGTGAGTAAAAAATTTGAACTGATAAGTAGTTTCTAAAACCACAATTCTTTCAGTTATATAAATGTGCGCTGTTTTATTTTGCTAATGTTTCATATAATGAAAACGTACATGAAGAATATCTGAATCGTTGGTATTACTCGAATTCGAGTATGACAACCCGATGTCATATTTCCTACTCTAGTTGGCCATTGTTCGCTCGTCGATGGTGTCGGCGTCTACAGGGTTGGCTTGGTCTTCTTTTAATTTAATGTCCCCCACTGAAAATCAGTTCTGTAACTGAGTGGGTAGACTCTAAATTCAAATTTATTTGTATTTATTTATTATCATTTTTCATTAACTTTAACCGCAAAACACGTACTACACTTCAGTTCATCATGTTTTTTATAACATCTTTTGTTCTCTGAACAAAGCCGCATTGTTTGCGTTTAACAGACTGTTTTACAATGTATTGTAATTCAGAAATCGATTGTAATTATGTTATCGCAAAACAATCACAACACATGATCAAAACCAATAGTGTGAAGTTTGAACTGCTAAACTATAATTGATTGGAATCATCTGAGCGCGGAGAAATTATAGAGACCTCCGTATTCAAGACAACCAGGATTTAACGAATTTATTTTTATTTTTCGAGGCCTAACGCATTTTAACACTATGCCACGAAAGGCGCGCATCCTGCGCTTTTTGTGTCCCAATTTGCTTATGCCAAGCCCTCATCTAGATTGTACCGGTGTTATTTTGAATTTAATTTTATGTTCCCGTCTTCATTTGTTTTAAGCAGAGTGGGTTATTTTAGCCTCTATAAAGTATTTGGAAATTTTACAGTAATAGTGTACTATTAACTTGCCAACAATAATTAAAAATTTAAAAAAATCCTTTTCAGGTACTACCTACTCAAGTTTCATCTGTGAATGAATGACAAAGTGAACGTATTAGATTTAGTGAGATGAAACATCCACAGAAAGCAAGAGATTTTGAACAACCTAGCACATAAGAAAGACAGAACTATAACTATATATAGTGGTTCCAACGAAAGAATGCAGGTGACTCGAAATTGTTTTCCCAACATAACAACTTTGACAATTCTATTCACGCTAGCTCAGCGTGGATCTTACACACGGAGGAACTCCGTGATCTAGCACAGATAATTATTGCTTGTGCTGGTAAAACATATTTCTCTTTCATACACCAAGGCGACATTCCATTTACCGCGCATTCATTCTACCCCCACCACTACCAAGCATCTGCATTCTTTCGTTGGAGTAAGTATACTATTTTAGACACTTTATAAATAACGTCCTCGTTTCGCGTCCACGAGCCTTCCGACCTCTCCCCCGCTTAAAGAAACCTTACCCTCTTTTGCCATTCTCGTCAACTTACCCTATAAATGTCATTGTTCTCTTGATGTCTTCTGTTGTATGTTTATCTAAATTTGTAACTTTGTGATCACTGTGTCAGGCTACAGAGGGCCACACGTACCCTACATTAGCCTTCCTGCCCTATGGGCAAGTGAAACTCATTAAGTAATAATAATAGACGAGGGGTTACGATGAAAATAGTAAAGGAATTGTCTTCGATTGTTGATGCAAGAAAACATAAAATAACTGACTCTCACACACTACGTTATTGCCCCGGTGCCTTCTCCCGGACCCCGACGATTCTATAAAAAGCCTCGAATCTCTTGTGTAATCTCTTAGTTTACCTCAGCCGCTCCTCAAGACCACTACTAACATGGCCGCGAAAGTTTTGTTCGTCACGTTTGCCTTCCTGATCATCTACGTGTCGTCAGTGGCGCAGTTAGGCTACGTAGCTCCGTACTACCAACAAGGCTACGTAGATCCGTTCTACCCGCCAAGGAACCAGCCAGGAATCTACGACTCCGGATTGAGGGGGTGGGTAGCCGGTGCGCCCCCCCTGGTGCGTCCCCCACCACCACGCTATGCGGGTGAATTCGACCCGTTCTGCCAAGGTCACCCGTGCGAGCCAGCAAACCGATTTGTGAGGCCCACCCGAGAGTGTTGTGCGCGGTGTATCTATCCAGAGTTGGGCTGCAGCGGAGCAGAATAACACAAATTTGGTGATTTTCTAAACAAGCTCCAACTAAAGAATGCAGATGTTCTCGTCACAAGTGGTAGTGGAATGTGCTGTAGAAGGAATGTCGCCCTTTGTGTGTGAAAGTGAAAAAAGAGTTGCCAACACAAGCAAGAATTATCTAGAGTTCCTCCGTGTGCTAGATCTATACGCTGAGCTAGCGTGAATAGAAATGAGGCAGTTGTTATGTTGGTAAAACCATATCGAAGCTATCTGCATTCTTTCGTTGGAACCACTATAATGCCGTCGGCTTACTTTGCGGAATCGTATGACGATTCTTTCATCAAATACAAAAACACCCATTTCATTCATTGCCTACTTTTTTTTCACATTCATTTTATTACTTGGTCCTGGACATTGACTATGGTATGCATTTCAAAATGTTAATTATATACAAACTTGCAAGAATTAAAATAAAACAGCTCTAAAGCATATACAAAATAAATTGCTGACGTGACAGTTAAAACTATTTTTTATTTTAAATAGCAGTTATATGTGAAATCTATTAAATATGTCATATTAAAAAGTCTGTTTTATTTCTTATTTAGACATATGTAAAGGTTTCTAAACAAATTTACATCCTTCAAAATCCCTGTTTCAATGCACAAGATCACGGCTAGCTGTGACGTTATAAATATTTCCTATGTACCACTAAGTTTCAGGCATACTGACAAGTAACGCTTGTGGTTACAACTCAAACTGTTGTGATGAGGACTGAGAGTGAAAACCAATCTCGTTCCTGTTATTAGATTGCACAGGTTTCCATTCCAGCTCAAGTATTTAAAGCCCAGGAATTATAGATTTTGACACTAACATCCTTAACCTAAAGCTGATTTTTGGCACACATGTAGCATTTGTCATTCTTCAAACGTACAGAGTGTTCCCAAAAGCACAGACGCTTGCTTTTTCCGCTATAGCGCCAAAAGAGTACAAGTCACACTGTTCCATAAAAATGCTTGTAAAACAGCTGAACCAACAGAGATATCTCTGTGATTCTTGTCTCAAAATAATTGGGACTATGTAACGCTTTGTGTTAAATATCCAAAACATTTAATTATTACCTTTTATATTAGTCACAAACACGAATAGTGCTGGTGCCTAACTCAATACTTCCAGGAATAATTATCCCGTAAATCTTGAATTAGGTCGAGATCACGAAATATTATCAATACATAACAAATAATATGCGGGTGGTTGTCTTGTGGAAGCCACTGTTTGATTTTTTACCGTGCGATGAAAATTGACTGAGATATGACCAAAATGACAATTGTTTGCGCATCGGCACTATAGCCAAATAGTCCGTGGAACAAGCTGCATCAACTATAAAAATATTCAAAGCAGGAAATCAACACCAAAATTTAGGATCTGATAAAAGACGTATTTTAGAATGTCATTTCACATGGGACACGCTTGGTAGCAAATAAGTCACCTGTAATGGCGTCCTCAAGATGGCAGCCAAAATAATTCTTAAAATTGCTGTAACTCAAAAAATAATCATCGGATGTGAACAAAACAGGTATTGTTTAATGGGTTTTTAATGCTCTAAAAAATGTCATTAGCAGTTTTACCGCAAATGCAATAGTTTTAATTATATTTATAAATTAGTACCGTACAATGTATTGGAATTATAGCAATTTTAAAATAAATATATAATTATTTATACGTAGAACTCGTTAGATTGCCAAGAAATTTTCACACTGTACTAAAATAACGCCAATAAATCCTAAATTGTTAGTCCCGAAACGAAATTCCGGTAACTTATTGATTAATTAATTAATGAAATTAAGCATTAATTAAATCCCAATTAAAAGTTTATTATTTAAGTACCACAATCACATAGTGTATCACACAAGAACAATTCGACCACAATTGACTTAAAAATATTGGTTTTAAAACTTAATTCTAATCACTTTCATATTAATTTAATTAATTCAATTAATTCAAAATAATGACAATATTTGATATTAATTAAGTAAAATTAACACAATGTGGTCGACTTTGGAATCATTTAAAGCTAGTTTCATGACGAATGATAGTATTGTAAAAAATAATTAATAAATTAATTAATCACCAAATTAATTAATTTTAGTAAATTATACCACTTTTCACTTATGTATTATTATGTATACCTAAAACTCGATCGATCGTCATAAAAATATACCACTTTACTGACATAATGCCAGTGAATCCAAAATGTCATGTCCCGAAACGAAATTCCTATAACTTACCGATTAATTAAGCTTGCAAATGGTTCCTAGTTTGGTTGTGTTAATTTTACACAACAACTGGTGTTTAAATCAATTAATATAATTCATTAATTAATTCAATTAACGGGAAAGTTGCATGAAATTAATTTTGGGACTATATATTTTTTAAAATCATACTTGCATTGTTTATATTTGATACTTTGTTGGCATTTTTATGTGCTACGCGATTGTCATCAACAACAATTATTGATATATAATAAGTAATTCTTCAATTAATTATATTTTTATAGGAAGCGGACAGTAAGTTTACTATTGGAATAAAGTAACTTTAGTCTTCAAATAGCACATCCACTTTTTTTTTTTTACAGCATTGGTACAAACAGAGAAACGTATATTAATTCAAAATTGGTAAATAACACGCATTAAGCTGGAATAGTAAGTGAACTATTGCTTAACTCCTATTCACCCCCAGTTTTATCATTAAACCCTTATTTTGGATCGGGGCCTTGGATTAGCGATTCTCTAAGAGCTGCGTTCAATTTAAAATTAACACCGTTATCTAATAAACAATAAAGGTGGCGTTAATTATTTAGTTTCCCTGCAGTTTCAAAAATAATTTCAAATTTGCTTACCTTGCCAGTACCTATAAAACATATTTTCACTACAAATGCTCTTTCTGTTGATCTAACATTAAAAAAATTATTTTTTATAAATTGCATGTTTAGTCTGTTAATTGATATAAAAAACTTAATGCAAAATATTAATAAATAATAAATAAATGAATAATAAATACTAGAAGAAGCTCCAATATGCGTTACTGCTTTAAGTTTTAGTCGTTGACGCTTCAGTTTTGACTAATTTCGTTACTTACACTTAAGACTACTAGACTTAGATAGGCTACTTAGACTTACCGAGTACTCGATGAATTCTTACAGTGTACTGAATACAGAACTGTAAACAATAACTCCGCGTAAACTTTTACAACCGCATGATTCGAGTAAGTTTCAACAAAAAGCTGTTAACAATGCTAGTTACGTCTTACTCCGGCGCACAATGCAAATGGAAATTATTAATTAATAACATCAACAACAGCTCGTATTTGATAAGACCAACTTTCAGGGTCATCAAGGGACGTTTTCCAACAAACTACAGAGTTTCGCCTTCCATTTTATGAGAGATATGACCCCCACTGAAAATACCTCATGTTTATTGCGTTGTTAATTAGGCTTGTTGTGCAGACAAAAATTGCAAATTGTGTATCAATTAAGACTTTGTAAATTTTAACCTTAAAGTTCGTCATAAAAATGGCAACGTTTTTTAAAATAGGTTTCTTCCGTTTTATTTTATGGTTTTGATTATTGGATGAGCGTAGCGAGCGAAGCGAGCGAAGCGAAGATTCCATTTCACTACACTGGAGAAAAAAATCCGGAATGTTTTTTTTTCTTTCTTTCTTTCTTTCTTTTTTTTGTATTTTTGTCTGTCTGTTAACACGATTCCGGCTAAACCAATACTCCGATTGCGATGAAATTTTATGGAGACCTTCGAAATCTCTGAACTTAGAACTGCCACGTTTTTGAGCGCAATCGGGAAATTTTTTCTCATAAAAAACGCAATTTTACGATTTTTTTCGATTTTTTTTAAATTTCTTCGACTTATAACACCTACATGCTTTATCCGATTGTAATGATTTTTTCACAGAACCTTAATTTTATGAATTTATATATTCGTGTGAAATTTGAGCGCAATCGAAAAATTATTTGTCATGAAAATCAAAATTTTACAGTTTTTTACTTTTTTTAAACAATTCTTTGACTAATGATACCTACATGCTTTATTCTATTGTAATGATTTTTTCACAGATTCTTAATTTTATAAATTATTATATTCGTGTAAAATTTGAGCGCAATCGAATAATTATTTCTTATGAAAATCGCAATTTTACGATTTTTTCCTTTTTTAAAATTACGACTAATAAAAAAAAAAAAAATAAATAAAGTTAATTTTTTAGTTAATTTAATTTAATTAAAAAAAAATCTTCGACTTAGTAATAATTTTTCACCGAACAACAGAAAATCCGCATAACACATGGCAGCTCAATGCACCAATTACGCTCATCCAACAACGCGGCGGGACTTAAGCGTTTTCCTAGTTAATTAAATTATATGCCTGGTATCAGTTAATGTATAATGATTTCACAATTTTTGGTCTTTTGACCTTTCTTATATTATTTTTTTTAATCAGTCCATTAGAAACATAACAATAAATCGACAATAAAAAGTACAAAATATAAGTTAAAACACAAAAAATGTTGAAATTAATATCTAAGGGTATGTTGGACCTTTGATGAGGTTCTCTTAAGTACTCGATTACAGTGCTGCGCTACCTTGACCCGGACCCCGATTGTTCTATAAAAGCCTCGAACCTAGTGCGTCACCCTCAGTTCTCCTCAAGTCCAGATCCAAGATGGCGGTGCGAGTTCTGTGCGTCTTGTTGGTGCTCCTGTGTTCCGTAATGGCCTGCGATTATTACTTCGACAAGGAAGTCGAAGATGACGAGTGCGAAAGAAACGAAATCTTGTGCGAAAGTGGCGTTTGCGATTTAGACGTTGTTCCTAAATTCCTTCATAAACCATGTTGTAAATATTGTAATATGTCTAAAGAAGTATGCAAATCTTTTGACAAGAAAGAATCAACGCCAGCATATTAACACTAGTATGTTAATAATAGCATGTTGATATTAAATATAAATTAAATTTTAACACTTACACATCGTACACAAAAACTTTTAATGACAAACTCTGAGGTAAATCCCTATACCTACATTTGATTTCAAAATAATCAACTAAAGATGTTAAAAAAGTTGGCGGCATGAATGGGGGACTAAATAAATGATCAAATTATGTTTTTGATTATCTCCGATTCGTGAATTATTTTTGCAATTTGCCGACTAAAATAATCTCGTTTGAAATTAGATCTGAAAGCAGTGTCTTTATACATCTATCTTTGTCTACAATTCCAAAATAAACGGGATATATTTCAACAAGATCTGATTCTTGTGTCACGTGATCAACTTATGAATTCATAACTTTATCAAAATGATTTATTTTTTAAATTGGTCAAAAATTGACCCTTTTAAAGAAAAGCTCTCTTGAGAAATTCTCGAGATCAGTGAGGCATACTGTAACCTCTGATAGTAAAATAAGCAAACAAATATTTATAAATTTATTTTAATATGCGAGTCGCTTAATTGTGATCTATCCTAGTAGAAATATTTGGTTGCCAAGTAGTCACCAACAGGTCACCAACGAGCTCACCAAGTGATCGCCAAAAGAAGCCAAATGGTGGCCAACAGGTCGTTTTTGTGTCAATGGTTCACATTTGGCTGCATTGCCCAGCAGGGAGCAAAGTTGGTGACTCGTTGGCTGCCTCTTGGTGAATGCTTGGCTGTCATATATTCAGTTGAAATTTCGGTGGCGACTTTAATTTGGTAACCACTTGGTAACCACTTGGCGATCAAAAACAAGCCTTTGTGATCTGTTGGTGACCACTTGGCAACCATTTGGCAATAATATATTTCAACAAGGGTAAGCACGTTTTGAATGAAAAAAATATCAATATGGTATCATATTTTATTCTACTTACTACTTGTATTAGGCCCACTCCACAACACTTTAGTTTAATGATTTGAATCTAATCGTATTTAAAGAACCTATAACTAAATAATTTAGTTATAATTTAGTAATCTTGTGCGAAAGTGGCGTTTGCGATTTAGAAATTTTTTGATTTTGAAAAGTTTATAATTATTATAAGTCCCTGTTGACAAACATTAGATTCCGTGAAAACATTGCGAGAATCTGGCTCCATTGTGTATATTACTGAGTGGGTAGAAGATAAATAACATCTATTTATTTAATTTTTCTTGTCACTCTTAACCAATATCATATAAGTTTAAGTTGTTTCCTACTTGATGTACAAAGTGAAATAACATGAACGAGTTCACAACAAATCACAATTAACGCCTTCTAAACTACTTTTAACATAAGCTTATTCGTAATTACAAAACAACATTGAATTCAACAATTTTCTTTGGTACCAGGCACACTAATAGTACACCTACTAATTTGTTTGCATTTTGTCCATTGTTCAATCTTGCTGTTGATTGGATTCCAAATTGTTTTCATAAATATTCGTTGTTTGGGGTTTAAAACGTTGAAAATTGTGGCTATGTCACGTACTACTCACTTTTCAAAGAATCAGAATCGATACAATAATATATTTCTAACTTATCTAACTTGTCAATGAAGTCACTTACATAACGTCTCAATTCTGAATATATTATGAAATAATTATCACTTTTCCAACGTTGAAGTGGTTCAAGAAGTGAGCTATTAGAGCAGTTACAACTAATTCGACCATGGCAATTAAACATGGGGGTGAAGTTTTTTAAAATGCGTTTGCAGCCTTAACCCACAAGCCATCGTCAAAAGGTAAAAAAAGGTTTTATATAAAAACGTACGTTGTGGGATAAATGTGTGTTGAGTCGAAGCTTTGTGAACTTAAATAGCCCCAACCAATCGGAATTACGTATTATTACGACTTGAGTATAGAGGGTTACGTAACTAACAAAACGTACGTTTTGAGTCGAATGCAAGTTTTTAACTCAGAACGTACTGTTCGAAACGTACGTTGTGATTTAAAAACTTGAATTGGGCTCAAAATGTACGTTTTGGTAGACATATGACCCTCCAAGTCTCTCGTTTTCAGAAGTGACTGCTAACGTAGGTGGGGGGCCCCTGTGGTAGTGTGCCAAGTCAAGATTTAAAACTTAAAATCATTCGATTGGGAACTATTATTCAGACGAGTGTTTATATTATATGTTATATATTTATTAAGGATTTTAAAGATCATGTTACAGACAATAACATTGGATGGTATAATCCTGTTTAACAAATGTCAGCAGCACACATCAAATTATAAGCCACATCATTTACAAAAAAAGATTAACCCAATAACCATCTTCCTTACAACTGGAATAGTTGGGATATTGACAACGCGTGGAAGTGTTGGGTACTTATTTTCTGGGATTGTGTTAACTTGGCAATTTCCAAAGTTAAAATTAAATCCTAACGAAAGGCCTCCATGGATTATCAACCAATTTATCAAATATAATAAGAGGTATACGATTCTATGTTTGGTAAATAAATAAATAAATCTCAATTGGAAAAGCGTGAGTTAGCTTAAAAAATGGTCGAAAAATGGAAAATGATTCGATTTCTATTTGAAATTTATTCATAACATAAAAGGTAGTCTTGCATCCGATTTTTATTCGTACAATGGTGTTAAGTTTTCAGATCCAGTAGAAATTGCGAATGCATTCATAATTTATTCGATAAAATGGTCCATTTTTCCTCCTAATGAATAATGGCACGTCTTCCTCTACTTATTGTATGATCCTAGAAATCTTGGCCCCATTACTTCGATCAGATCTCTCGGGGTCGGATATCACTGTGGTCGGTCATCCAATCCTGATTGGTCCTGATTGGTAAAGATTAAATGTGGTTTTAAATTATGAAATAAAGTATGTTATGTTTTGGGCGTATAAACTACAACAAACAGAATGCTAGTGTCTTTGTTACTTATGTAGATTTGGTTTAAGTGATCCTTTTTTAAAACTTGGTTAATTTTTTAGCTAAATTTGATTAATTTAGTAAACTATATTGGAAATTTGGTAATAATGTTGTCACTTTTATGTAATGAATTGTATTTCAAAATGTAATTTGTATTTAATGTGAAAATGTATATTGAAAACATTTAAATTTGCTAAATGATTGCCTAGTGCTACCATGCTGCTACTATTTGAAGCCGATCGTACTTAACATCTTCCATATCAACGCTGAAGACGGGTGGTTTCACCTCCCTGAAAAGTAAGCATATCTTACTAAAAAAATAAATAAAATAAATAAATAAATAATAAAAAAAAAAATGAATATTAACGAAGATATTACTATTATTTTATATTGTTTATTTATTCCTTACATTTGACCATTACATTAACAAACATTTGGATGGATGCAAATGGCGAACCTGTGATACATTTTGTCCATTTGCACTCATCATAGAAATAATATGAAATACAATAATAATTAAATATAAATCAAACAAGATGAATCAGACAATGCAAAATGTGTGACATACATAATTACATTCTCTTGATAGCTCTCTCGAACCTACCGAGAGGAAGTCAATTTACTTACCAAGTTATGCACAGCAGTCACTTCTAACCACTGCTACTTAGGGCCAGATACACAACAGACATTCAACGCAAACTGACACCTACTTTATAAACAATTTTACTTGCTTATGGAGTATAACATAACCAAGTAAAACTGATCAATAAAGTAGGTGAGAGTGTGCGTTTAGTGACTGTTGTGCATCTGGCCCATGATCCAATGATATTCTTCCTTACCCAGGTCTGGCATTCCGGTGAACGCGTTTGCGTCCAGTCCGCGCATGACGTAATCCCGATCATCTCCCCGAGCCGGCTGTCGCTCGGCGCGTGATAAAATCCCGCAATCGTAAACTAATTTCCAAATAACTATTCATTGTCCGAACTAAAAACTTTCTTGCTTTTTGTTACTATGTACATACTGTTCAGGAATTATGTGGGTAGATAGTTTTATGGGCTTATTGTAGTTAATTACTTATATTAGCCGTAATATGATGCATAGGGCCTACTCGCAAAAGTTACTGTGATACACTTTTGGGATAGTTATAGTGTATATATAAATTATAACAAGTAAAGAAATCCGTGCGTGATTTTTTCGTTATTTATGTTTTAAACCTTCCAACCCGAGATTTAACACAAGTTTTTAATTATTGTTGTAGTGCAGACGAATTATCTGATACTGAAATATAGGATTACAAATCTAATAAAACCTGTTACCACGCAATTATTTATTGCGTAAAAGATTACACATTGTAGACTAATACAGACAATCGAAATAATAATCAAATAGTAATCGAAATAGCTAGATCAAATGGACAAATAATGCACAACCGTTTTCACCAAAATTATATTAGAATGTAATTAGACGTGGAAATAAAAGGGTCCTTGATTGTATTAATTTCTAAATCAACTTTACATCTCCCTCAGCTAAAACATTATGTAATAAATCCGCGTACTTCGAAATAATTAAATCAAACATTTCAATACTTACAAATGTGCGTTTCTTCGGCATGTTCTTTGGGTAGACTTTATCTTCACTATGAATTGTTTTATTTTATTCGGATGCATATTCGCGTGAGTGAAAATATGTTGATATTTTTCTGTCAATGTAAGGCTTTTGATTGACTTTAAAAAAAATATGAGCAACGTAAAGCAAGGCCCAGTTCCTACAACCGTGTTTTATTCTTTAGAAATTGTTTTAGTTTGATTGGTCGTCGTAAGAATTATAATCAATGGAATTATTAACGTCTGATTGGTCCGTCATAAGAATTATGTTTTTGTTATTTAACACGTTAGTCCTATCCCCTTATAAGAAAACTAATTAGTGGGAACAGGCCCAAATGTATCGTCGAGGGTCTATAACTTATACACAATAAAATTATCATTTGCGACACGCAAAACAAAAAAGTAGGCCTAATATCAAATACACTGACTGGCGTTGTACATCCATTAAACATCCATACGTCCGTACTAAACCCACTAACAATAATTGTCTAAAATGCTATTAAAACTGCGACATGAAGAGAATTTCATTCACGCAAATATATGTTTGACACAAAATTGAGCGAACTTTTCACGAGCAAGATAATATCTGGACTAGGATCACGACACTGTTCCACCAAGACTACTGATTACACATTACACACTGCTCCGAGATATCTTGATGAGATGGGGCACTTGAATCTGTTATGATTTGGAAGTTGAATGTATATGCAAGTTGAGATATCGCTCTAATGAAAACCATTCCAGTTAATTGCTAATGGAAAAATGTCGTAAGCTGTCACTACTCGCTAGTACTAGCACAGTATCAATGAACAATAATGTTCGTATACTGAAAAACCAGTTGCGATCCATCAAATAACTTGAGAAATACAGAGTGGAGCAATGAACACGTGTGGCGTTATACGGCCGGGCGCTCTCTGATTCGCATGAGCGAGATCGGGCTGACGTCACACTCGCGGCGGAGATACGCAGTGTCATACCTAGCCACACAGAGATATCCTTGTACCATGCATCTGGCCCTAGTTGTATGACACGCCCCCTTGATTTACTCCAGGTCGGGGGTTACAAACAGACTTTCATTCAATCCTGATAACGATTTGTGATATGGTGGGCACACAAGCAGCACTGTGCATGTAATATTTTAAACAATATATAGTTCGTCCGTTTACAGTTGACGAATTTGGAAATCCTCAAAGGGACAAAAGACCAGATTTGTTCACACCTCTTGACAAGATTATCTTCCTCTGGTTCACCGGGAAATAGTCTCGGAGGTCCCCAGTGATTGACATATCTATTATAATGAATAGCAAACCCGTCGCCAAATCACTTAGTTGGTTTCCATTATTGCGCTTCATTGGTTTGCCAAAGAGGCGCACAATGAAACTTCAGCCGGGCAACATTGACGAAGGTCAGCGAAGACTGAATTTTAAATTACAACCCTCGTAATTGGTTACAACAAGTGGCTTACATGTTCCCGCTGTGTCGGCGAAAAAGCCGAAATTCGTCAAATGTAAACGGACGAACTATACCAACAACCGATTACCCTCATGTTTGAAAAATACAATTTGCATATTGTACAAGCTATTTTTCCCTTACAAACATTGTTGTTATTATTTTATTATTTCATACGTTGCTAATTTCATTGAATTATTTTTGTGCTTATTTTGTGTAAAAAATTAGAATTATATAATGAGGTGACATTGACAATAATGTAATACGAATCTTTACGAAGTTATTACTAACATCAAAATTAAATCACACATGTAAAGTACGATTATTTTAATGTCAGTCTACACTAAAACATAGAATGCATTTAAGTATGCTAGTAAAAAGGCATAAAACTTATAACAATATAATTTATTATTATTATTAAAAATATTATTATTATTATTATTATTATTATTATTATTATTATTATTATTATTATTATTATTATTATTATTATTATTATTATTATTATTAAGTTGCGGTTAATCTACCTCAATTTGTTTATTCAATGTTTGTGTTTGTATATGTTTTTTTCATAATGATTCCTTCCACTATGGTTGTTTTTGTGTAGTTTATTTGATGTTGTTTATTCCACAGATGAGCCCGCATAATGGGCTTTGTGGGTTTCCATGAGATGTAACAATGTTAATTTGTGTTTTGTGAAAACGACTTTTCTACTTAGGGCACACATGTGTAAACAAAAACTGTTCACATTTTTAAATACATACTTCGTTATTTCACTGTTTTGTGCTGTGATGGCAACGGAATGGCACTGCCACTTTATTTCAAAGATTTGAATTTTATTATGACATATTGTAGGCTCTACATTTCATATTATACAACAACACAATTAAATGAATTTATAGTGCATGTGTCCTTTCAACTAATACAAACTCAAGTTTACCAACGGGAATGGGTGTTGGTTTGCCTCTTTATGGCTTACCATCTCCAGCTCGTTAATCCTCGTTGGACCTTAAGCTCCAAACACAATTTATTATCGCTATCGGGTTTGTTATCGAAGTCCTTAAGGTACAAACCAGGTTTTGTTCGATCCCGATTACGATTTATCTGTTCACGACTTCCGATCGTAATTGCGACAAATTGTGCAAGTAGTGTTAAAATACAATTTATCGACTCAAATTCGGATCCCGATTGCGATAATTTGTGTTCAAAGCTTAATACTGTTTAGGCTACTAATTCCGACATATTTTATCGCATGGCTGTGTAAAAAAACAAACAATGTGTATTGATCTAAACACACGTGCTATTATAATAATGAATTTTAGAGTAGTGAGGTTAATAATTAATGAATTATTTGGTCTGTACACTGCACTTGTAAATAAAAAAATATAAAACTGCAGTTGTCGAAATATAATATAATATATAAATAATATAATATAAAGAAATTCATTACATTATTACACGTGCTATGTTCGAGATAAAAAGTCAAACTACAATCATAAACACGAAACAATTGAAATGCCTGAGATAAGGTACCGAGCGGACTGGTTTCAAATACCGTAGCAGAGACCAAGGACACTTCGTGCGGAAACAATAGGCTAAACAAATGAAGATAGTTTCAGGTTAACTCACCGACACGCCACCAGCGCCACTAGTACCACTTACTTTGTAGTCTTGTCGTGAGAGTGCAGCACAGGTCAAGAAGTGGATTTTGATTGGTTACTTTCTTCAAAGTCAATATAGAAGTTCCTCGGCAAACTTCTTCATCGACTGGTCCTAATAGTTTCGGGCCAAACCGACCTATTCTTGTTAAGAGTATTTTGCAAATTGCAATTGTTCACAATGAGGCAGAATAATTGTCTTAACTTTGCCTTTGAATGTATAGTTATTAATTTGTTCATTATCAATACTTATTTATTTTATTTATTTATTTATTTATTTATTTATTTATTTATTTACTTGCCTGAATACAGCTGATTTGCTTCAATTTTACATCAAGCGCAATATTAATTTAAAAACACGTGACAAATGCATAAGAGTTTACACATAAATTCCACTAAACATACAATATTAACAAGAATGACTACAAAACAATGTATACATTAAAATTTATGAGATGAGGATTTTTGATAGTTCAAAATAATTAAACATATTAAAAATAATAAAACTCACTATGAAACAATATCACAATATTTACAATATTGAAACCGTAGCTGATTAATGATTTGTTAGATGCCGAGTTGATCAGAAGAAATGCTGATATTGTTTTTTTTTTTACATATATTGTATGGTGAATTTCGGGGACGGATGTACAGTGTACACATCATCTAAATTTATTTCGAAATTTTAAGATTTCTGAAAATCATCGGTTCTGTTGTTTTCAACTATTTTGTATTTTTTATCAAAAAAACATTCAACGTCTGCTACATTTTTTTGTATTGGGAAATACAATTACATTAATGCCATGTGATTCAAAAGAGAAATAACACAATTTAGTGTTATATTCCATTCATTGAATGACGAGTCAGATTGTATTGATGAACTTAATGTTTTCTCTTTTTATCCCCTGCATCCTGTTCGAATTGTATCTTTTTAACCATATCCTTCTTCATGGTCGTCCTGTGCCCGAACCACCGCAGCCTCTCTCTCCCCATCTTAGAGCTCAAACTCTTTATTCCCAGTTCCTTCCTCATCTTCGTGCTCCGTATCCTTTCCAACTTCGTCACTCCTACTATACTTCTTAATCACTTCATTATATACTATTATATAATAATAACAATGAGTAAGCTAACTAAGAGTCCAGTGATTTTTTCTGGAACTTTTCCTGAAGCCAGTTTTTATCGAATTCTTACGAGCTTTTGCAAATATTATGAACAGGCACATTTTCAAAAACCTTCATGAAAAATCTAAATAAATTAAATGAATTTGTAGGAGTTCGGATTTTTGTAAAATCATCTAAATTGGTAAATTTCGGAATTTATTTGTGCTTAATGCGTGACAATGTTTAGTAATCTTTGACTTAAGTAGAGTGAACATATACTTGCCTGACAATATACGGAAAACTGCATATCGATCGGATGACAACTGGAAGCAGGAAAAGTTCCCAAAAAAGTTTCAACTAGGTAAAGTTGACTCTTATTGCAATTTCGAGATATTTGAACGACTTAATTAAAAATAATCTGCGTACTACTGGTTGTCTCTCCCGTACACCAGTTCTCGGGGTAATTACAGCTGATGCAACAATCCAAAGGCATCCAGAGCTCGATGTGATCCTGTTTATCCCACTTTCTTCAAGGACCTGTCCGACATTTTGACTGCAGCCTCGGAGGTTTCGCCTCACAGGAGATAATCAGTACCAACAAGGCGGTGCTTAAAACTTTGATCGCCATCTTGGATCCGGTCTTGAGGAGCGTTGAAACTCAACTGATTGTTATAAACTAGGTTCGAGGGTTTTATGTAACTATCGAGGTTCAGGAGAAGACACCGCAGCTATAACGTGGTGTAGAAAAGTGATTTTAAATGAAAGTTTCGTTATTATGTGAATGGTTTATAAGTTGGTGACCCTGCTAACAGCGCAGAAAGTCCTGGGCTCGAATGTCAATTTTAATTTTGGACCAAAAAAATATTTCTAGATTAGAGGAGTAGGATTTCATATCCTAGCCTCATTCCAAGCCATTGTAAATTGTGATTTATTTTATTGTGGAACGTGTGTGGGTGTGTTTGGTGAAAGAATGTGAATTAATGAATTAAGTACTAGAACATTTATTTAGTTGGTTTCTAAAAAAGAGCAAGGCAAATAGATGCTAGAATGCTAAATGGCTTTATTTGGAAAATTAATGCCATAAATATTAACAAGAAATTGCTCTAGGCTCACACCTCTAATCCTGATTACTGTACATAACATGTATATAAGCCTTATTAAACTATGTTCTTATATGTTGTATACATATTTAATTAAGTGTACACTTTGTTATTTGTATAACAACTTAAATGTTAAGTATTAATTGTTTTCAATGGGATGCGAGCTGCAATATAAAACTCCAAGTGCACGATCAATTATTTTGCGTGTTATGTATATTTTAGAAAATGTTAACTTCTTACAATGTTTAAAATAGTTTTTGTATCCACAACACGAAAAAGTTTTTGCATATTTATTTTGTAAATTCTACAATTTCAACACCTCCATATCTAAGACAAATTGCGTGTCAATTGTTCTTCTCCTTTTCCTTCGCCTTCTCCTTCTCCTTCTCCCACTTCTTTTTCTTCTTGGCCAACTAGGTTTTTACACCATGCTGCTGGGTACTTGCACAGGCTACAACAATCCATAGGCATGAAATCTGTCTTACCCAGGTCTGGTCTTGGTGAGCCCATAACGTCGTATTTACAGCATCGTCCAATGCGACAGTTGCGTCCAAGACGGCGGGCTGTTCCTCGATTACCTTCACGATCAGCTGTGTCGGAGGCCACAAGGAGCAGCAGGACAGCGCAGAGGACTTTCACCGCCATAGGTCTGCTCTTGAGGCCAGGCTGAAGTACACTGAGGGATTACGCAATAGGTTCGAGGCTAAGACGCGCGGGGTCCGGGAGAGGATGCCGCAGTTAAAACTTCGAGAACATTTTCACTTTCTTCATGAAGCATAAATCACTCGCCATCAAAAACCACAAAAAGTAACTCTTACTTCCTCTTCTGACAACTTTTAACTCTTTTCCAAAATGTCCTTCAATCGACACATTTTCTGATAACAAGTATCAACCGTTCTTATCATCAGTTCGCCATCTCATACATCATTAATCACAGTCTCGTTATCACTTGTATTAATGTTTTTTTTAAACACCAGAAACATGGTATGAACATTGTTTTACGCAGAGCGGCTAAGGGTGACAATGCAAGATCGTTTTTAATCGGGGGCACACTTTGGCGATCTGCTTCACCCCCTTTGCCAACAGCACGTGGTGTACCCAAGTGGTCACCCACTCAAGTACCGACCACGACCGATGTTGCTTAACTTTAGTGATCTATCGAGAACCTGTGTATTTAATATGGCAAGGCCGTTAGCTATTAATGTTATATTGTTCAATTGTCTTTAAAAATTTTTATTAGTATCATTAATTTATCCTAGGCCGCTTCGCGAATGCTTTTTTAAGTCGTGTTGATGGATGAGCTTTTTTAAGGTTTTAGTATGCGTGGGATCTCTTTAATTTTTCAAGACCCATTGCAAAATCATTTTTGTTAAATTAGGATATTTGTTATTCAGTAGTATTAATTGCTATGGTAATACCGATTAATATCATGTAAAATATCTGGAGGCCGAAGATTTGCTTTTTGAACGCATTGTAGGTGATTGTTGTCAAGTTTCTAAAGTTAGGCCTACTTGTTAATTATTATACACCTAAAAACTCATATTAAAACCTTTATTTATATGGATTCTGGATAGCTTTTTCAACTTTTTCTTTCAAAAGACAATACATCACCATTACCCATGTGAAATATGAACGTTGTAGCCCCACCCGTTTGGTCAGAATCGACCCAAATATCATTGAAAACCGAAAAAATTCGTATAGGTACGATATTCACGAGAAATATTTCTAACACCCGAGCTAATATTTTGGGGAGTCAGTAAAATTGAAGTCTTCGCTTCGCTCATCCATGTATTTTGCTTTGCGCTTTGAGGACAGATATATTTATTGATAGCAATTGTCGTAAAAGTTTGCCCCGACTGTGGGTCGAAGCCAGAACGTCCGGCTTAACATATAAGTGCTCTTGTACTATCAACGACTGCATAGTTTATTTATTCATATATTTTATATTAATTATTAAGTGTTATCGATCAGCAGAAATAACGTAACGTTAGCAATATTATTATAATCCCGGTCCACAAATTAACTATAAGTATTGTAATAATTACAAATAACATAAAACTTTGTCATCAAACATATCACAGGAACTGTGAAACTTGTTGTTGCGCAACTGTCGATGGGAACTGGTCCAAAGCAAGGCTCTACGAGGACGTGGGTTCGAATCCTGCATAAAGCATGTTTTTTTTGTAATGGTCCTTCATCGTCATTTATCACCACTCATCGTCTCAAATAGCTTTAGTGTATTACTATGAGACTTTAATCAACAAAAATCGTCATCATTAATGTTTAAGAGTTGAACTATTTTACCAATTTTCGTTTTATTCTTTGATGTACATAGAAGCCTTTTTTTGTGTGTGCTCTGAAAGCAAGACAAAATATGATTTGAAATCCATGGCATTAGTATGTTTATTGTATACTGTATAGGTTTTAAATAATATTCAATTTTCCACGTACCTCTGAGAAAATATTAATTTCAATCTGCAATAAAAAAATATTGAAAGGTTAAAAATATTTAATTTCAAAGCTAAAACCACTGACAAAATGAGTAGGCATATATCACAGACAAATCACTACTGGTCAACACCCATTTTATATACACCATGTTGCAGGGTACTTGCAGTTTTTACAACAATATTGAGGCATAATGCGGTGTAGCCCCAATCTATAGTCGAACTGATCCCATATTGTCGTGTTTATTACAAGGTTCAATCCGACAAATCCTACCGAGTCGCAGTCGCGGCCTGTTAGTTTTCAAGGTGGTAGTATTTCTCTTGTCATCAACCGCCAAACAGATGACAAGTAATAGTACCAACACAACGACGCACATGCAACATTCTCCCCATGCACCATCTCGGATCGGATTCTGATCCTAGCGAGCGCAAACTGATCGTTATACTCATTGTTCAGTTTTTATACTTTTTTAGGAGCGTTAGGTCCGGGAGAAGAAATCGCAGCTATGACATCGCGTATATGCGTATACAAAATATCCGAAACTCCAATATACCTAGTTAGCCATCTGAAGAAGAGCATGCATTGCGCCCTGGGCTGGCTTCTCACGAGAAATTATTCACAAAACAAAGAAAAAATTATTTATAAATAATAAATAACAGAAGATATATCTCTTTATTATCAGCATTGATATTGTTTTTAAAATATGAAATGATTAGCTCAATGTATTCGTTAATAAATAAAAACTCGATTTAATGTATGTCGAAAACAGAACGTCTCGAATAGCCTTAGTGCATTAAAAGAGAAGTTACAACAAAAATATGTTTTGTGTTGATATTGCCATTTAAAAATGATGATTCAGTTGAGCTCCTTGATTGTTATTTAAAAAGAAACTTTAATATAACAGGTAAATATTATTTAATAGTGTAATGAACTTTTTCACATCTCTAGAAAATAGCCTTTTCATCCATGACGGGACTTCCAAGTCCCTCAGTTTTATTGTGGTATAGCATTAACATGGATAGGATAATAGCTCCATAAGCCTGACGAGACTTTTGAGTCCCACTGCTCCTGTAAAAAAGTTGGAAATTGCGGTACATATTCAAAATTGAAAATTTGAAAAAAAAAAATAATCTAAAATACTAAAAAAAAACATTTTTTTATTGGCCATGTTTGTTTGATGAATAAGTAATAAAACGACCATTTTTTTAGGTTCAGGGGTAAGAGGGTTGTAGCAATATTTCGGAAAGCCATAGAGTAACGAAAAAGTTCATCGAACTATTGAATAACTTGATTGCTGCTTGTTGTGACTTGAAATGCTTCATATGATTGTGGTGAACATATTTTGAGTGCGCGTTCCGCCGTCTGGGGCGTAAAGCAGAACAGCAAGTACGAGTGTTTTCACGATACTTTCTGACCTAGATGTCAACATTTGACATAGAAAATATAAAAATAATAAATAATGTCAGGGAATAGAATCAGGTTGTACATTTACACTTCACTACGTGCTTTTGGGCAAAATTTACTTCCGACTTGACGTTCACAACTTTACACTCGGCAGAAATGGAACAATTTAATTTCAAATGGAAACATTTCTGCCGCGCTATTTCGGAATGTTCGTATAAGTAACTTCTGACCGACATTTCCTTAAGCTTGCGTCAACATTTACAGCAAAGAACCGTCTGAACTTGCCTGCAATCTCGTATTTATGTGAACGCAAGAAGAAGAAAAGTTGGGAAGTCAGCGTAAAATATGTTTCGTATTGTTTATTTAGCAAACACAATCGTCCTGCAATTTATTTCTACGGTGAACATGAAATATTTTGTTTAGTTGTTTAAAACTTTGAATGCAGGAACCGGATACGATTTTTAAGTCCAAACTTTGTTGTTTGTAGTAATTTTTTACTTTACACATACGTGGTTTGCTTTTTTATAAGAAAGAAAACTTTTATTTTAACAAAACAAAACTCTTTTGTACAAATAAAAACACAGAATAGCAGAACACTGTAATCACAAAATATTATTTGAAACACGGTTTAAACAAATACAAGGGATTTATAGTATTAGTTAACATATTTTGCCTATAAAGGTGATTCTTTAAAATGAAAATTGAACCTTACAGTGACAGACACGAAACTTCATGTTAATGTTTTTTGACTAATTTAATTATTTGATATTCCCATCCCTACAACTGTTGGCAAATTTGGACAGTTTGGATGGAACAGTGTCCCGGGTGTCTGTTTACTTCCGCTTAAAGCGGACGTTACACTGGGAAGTGAAAAGAAAAAGTGAAGAGAAAAATTTTTAAGTAGAGTTAACATGTAGCTTACGGGGCTTTTCCCGTTGATGTCACACTGGGAAGTCGAAAAGTAAAAAGTAAAAACTTTCCGAACTAGTCGGACTTGGTTCGACTAATGAAAAGTCCCATATGCTACATGCTAACTCTACTTCCAAAAAGTTACTTTTTCTTCTTTCACTTTTTCTTTTCACTTCCCAGTCTAACGTTAATATAAGTGAAAACAGTCGATCGACAGCGACAACTTGCAACAACAAAGCTGTGCATTGCAAACAATTACACATTCAACAGTTTTAATCCCGTCTGCCAATGTTTCATTAACGTAATTAACAACCATATACAACAAATATGTAAGTAATCACTATTTTATTTGGTAAGATGAAAGTTCGAGGTTGCAGTTCTCACTGAAGTTGTCGTGTCGGTCTAGTATGTCGCCGTCACTGTCGTTGTCACTTAGTAAATACACCCCCAGGCTGTGGGCTGAATCGTGTCCCCAGATGATGGGTGTTTCCTACTCACACATACCGGCCCCGGGTTTGGGTCATGATCGCTAGTCTATGTCGGCGCCATTGGATTTTCCTGGTCCGCATTAAATTTAAAAGTTCGCTTTAAATGTATTTAGGTACTATGTTTACTTTTTCTGTTATTAAGACGATGGTGTAACGATTCAATAACGTAAACTTTATTTTGCGATTCAATAAAATAGTTAATTCTTTTGAGGCAGCATTATTTTAAAGCAGTTTGGCTGTTTTATGTTCTGCTATGATATATAAATGTCACCTTTAATTTAATGAATGATTCATATCTCGATATAATAAATCAGGAAACACTCCCATTCGTGTAATCGATTAAATGGAAATTAATCCATTTTAAAACATTTTTGGATTGATTTCCGTTATTTTTAAGTGATTTGAATATTTTTTAAAATTTTCAGTGAGCTAATTTTTTTGGGTTTTTAATACATGCACAGTATTTAAATCACCCCTAGCATTTCAACACAAATATTAAATGAACAAAAACTATTAGATTTACAAAATAAATCTGCGTTTAAAATCCTTTGATCTATTTGAATCATCATCTCCTTAATATATTCTATAAGCCAACTATTAAGGTGTGATTATTATATTATAATGGTGTTTCTGAACACCAGCCGTCACGGTTATAATAAAAAATTAACGCTGTCTCCAGCTAAATCGGTCATTATGTCTATATAGTATCTGGACTAAAAGTATATTGATTATAGTATTGGCCCACACAACACAATAAATTATATACAGTTATGAACATAATACTCGATGTTCAAGCTTCGTTATCGGTTGATATCACTAGCTTATTTCCACTGTACCCAAAATAATGGAAAAATATTAGTTCTTATAATTACTTACAAGACAATTCTTATATGCGGGGGATACAATTTGCAAAACATAAACTTAATCATTAGCGGTGGTTTTCACACAGCACTTTTAAATTTGGGGCAGTAACATTGAAATTTTGATAGAAATGCGTGTGGCTCGTTGGTCCTTGTGGTTTTGCGTATCTGCTTCCAATGCAGAACGTTCAGGGTTCGATTTTCCCGGTAAAGTCAGAAGTTTTTTAAAATTCTGATTTGGACATCAGTCCATCAGTTCTTGTTTAAGGGGTTGTAAAAAGGTGACTTTGGAGCCGTCCTAGCAACAAAGCACATAATAAATTCACAAATTGTTCTGAATCGGCCCTTTTTGATTCTGGCGTTGATCCGCGGGTGTTCGCAATGTCCATACCACTGATTGCTATAAATTTCCCATTTAAAATATCGATCTTTGGTTGGTTTATCGCTCCACATCGTCGATTGCGACGGGTCCTACATGTTTGGCTTAGTCGTTTTGATTTACTGTCCCCCACTGAAAATCAGTTATATAACTGAGTGGGTAGACTCTAAAAACAATTTATTTATTTATTTATTTATGTATTTATTTATTTATTTATTTATTTTTTTATTTATTTATTTATTTATTTATTTATTTATTTATTTATTTATTTATTTATTTATTTATTTATTTATTTTTAGGGGTTTTGGGGGCTGCCGTCCTGTTTGGTCATGATCGCTAGTCTAGTGATCGCCGTCACTGTCGTTGTCACTTAGTAAATACACCCCCAGAGGCTGTGGGCTGGAATCGTGTCCAGCCAGAGAATGGGTTGTTTCCTACTCACAACATGCCGGTCCCTGGTTGGTCATGAAAATACAGGGGGGGGGGATAGTCCTAGTATGTCGCCCGTCACTGTCCCGTCGTCACTAGTAAATACACCCCCATGGCTGTGGGCTGATCGTGTCCAGCCAGAGAGATGGGTGTTGTCCTACTCACACCATGCCGGCTCTGTTTGGTCACATGATCGCCTAGTATGTCGCCGTCACTGTCGTCACTTAGTACTACCAGGCGTGGACTGAATCGTGTCCGCCAGAGAGATGGGTGTTTTCCTACTCACACATAGCCGTTCCTGGTTGGTCCAAAAAAATGAAAAAAAAAAACTTTTGCGGCTAAAAGGTTCTAGTATGTCGCCGCACTGTCGGTTGCACTTAGTAAATACACCCCCAGGCTGTGGACTGAATCCGTGTCCCTAGCAGAGAGATGGGTGTTTCCTACTCACACATGCCGGTCCCATGGTTGGTCATGATCGCTAGTCTGTATTGTTCGCCGTCACTGTCGTTGTCCACCACTTATAAAATACACCCCGAAATGTGGGCTGGAATCGTGTCCACCAGAGAGATGGTGTTCCTACTCACACATGCCGTCCCCTGGTTGGTCATTGATCGCTAGTCCTAGTATGTCGCCGTCCGTCGTTGTCACTAGTAAATCCACCCCCAGGCTGTGGGGGCTGAATCGTGTCCAGCCAGAGAGATGGGTGTTTTCTTACTCACACATGCCGGTCCCTGGTTGGTCATGATCGCTAGTCTAGTATGTCGCCCGTCGCTGTCGTTGTCACTTAGTTGGCGAGCGAAGCGAGCGGTCTCCACTTGACTCTTATGGCTCGAATGTCTGTTTTTTTTTTTCTGTTACTGCTTCGTACAGGTCGCAACTCTGTTTCTCTGATCGACTGAATTTTTGCACACATGTACATAACCACCTAGGGCGGTTGCTGTATAGTTTTGTGCAAAAATCGTTCAACAAGTTAAAAGTTACATTAAAAGTTATATCGAAAGTTTTTTAAAAACTAAACGGCGACAATCTGAGGTGGCCCAATCATTTAGAATGTCCGTCCGATCACGAATATGTTATTTTTATTTTTGATCCGATAATTAGTGTAGATGAAATTACCTTATAACAAAGTCCCGTTACCATGGCAACGGAAAGTCGCTAGCTTTTTGGCTCATGATAAGCGGTCAAACGGAGGCTCGGATCGAGTTGAAATTGTGACCATCCGCAGTTTCGTTCCTGATTGAATGCCTTAGTTTGTGGCAAAATCGTTCAAAAAGCTATAAAGCTGTACTTAAAAGTTAATCTAAAGTTTTTTTTAAAAACTAAACGGCGACAAAATCTGAGGTAGCCGCAATCATTTGAATGTCCGTCCCGGTCACGAATATGTTTAATTTTATTTTGATGCCGATAATTAGTGTAGATAGCAATTACATTTTAACAAAAGTAGCGTTTACCATAGCAACGAAAAGTCGCACAAGAATTCTGGTCAGCTATTTACTGCCACCTAGAAGAAATCAAGAGTAAATAGTTTTTCCCAAAGAAATGATGTCAAGGTCCTCTAGAATGGCGGTGGATTTTATCAATTCTCTCCTATTTTACAAATTTCAGCTAAATCGGTCAAGACCTAAAGACTTATTGTTATGTACCTTATGGAATGTCGTAAACTCGGGTCGTGTTGCACGTACCGGTAGCTCCTCAACAAAAACGTCCAACTGGCGTTTTTCCTAGTAATAACCCCCAGGCTGTGAGCTGAATCGTGGCCAGCCAGAGAGATGGGTGTTTTTCCTATACTTCCACTGCCGTCCCCTGTTGGTCATGATCGCTAGTCCTAGTATGTCGCCGTCCAGTGTCGTTGTCACTTAGTAAATACACCCCCAGGCTGTGGGCTGAATCGTGTCCAGCCAGAGAGATGGGTGTTTCCCACTCACACATGCCGGTCCCTGGTTGGTCATGATCGCTAGTCTATGTCGGCGCCAATTGGATTTTCCGCATTGAATTAAAGTTCGCTTTAAATGTATTTAGCTTACTATGTTTACTGTTTTCTGTTATTAAGACGATGGTGTAACGAAGTTCAATAACGTAAACTTTATTTTGACGATTCAATAAAATAGTAATTCTGTTGAGGCAGCATTATTTTAAGCAGTTTGGCTGTTTTATGTTCTGCTATGATATATAAATGTCACCCTGAATTTAATGAATGATTCATATCTCGATATAATAAATCAGGAAACACTCCCGTTCGTGTAATCGATTAAATGGAAATTAATCCATTTTTCAAAACATTTTTGGATTGATTTCCGTTATTTTTAAGTGATTTGAATATTAATTTTAAAATTATCAGTGAGCTTATTTTTATTGTTTCTAATACATGCACATGTATTTAAATCACCCATAGCATTTCAACACAAATATTAAATGAACAAAAACTATTAGATTTACAAAATAAATCTGCGTTTAAAATCCTTTGATCTATTTGAATCATCATCTCCTTAATATATTCTATAAGCCAACTATTAAGGTGTGATTATTATATTATAATGGTATTTCTGAACACCAGCGTCACGGTTATAATAAACAATTAACGCTGTCTCCAGCTAAATCGGTCATTATCTCTATATAGTATCTGGACTAAAAGTATATTGATTATAGTATTGGCCCACACAACACAATAAATTATATACAGTTATGAACATAATACTCGATGTTCAAGCTTCGTTATCGGTTGATATAGCTTATTTCCACTGTACCGAAAATAATGGAAAAATATAAGTTCTTATAATTACTTACAAGACAATTCTTATATGCGTGATACAATTTGCAATACATAAACTTAATCATTAGCGGTGGTTTTCACACAGCACTTTAATTTGGGACAGTAACATTGGAATTGTGATGGAAATGTGTGTGGCTCGTTGGTCTTGTGGTTAGCGTATCTGCTTCCAATGCAGAACGTTCAGGGTTCGATTCCTGGTAAAGTCAGAAGTTTTTTAACTTCTGATTTGGACATCAGTCCATCAGTTCTTGTTTAAGGAGTTTGTAAACGGTGACTTTGGAGCCGTCCTAGCAACAAAGCACATAATAAATTCAGAGTTGTTCTGAATCGGCCTTGTTGATTCTGGCGTTGATCCGCGGGTGTTCGCACTGTCCATACCACTGATTGCTATATTTCCCATTTAAAATATCGATCTTTGGTTGGTTATCGCTCACTCGTCGATTGCGACGGGGCCTACATGGTTGGCTTAGTCGTTTTGATTTACTGTCCCCCACTGAAAATCAGTTATATAACTGAGTGGGTAGACTCTAAATACAATTTATTTATTATTTATTTATTTATTTATTTATTTATTTATTTATTTATTTATTTATTTATTTATTTGTTTATTTATTTATTTATTTATTTATTTATTTATTTATTTATTTATTTATTTATTAGGTTGGGTAAATCTTAGGGGTGTGCGAGTCCTGATTTTTGAGTTCGTGTGAAGTTTGAGTATTAAAAATAGCTCTCTAATTCGAGTACGCGAGTACTTCGTTTTTATAAATTAATTTTACTATTTCTCTTTGACTATACTTACAATATGTACAATATTCATTTCATGTTTTGATGTTTGTATGTAGGCTCTAAAAAGAAGACTGAGAAACAAATACGGTAATTGATTTTAAAATTTCAAAAGACTGAGATCACTATTAAGGCTAAACAGGATTGGTTAGGTAGAGCCAAAAATGCATAACGATTTTAGGTTTTAACGCGCGCGCGCGACCCGGCACCTCCACCAAAATTGTAAAAAAAAAAACTGGATTCCGAGTTAAATATACTCGACTCAACTCGAAATTTCAGGTACTCGCACACTCTCTAAAGCACTTTTTAAAATTTTGATACTTTTAAAAGAATAAAATATAAGAATTTTTGTCTATACGAATGGTATTATTTCATCAAAACACGTGGCACGTACAATGTGCATGATTTTCGGTAAACACAATTTAGAAGTGTCGGCACTATAGCTTCTATAACTAGACTTGGGTGTGTTACGTAGAGATAAAAGGTTCGCCCCAGAACTCTCAATTCATCATCTTCACCTTACCGACAAATGACGTTTCCCATATTTCACTCCTAACAATAAAACATCGTAAGTTCCTTAGCGCGAAGAAAAATATCCATTATTGGCAATCGTTACGTCACGTAATTCACTACGTCAGTTTCTTCATTCTATAAAATCAATGGCGGCCGTTGTAGATGAACGATTTCGAGTGTGTGAAATGATATACGAGGCTGTAAATTTTCAAAATGAAAATAAAATTGGCTCGTAAACGACTTCACGTAATCGTTTATTGAGATATCAAATATGTCGGACTGGAGCCGAGTTTTGGAATTTGGTCAGTTGTAACGTTGAAACGCAAGTTGATTTTATTAATTCGACGATATAAGTTTTGTGGTATGATGGAAACGTAACTCTTTGATACCGATATGTCTGAAATAGTGCAGGCGATCCCCCCCCCCCCCCACAAAAAAAAACAAGCAAAAAACCACGCGAAATTAGGTGATTTTAGTCAATCTTGCAAAACGCTACGAGAATTAATGATTCATTGTTCGTTATGTGCATGTGGGGTTTCGTTTGTGCAAAACTGATAAATTATTTATTAAATACTGATTGTTAATTGCTAATGAAAATCATAATGCCAGGTGAGACTATAATTAACCCAAATCCTGTTTAGATACCGGAAGTTCAAAAATTTTTTAAAACCAAAAATTAAAAAAGGTTTTTTTTTAAAAAAAATTTCATCAAACTTTTTA